>JACTOM010000194.1:2300092-2589410 GCA_015832385.1 Elymnias hypermnestra | reverse complement strand
GTGTCGGATTCCCGTCACATCGGACTATGAGAGTGAAGGAATAGAGAGTGCACTTGTGTACTATGCCTGCCAATCCGCACTGGAGCAGCGTGGTGGGTCTATGCTCTAAAAACCCTCGCTCCTCGGAGTGAGGGAGGCCTGTGCCCAGCAGTGGGACGTTAATGGGCTGCTACTTACTTACTTATTATAAAGATAGCAATCAATTAATTAAAAAAAAAACGATTCAAAGGTTAATTGAAAAATAAATATAACATTGAAATTTCATTACGATGCTTATGAGATAAAATCTATGGGTTCTTAGTAAGCGAAATAGTCTTCGTCACTTTAGACTCTTAAGTAGTTCTTCAAAATCATCATCAGCTATAGATAATGTGTGGATAAAAACGTCCAAAAAAATAAATTGACTTGATTTGTTGTATTTTTGTGTGTAAAGATTTACGCCTGTACTGAAATCTCTCTCTATCTAATCTTCTCGTTTTTAATTAGTATTTATACAAATGTAAATCTTTAGATTTCCGAGACATAGAGGGCGGGGAAAAAGGAAGATTTGTTAAGAATTTAATTGTCAATAAAATATTAAAATTGACAAAAATGTAAACAAAAAATTTATTGAAATCTCAAATGGCGTATTGTCAATAAAAATGCCATGTGGTTTTTTGTTAATCACGCGTTTCATGTGTAAATAATTTACCCTCATGCGCCTAAAGAACTTTCATTTCAAAAACCATAAATATTTTATTTATAAAAATCATCTAAACTTTAAACAATATTCATTACTCTTATTCATATTGTACACAGTTTCACTTGTATATTGGTGAGAGATTTTATGTTGGGTACTAATTTTACAAGCCTGAACATGGAAACTATGGAAAAGATGCGTCGCTTTATGCTGCTTTATTAGCAAAAGGTAAGAGGGCATACATCTACCGAGTGAGTGTGCTACATCTTGGACTGAATCATCACTTTGTATCAGGTGAGATTACGAACGTTAACCTAACAATAAAATAACGCTAGCAATGAAAACAAGTTATGGACTCTTATATGGATATTCAATAGATGGTACTGTACAATTTTTTCACAAAATGAATTGATATTTGAAGATTACGACTTTTTTTACACCAGAAAGGTTGGTTGGTAGATAAAGTTTCTTCTGTGAGACGATCATTTCACTGAAGGAGGCCCACGAATGAGAGAGAGAGAGAGAGAGAGATTGCAATGGATGCTCCCTCACACCGCCGGAGGAGGCGGGCTACAAGGCAGTGTCTGTTAGCGTAAGACCTTCCGTCATCGAGAACCCTCAGTCGGATTCATCCGGGACACCAGGGATGCATGCGAAAATTTAACCCCTGGTGCTTTATTCATGGATGAAGAGGGTTCCGCTGGGTTTTAGTATTGCGAGGCCTTCTTGTTCTTCTTCTGACGCACGATCGAGGCCAGTGCACAAAAACATTTCTCAGCGAAAAAAAAATGGTAGATAAACTTTATAAATAAATAAAGATTGAAAATAAACGGGTGTGACTTAGACTACATGAATATAGAAAAAACAAATTTGAACAGGAATATATTTAGGGAGAGTGTCAAATTGTATTATGAAGGCATTAATAGATAGATTAATTAAAAGCATGGTAAATAACTTTGATGTTTTTATTGATATAGATTTTGTGAGTGGAACATTCATTACTAATACATAAAACACTTCCCTAAACCTTGTTACCAAATCATCCGATTCCGATAAAGCTACAATAGTTATATCCCACTGAGACATAACCATAAAGGATAATTTTAATTGCTTCGTTTCGAGTTGGTAAAGATTAGGGAGGCATTCAGAGCACGTGCGATTTACTGGCGTCCTAGATATCAGTAGGGGGACCACTTTGTTAGGTTCACATTCCCACTATGTATATCTAGAACGAAATTACAATCTAAACTAATATTATAAAGAGGAAACATTTGTGTATCTATGTGTGTATGTTTGTTATGTTTTCACACAAAAACTACTGGACCGATTTCAAAAATTTTTTCGCCATTAGAAAATATAATTTTCACTGAGCGGCATAGGCTATTATTACATTCTCAAAAAATAGGAATCCCTAATTAAAAAAATGCTCAAATGTAAGCCAGGGTGTTAAAAAATTGGGCACCAACAAATTGTCATCGCGTGCTCTCCGGCAACTATTGATAATAAAACAAAAAAAAGTTCATTGATATAAAAAAACACAGTATTATAGAGCGTATTAATATCTACAAAAACCTCTACGATACTACTACATTTTTGCATTTTAAAAGTTATTAATAGTGCCGACAATCATCAAACCATATTATTCATACCTCTGTAATAATCGTTATCCTATTTTTTATTAAAGACCGTTTGAATACCTGTAAAATACTTATTATATTATTAAAATCGGACATTTTAAAGATATAATGAATTTTAAAATGTCAATTTAAAAAAAATATGACGACCCTTATTAACTGGGTCTGCAACTGGTGAGACAATGAACACATGTGTATTGTATATGTATATAATATTATATAGACATATATTTATGTTTATTGTATCTCAAATATATTTATTACGCCCCCCCCCCATTTAAATTTTCTTTGTTAATTTTTTTTCTCCTTATAAATATCTTAATTGGCACCATCCTTTTAAATAACTCCTGTCGCCAAATATTGTTTCTTAATTTTTTGTAAAAATGTATCTTTCTTTGTGTATTTATGTGGGCAATAAAGTCAGATATATATATTTACAAAATGTGTGGCCGGTGGCATAGTTACCGATATAAATGTGAATTTCGAAATCTAGGGTAAATCTTTAATGTATCGAATCTAATTGTCAATTTAAACCATTTTTGAATTCACCTGGACCTTACCTTCAAAATCCCAGTCTAAAATTCTTTACATTCTTTCTAAAATTATTTATTCCAATATTTATGTAGTTCATTTGGTAACCCTCGCATAATATAGCAAATCCTGATGACTCACGAACCCTCGCTGTTTCCACAATATCCAATGACTAAAGTGTACAATATTGAACGTCTATGGTTCAACCAAAGTATTTTAGTTCAAATCCAAATCTGTCGATTAATTTATTACTATATATAATTTTACTGTATCATATAAAACGTAGACTAAAATTGAGACAGATATCCTTAGATGGTTTAGGCGCGTAGAGAGAATGAATGAAAGGAGAGTGACAAAAAGAATTAATGAGTCAAGAATAAATGGATACTTGGAAGGGGAAGACCAAGGTGAACGTTCCTGGACAAAATCCAGGACATTGTAAATAAGGGCCAGGTCAAGAGTACTCTAAACCGACGAACTTGTATGAAAGGTTTGTTGAGAATGAAAGAAGGGAAGGAGATATGCAAGGATCGTGGCAAGTAGAAAGACATGGGAATGAGGCGTGATGCTATGTATGTATAAATATATTTATACTTCAGATGTTCAAACCGTAGCATAATTTTTTCTAATTCGTTTTTCCGATCCAACGATTAGCTCACACTTTCGCTAATCACAACATAATACTCGTCGTTAATACAGTTTTCACAAATATCAATTTTATATATGAAATTTACGGATAAATCTCGTACAGCGCACTTTATTGAAAGCTCTAGTAAAAGTTTTAAAGATTCTTTCCATATACTGAATTCAAGAAGTTCGTGTCAGGTAGCGTTTAGATTTTCTACACAAGTATCAGCAGTGGATCACTTACAGGTTTCTTCTGACATATGCACAGAATTGTTACATATGCGTGAAGTAAGAACCTACTAAAACGCAATGGTGCAGCATGGCGGGCGTATGCTCAAAAAACTTTCTCTCGTATGAATGAAGAGGTCTGTGTGCATCAGTGTAACCTAAAAAGGTTACGACTTACCTTACTGAAAAGAAAAGACACAGATTACGACAATAACGCCTAAACCTAACGAGAGACAAATTATAATGTAACTCTTCAGGTTTATAATACAGAATAATAGCCAATTGCCATTTATTATTAACCTCCTTTGTCTTGTGGTAAGCATGTTTGACTACACACTTTAAAAATCGATATTGAATTTTCTATTAAAATTTTCTCAATATTTGCCCGAAGATGGGAAGTCAAGGAATAGAGAGTGCACTTGTGTACTATGACTGCCAACTCGCAGTGGAGCAGCGTTGTGGGTCTATGCCCTAAAACCCTCTCTCATGTGAGTGACAAGGCCTGTGCCCAGCAGTGGGACGTTAATGGGCTGCTACTTACATATAATTTATTATAGTGATGCAGAATTTGTTTTGCTGTTACGATGGTAACTACCCATAACAGAGTTATAGTCTTTTAAGTTTACGCTGCCGCTAATCGAACACCAGTCCTCCATAACCGAAGATTATCCACAATATTACCACTGATGATGTTTGTAAAACTATTTACACACAATAGTGCCAATTTCTATGCGTTTAGTACACTATATGGGAGTTGCTAAATTATTTAACTTTTACCAGTTTTGTTCTACAATCTGTCATCCTTTTTTAAATAAAAAATATCATTTACCTTATCTTGGATCACATTCACAACTTGTTTGTCAATAAAAAAGGTTATTTCTAAACTTAATACAAGAAATAAAAACAAACTTGTAATGGCATACTTTAGAGTGAATACCGTCCAGAAATCTGTTATCGGGTTGAGCATACGCATTTTTAGATTTGCCTCTACCTCATTTTAAAGGAATTGTCAAAAATATCCCTTAACACAAGGCATATTATAATGTTGAAGATTCTTTAAGTGATAAAATCGTTTGTACTTGATGCCTCAGAAACAAAATAATACACATTGTAATCTACAAAACTATATTTAAAAGAGTAACCCCTGAGTTTCTTGCCGGTCTCTTTTCAGCGGAATTAACTTTTCGAACAGTAGATAAATTTTTACTAATGGACAAACTACCGAGAATTTTTAAAGTGCTTTTAAAGCCCAGTTGAATAGAGAATGTTTTGATTTAAGTGCGATTTGATTTTGAATATTGATTATTTCAAAATGACTACATAAAAGTAACCTTGACAGTTCAAACGTTAAAAGAAAATCATTACAGCCTACTGCAAGGCCTACTAAATTGACATTATGTTCCTAATACGTAGGCTAATAGGTTTGACAATAAATACAAAAAGAAAGACAATACATTTAACAATGCCGGAGATCGTAATCAAAGTGGTCGCTAATAAGATGGCTTTTAAATCCTGAAAAGGATTGGCAATTAGATAATACGAGTCGCACAAATACGTCTCGTTAAATCCAATACGAGATTCACGATATGCGTCCGTACACGAGCTTTTTTTATGAGATACGAAATATATCTGTTGGTAACAAAATCTTGTGTATAAAATCTATATATATAGGTTTCATTTTTGATGTAAAACTTCTTAAGACACGAGGAAAACTTTCGATAAAAGGTACGTGTGTGTCTCTAATGTAGTATAAGTGTCTGTTGGGTTTTGTATTCAGTCTTTTCTTAGAAAACATTTCGAAAAAATATCTTAATTATTAACTGATCAATTAAACTATTCAAAAATTAATTTGACTTAAACGTTAAAGTATACATATGAAAAACGTTTGAATGGTTTTAATTGATATAAAAGGTCTTATTTCTGTAATAATTATAAGAGAAGCTTTATTAGTATAAAGTTTTGTTATCAAAAAGATATTTTCTTTTCGTATTTGTAAATTTTTATCTGATAAATCATTGCAGAAACACGTATTTCAAGAAAAATAAAAGACATCCGTTCGGTTACATGTTCGTTAGGAAACGGTTATTTTTTATTATTAATTTATTAACTTTAATCAAGTCGTAAACAATTAAGAATGATTTATTTATCATAACTGGATGCACGAGTAGTTCCCGGTTCTGAAAGAATAAGAGGCAAATCATTCTTCGTCAGCGTTTATAATATAAAAGAAAGCACTTTGATATATTTAAGTCATTATTCTTCGCTTGGTGGCACTTCTTTTATAGTGGGGTGCTCACTAGCCACTGCCGTAGCCTCCTACTAGTTCAGAATCAATGTAGAAATGCAATTCCCTATATTTCCTCCACCAGATATTGATCCGAGGGTTTCTGTTAGCGAAGCGAGCATTTGCACCTTTGCGCCAGCAATATTCAACAATAATTGTAAACTTTTGTGGTACAATAGAAGACATTGAAGTCGAGGATCAATAAAAAAAATCTGAGTCTGATAGGTAAAAGTTTTATAGCAAAATAAATACTATGTCCGCAGATTCATAAGTTCGCGTATCCAGAAATATCTAGTTAAAGTTGGAAATAACCGGCATTCCTTTGGGAAGCCTGTACCGAATTACTAATACGAGTTTTAATCGAATATCGTACAGTTTAAAAAGTTTATGATGTAGTTTCCGACTGAGGTTTTCTCGTCACGAGGAAAATCTATCGTCATAAGTGGTGATTTGCTAGTGTCAACGAAGATTAGCTATTGTAACAGAAGTTCCTTTTTTACACACTATATTTAAGAGTGAACTACGATTCCAGTGGATATAATAGTAGATATAGTAGGGTATAGAGATTGGACTGAAATTTAATGAAGCTAATAGGGTTTATAAATGGGGTTCTTGATATAGGTTCATTGATTTAGTATCTAGTATATATTGAAAGAATGAAGAGATTAGATATCTTTATAAATAAAAAAGATTTCTATTAAATCTCATTAGTAATTAGAAAAGATTAGATAGTTTTGCAGTCAGAAGGAATCTCGTTTTAGTTTTTTACATAGTTTAGATAGTACGACGTCTGTTCGTTTAGCTTGTTGTTTGACAGAGTCTATGGTGCAGTGGTGTTAGTGCTCGCTTTGCTAGCAGAGGTCCCGGTTTCGATCTCATCGGATATAGAAAATTGCATTCTCTAATTTGTCAAGTCTGGACTGGTGGGAGGCTTTACTTACCTTAACAGCAAACACGAACCGCCAAACAAAGAGATTTGCGTTCCTAAATGCAGTAGAGAAATCATAAGAGGTAAGTTACCTGTTACTAGATTAGCGCGTTTCTGTTTTGTACTGTATCATCACTTATCATCAGATGTGATCACAGACAAGCCCTAAATCGTCAGAAATAAAAAAAGTTTATATAAAAGTCGAAACCACTTAACAAATTTGTATTTCTCAATCACAACAAAACCTCTATTCTCTCTATGTTACATAAAAGCTACGTCGGAAATGGACCGTTTATGTGTGCCTTCTTCTATTTTGACTTTATTTAAAAAATGGCTACAATTTATATACACATTCGGTAACTTTAAACGGAACAGGTACATTTATTTAACAAAACATCCACGATGGCCAGTGTATAAGCTTTCACGGCGAACATGCAAGTTAAATTGCAGTGGTTTTTTTGTTAAATAAAAACTGCGCCCGTAAATTTTCTACAAACACGACCACGCACGCAAAAGCATTGTTTATACAAAATATTGAGAGGAATTGTTAGTCTAAAATGTTGCTTTTAGAGGACAGTTGAGGCGAAAACTTTCTGTTTTTAGTTATAACAGGGTAACGCTTATCCTGATGGTAAGTGACGATTTAGTCTAGCACAGACTAAGGCGATAATATACTCTAAGATGGAAGAACCTGATAAGAGACAATGGTTTCTACACAGCATCATATCACAGCGCAGATCATCTCGCTCGTCTCGCTGTATAACAGAATATTGTTATATGGATCTAATTACTAACACTTTAATATGTAGCAGCCCATTAACATCCAACTACTGGGCACAAAAAGGAGAGAGTTTTTAGAGCAAAATCCCACCGTGGTACTGCACTATGGATTGGCAGGCATAGTACACACATGTACTCTCTATTCCCTTACACTCACAGTACGATGTGACGGCAATCCGACACGACGTGAGAGAGATCAAGCGCAGGACCGACGGCCTAAAGTGCTCTCCAATAAACGGAGGTGGATCAGGCCGCCAACTTGCCAACTTCAGGCAAATATTGATAAAATCTTAATAGAAAACTCTTTGATTTTAGAATTGGCCCGACCCGGGACTCGAATCTAGGACCCCATGTCTGTAATCTAACATGCTAACCACTAGATCAATGAGGCAGTCACGAACTAACGTTATGGCACAGCAAATCATGGTCGGATTTGCTAATATAAATATACTAGCTGACCCAGCCAACGTTGTTTTGCCATATAATTACTATTACCGCTAATACAAAAATAGGGGTTGGTGATAGAAAGGTGAGCATTTAAGTATGTATGTATTTTTGTATGCTGTATCACAAAAAATAAAAACAAAAAATTTCGTCCAAAAATAAAAAATAAAAATTTAAGGGCGAACAACCCTTATCTCTTAGGGGTGTGAAAAATAGATAGTAGCCGAATCTCAGACCCACGGAATACGCATATAAAATTTGGTACGAATCGGTAAAGCCGTTTCGGAGGAGTACGGTAACTAACATTGTGACAGGGAAATTTTATGTATTAGATTATAAGTGGATATTGATGATGTTGATGAATGATTTTGATTGATGTGAGGTTATCCCTGGATTTTGATCTGACTTCATGGTAAGTGACGATACAGTCAGTTAATATGGCGTAGTACTCTAGAAAGAAGTCATTCATATTTTAATGGTTTCTGAACAACATCGCACAGAAAATCAAGTATTTTGCTTGGCGACACGTCTCTACTAATAAGGTGATAATAAGGCTGAAATGACCAGTATGGACTCACTCACTCACTTTACGGGAGCTATTATTCTTTTGGTTAATCGCGAAACGACCTTGGAGCGCATTAAAATTTTCTTCTTAATCTAATTTTATTGTTAACTACAATGAAAACTTTCCAAAATCCAAGCTTGTTAATATAGAAAAGTTATCAAAGTTGAAGACATCAATAAGTTTAATAATAACTTTATTAATTCGTTAAATAATTAAATCAAAGAAATAAAACCCTCTCACAATGGAACAAAGTTAAAACGAGTAAATCAACGCATACGAAGTGCTACTGACTAATATAAAATAAGCAATACGACATTTCGTATTAAGGTGTACATTTTTATCAGTTTATTTTTACCTACGCGAGCTACGTCTATTATTTTTTTGGCTAATTGCGAAACGTCCTTGAAGCGCCTTAAAGTATTCTTCTTAATCTCATTTTATTGTTAACTACAATGGAAACTTTCCAAAATTCAAGCTTGTTAATATAAAAAAGTTATCAAAATTGTAGACGTCAATAACTTTAGTGACAAATTCAAAATAGTAACTTTGATAATTCGGTAAACTTTGGTAATAAAAATCTGCACTAATATTATAAAGAGGAAAGATTTGTATTTTTGTATGTACCGAATAAACTCAAAAAGTACTGGACCGATTTTAATAATTCTATTTTCATTAGAAAGCTACATTATCACTGAGTAACATAGGCTATATTTAGTACAAGATTACTTTAGCAGTCTTTAGAAATTCCTATTAAAACCAACCAAAGGTGTAAAAAAATTGGCCATAAAATGGCTTTCATCGCATACGCTGTGAAGAGCATTAATAATAGGACAAAAAAATGTTCGACCATATGTCTAACTATTATAGTTACACTATAACTACTATTTTACATTTAACAAATTGATAGAAATGCCGATCAAAATCAGACCGTGGTATTCATACCATTTATACATTTTTGTCCAAATAAATAATTTAATATTCAAGTTTGTCTCAATACCCGATGATTACTTTTTGAATGATTGAAATCGGATATTCCATTCAAAAGATATCATGAAATTAAAATAAAAATACTAACTCGATGAGAGAGGGGCAATGCGAGAGAAGGGGGTGCACCATTATGAACTAGGTTACCTTAGGCAGTGGACACAAGCGACATTGAATATTTCGAGTTTTTTTAACACATTTTTATGCTTCACTTAAAATGTTCTTTTCAGAGCTACTTAGTTTTAGTATTAGGAATCACACGTTTTCATAATATTTGTCAATTCATGGTCGTTTTAATTATCATGCTTATAACTTAAATATCTGTACCTATTTATGTTTACCCGTGCGAACCCGGGACGGGCTGCTAGTTTAAAATAAAGTAGCAAAATCCCTGCACACAATACAAAATGTATTAAACATGCAACAAAGTAAAAACGAGCGAATTTACTCCTGAAAATTGCTTTTCAATAATATCCAATGCGAGATTTCGTATTTAATTGTATATTTTCGTCGGTTTATTTTTACTAACACGAGCTTTTAATAAATCTTTTGGCTATTCTAGCAAGGTTCTTGAGGCGCATTAAAAACTTTCTTTTTAATTTCATTTCGTTAACTATAATGAAAACCTTGATAACATAGACGTCAATAAGTATAGTAAAAAATAAATCAAAAATGTAAATTTTCCGTATACAATGCAAAATGAATCAAACATGCGACGAAGCAAAAACAAAGGAATCAACGCCTTCAAAGTGCTACTGAAAAATAAAAAAACCGATGCGACATTTTGTATTTAAGTGTACATTTTTATCAGTTTATTTTTTACTTAAGCGAGCTACGTTTATTATCCTTTTGGTTGTTCTCGAAACGTCCTTGAGGCGCATTAAAAGTTTTCTTCTTAATCTCGTTTCGTTTGTTAACAAAAAGAACATTCCAAGTGTCATTGAGTGCTTAAAGTAGTGAATCTTATTTAGAACTTGAAGGCCCCAGGGGTTCGATCTTCGGTTGGGCAAGTTTAAGAAATGAGATTACGTAAATTTATTCAGGTTTTCTCTTGTATTATTTGGGAAATTTGCAAACCGAAAAGACAGTTACAGTTAAAGTTGGCTACAGTTATCATGTCTTGGATAAACGTTAATTATTTATTCATTAAAAAATACATTAATGTATTGCATTAATAGCAATAGAAAGACAAGTGAATAAAATGATACACTGCAAACAAAATGAATATGGCCATCGCTATACTACTAGATTAACATTATTTTCGTTATATTGACATTTTTAAATTCGTCCTATCTTTTGAATGGAATGTCCGATTTTAATAATTTTAAAAGTATTTTATTGGTATTGAAACGGTTTTTAATGAAATATCATTTAATAGGATACGTATTAATACAGAGGTATGATTAATATGGTTTAATCATAGTCGGCACTTTATTAAATTTTAAGATTCAAAAAAGTAGTAGTTCTAGTGGCATAACTACAATAGTTGGACATTTGATGTCATGGACTTTTTTGTACATATTAATGTGTTTTATAATACTGTAGAACATTTTTTTAGTCTATCATCAATAATTTCCGCAGCGCATGCGATAACAGATTTATATGACTTATTTTTTTTATTGCTGACAGTGTAGCGTTTGACATTGATATCAACTGATGGTAAGCGATGATACAGTCTAAGATGGAAGCGCGTTAATGCAGTAAGAGACAATATACCCCTTATGGTTTCTACACAGTATCGTACCGGAAGACAAATCTCTTTGTTTGGCGGAACGTCTTTTTGCTGGTAGGGTGGTAACTAGCCACGGCCGAAGCCTCCCACCAGTCTAAACTCAGGCAAATTAAAAATCTCCTGACTTGGTGCTACCGGGGATTGAACCGAGGACCTCAGCTAGCAAAGCGAATACTCGCACTACTACGCCAGGGAGGCCGTCAAATTATGCATTTTTATTAGGGAACCCTATTTTTATAGCTCATATCACTCAGTGAAAATGCAGCTATCTAATGCTGAGTAATTTAATAATTCGGTGCAGTAGCTTTTGTGTTAAGACATTACAAATATATAAAGAAAAACACAAATGTTTCCTCTTTATAATATTACTTTTATTATAATAACAAATAGTACCTTTCCTATAACTTTATTTTAGGTTTAGTTATATTCATAACTTAAGTAAAATTACAAATTGAAAGCGATTAAAAAGCTTGTCAATATTCTTTTATTTATTTTATGTCACATCGCACTATAAGAGTGAAGATATACGAGTAGAGAGTGCTCCTGTGTACTATGCCTGCAAACTTTCAGTGGAACAGCGTGGTGGGTCTATGCTCTAATAACCCCCTCTCGTATGAGTTGGGAGGCCTGTGCTCAGCAGCAGGACGTTAATGGTCTGATGTATAATATGTTTTCTTTACTATACAACGTTTTACCTTAGTCTCACCTCAAGATTGAATCACTCATTTATCTAGACAAGCATTAGCATAATAATGCATTCAGGGTGCTAATAAAGCTGCCTCAGTTCGCGGAGGCGCGAGTTGACTGTTTCTACGCCACAATGCGCAAAAGATGTGGCTCCCTGGTGCGAAGATTACGTGACAGCACCAACAGCATCCTGAATATAATTGCTACCTGGTTGGAATGGATTAGACGCGGTGATTGGCATATTAAAAATTGTAATAGGTTAAGTATACATTAGATTTGTTTATTTATTAAGTTTCTAACATAATTTTCTTTTTACTAATACAACAATATGACCTCGCTGGCGCATTGGTGCGAGTACTCGCTTCGCTAGAAGAGGTCTCGGGTGTGATCACCGGTAAGGCAAATATAGAAAATTACATTTTGTATTTTGTCTGACTCTGGACTGTTGGGAGCCTCCGGACGTGACTAGTTACTACCTTACAAGTAAAGACGTACCGCCAAATAAGATATTTTGTTCCAGCATGATGCGGTGTAGAAACCATAAATCACCTTTTACCAGGATAGCGCGCTTCCATCTTAGACAGTATTATCATTTACCATCAGGTATAAACACAATGAAACACTTGCCTGTGAGCAATTTAATAAAAGATTTGTGTCAAATACTGTTTTCAGCAACCCCCTATTAATAAGTTCCTTATGATGTTGGTTGTTTATTATCTAACAAAGCCTACAATTCATAAAAACTGTAGGTTTATATTTTTAAGTAATCGATGTGGATTTGACCATTTTTTTTCCGGTACAAAGTAATTAACTAACTCGTTGAATCCGATTAACAAAACTGTTTTATAAACTGCTTTTAAAACTCCATTCGATTAAAACTAGTGCTAGTAACACCGTTCTAGTTTCCCACAGAAATGGTAGTTATTTCTAACTTTCGCTGAATAATCCCGTTCATATAGTTACGTGACCTCATATTCTATATTTTTCGGTCTATTAATTGCATATCTAAACTAATATGTATGTATGTATATATTACTTTCTCAAAAAAATAGGGATCCATAAGACAAATGCATTAATGTAACCCAAGGTGTGAAACAAAAAATCTCTTACCGCGTTTGCGATAACTATTGAACATAAAAAAAAAATGTTTAACAATATTATAGAAGGTATTAATATCGAAAAAAAAAGTCTACCATACCGTGGACATACTGTAGTTATACCATAATAACTACTTTTTTAAATTTTAAATGTTAATAAAAGTGCCGACAAAACTCAAATTATAATATTCATATTTCTGTATTAATCCTTATCCTACATTATTAAAGATATATTTTATTAAAGACCGTTTCCAAACTTATAATATACTTTTTAAATTTTCAAAATAGGATACTTCATTCATAACATATAAAGAATTTAAAAATGTTATTTTAAAGAAAATCCAGAAGAATGTAAGTCCACAGTGTCAAATGTTGTGTATGAGACTAATATTAATAAAGTAAAAAAGTAAAAAGTAAGTAGCAGCCCATTAACGTCCCACTGCTGGGCACAGGCCTCCTCACTCCGATGAGAGAGGGTTTTTAGAGCATAGACCCACCACGCTGCTCCACTGCGGATTGGCAGGCATAGTACACAAGTGCACTCTCTATTCCTTCACTCTCATAGTCCGATGTGACGGTAATCCGACACAACCGGAGAGAGATCGGGCGCAGGACCGACGGCTTAACGTGCTCTCCGAGGCACGGGGGTGGATTACACCGCCAACTTCCCAACTTCAGGCAAAAATTGAGAAAATCTTAATAGACAACTCAATATTGATTTTTGAATTGGCCCGACCCGGGACTCGAACCCAGGACCTCATGTCTGTAGTCGAACACGCTAACCACTAGACCAATTAATAAAGTATTAATATTAAATCTCTTATATAATAATATATAAGTTTTGAATTTGGATTTTGGGCGGTGTGATCCACCCCCGTGTCTCTGAGAGCACGTTAAGCCGTCGGTCCTGCGCCTGATCTCTCTCTCCGGTCGTGCGGATTGCCGTCACATCGGACTATGAGATTGAAGGAATAGAGAGTACACTTGTGTACTATGCCTGCCAATCCGCAGTGGTGCAGCGTGGTGGGTCTGTGCTCTAAAAACTCTCTCTCATATGAGCGAGGAGGCCTGTGCCCAGCAGTGGTACGTTAATGGGCTGCTACTTGCCTTACTTTGCCTTGCCTTTGCGATTTAAATTTTTGTTTTTGTTTTTAACATTTTGTTATAATAAAGTTAAAAATTACTCGAGTGATTTAGAAAATTCTTTCAATACCTGTAGAGTATTTTTAAATTAGCTAATGTCGGTCATTCTACGTAAATGATGTTACAAATTTAAAAATGTATTAATTAGACATATATGCGTTGTAAAAATGTAAATGTGTATCTAATAATCTGAAAGGAAGTAATTAAAAACTAAGTGAAATAAAACTTATGTTAACAAAATAAATCTATAGTCCGACTTAGTAGACTTTCCACTGCCACGAGATCCGTATCTACGCGGGTAAAACCGCGGGCCATTGCTAGTATTTTATAATATACCGTATCCTATGATATTGGATACGTAATAGGACACTCGTACAATGTAATATCTTAACGCTAACCTCAGTTAGCGGCTAATCTCTATCAAAGGTGGCCTACCTTACTAAAAAGCCTTTTTTAGTCATAAAATAAAAATGAAGTTGAATATTTTATATTTAAATAAGGGCACTACAAATATGTATATATAAATTTAATGTAATTTACCGAAATCTTTTAAACGGAATTTATATTCACATGAAAAGTTAACGTTTTTGTTGTATGATAACATATGCTAATGTATATTTATTTAAAAAGCTTAACAAATAGTTCGGCTTGTTTGCCTTTGTAATGGAAATTCGTGTTTTTAATTAATATTTAAGCTTTATGTTTCAGCATTGCGTTTAACGTCAGTGGTGGCTACCTAATGAAGTATTGTTAAACAGAAGTTGTCGGATTAACTTCGATGATGAGCGAAAGATGAGCATCTCTGATAGCTTCGCAGGTACAATGATGCGAGTACTTATATGACAATTAGAGATCTTGGGTCTGATTCTTGATAACGCAAATTTAGGACATAAAAGGAGTCTGAATTAAAAGGAAATTTCGAATATGCCTGGTTACCAACCTAATGGTAAGGCAAAACCATAAAAAAGTGAAGTAAATAAGTAGCAGCCCATTAACGTCCTACTGCTGGGCACAGGCCTTTTCACTCCGAGGAACGAGGGTTTTTAGAGCATAGACCCACCACGCTGCTCCACTGCGGATTGTCAGGCATAGTACACAAGCGCACTCTCTATTCCTTCACTCTCAGGCCGATGTGACGGAAATCCGACACGACCGGAGAGAGATCAGGCGTAGAACCGACGGCTTAAAGTGCTCTCCGAGGCGGATCACACCGCCAACTTCCCAACTTCGGGCAAGTATTGAGAAAATATTAATAGAAAACTCAATATTGATTTTTGAATTGGCCCGACCTGGGACTCGAACCCAGGACCTCATGTCTGTAGTCAAACATGTTAATCACTAGACCAATGAGGCAGTTAAAAAAAGTGAAGTACTTCTTTCTAAATTAGCATGCTACAATCTCAAACTGTATCATCACTTACCCTCAAGTTAGATCAAGATCAAGCGTTACTCTGACATCAATGTAAATCGGTTTACGTGCCTTCTTATTAAATAAGTGTCACTAGCAAATTCGGGCATAACTTGCTGTGCCATTATTAACGCTTGTGATTTCCCGTTTTCTTCAAAATTTTATTGTTCCTAAGTGAAATAACGATCTCTATAATCTATGTGATATAGTTCCATATAAATTTCACATTCCTATTTTAGATAATTAAAAAGATGTCAATCAACTTTGTCACAATTTTCATAACTTTCGTCTTTTTAAGTGAAACTTCTTTAGACGTGTGAGGGTACAATAAAAATTTATGGATGAAACGAAGATGTGCAGCGTTTTTATGCTAATACGTCTTATAAGGTTAGGTAGTTTAATATTTACAAATAACATGTGGCATTTTAATTTGACACTCGTCATTTAATCATTTAATATACTATTTTTCATAAAATATTTCATAAATTCTTTTTTCTAAATTTTAAATTCAAAATATATTTGATAATTTCTAACATTGAGAAAAAACACGTGGCATTTTTATTGTCAATACGTCATTTGAGATTTCAATAAATTATTTGTATTAATTTTAGACAATTTAATGACAATTAAATTCCTAATAGCTTCTATTTCCCCTCCCTCTAAATTTTTAGATTTGTATAAATATAAACAAGACTTAAAAATTTGTTTTAATTAAAATTGATTTATGATTGTTTCATTCATAGATATTTAATTAGTGGGTAGACTTTTTTTTGTAAAAATTATGTAATCCGGAATTATTTTAGAAAGTAAATTTTTAAATTTAACATCTTGATATACGATTTCATTACTTCACCCTTGTAATTTAATCTTATAAATTGTCTGCCTTAAATTATATTTCTCGGCGCCATTTGCACCCGAAGCCCAACGAAATGTACACAATTCTTTGTACAAACAACATAAACCCCATATCATCACAAATGTAACAACTGTTCCCGTACTAAATCTCATGTATTATTCGTTTTAATTAAGTTGCCCGACATTTTTGTTGTTTATCGTTTTATTGTTGCAAAATTCTTTTGTATTGCGAGGAAACGTTCGGGTAACGGGAGGCATTTAAAAGTTGATTGCTCACGGTTTATTGAACATGTTATTGTGTTTTAACTCCATTAATTATAACGTGTTCCTCTTATCCTTTTGAAAATGTTATGCCCTTGTTTTATTTATATAACCATGCCAAAATAACTACAAACAAAAATAGATATACAGTGCTACCTTAATATAACATGCCTAAATTTCAATTCTTCCTTCCCTAAAAGGACTAGTAAAAGCTTATGCCCAATGTACTGTTACGTTACAAATACGAATCTCTTTATACTATCTCTATATATACATACATAGCATCACGCCTCATTCCCATAGAGGTAGGCAGAGACCACGTCCTTCCACTTGCAACGATCCTAGCATATCTCCTTCGCTTCTTTCATTCTCATTAAACCTTTCTTACAAGTTCATCAGATAAAAGTAATCTTGACCTAAACCTTATTTAAAATGTCTTGGATTTGGTCCAGGAACTCTCGCCTTGGTCTTCCCCTTCCAAATTTCCCATTCACTCTCGACTCATAAATCCTTTTTGTCAATTTAAAAAGTTTTTAATAAATGCAGACTGTTATTAGTCTCTCTTTAATTCTATTCATAACCTTTACATAACGTATATCAATTATTCCTACAAATTTTTTCTTCAAGTACTTTCTGTTTTGTTATATCGAGATTGCACTGTACTTAAACCAAATATAGCTAACTTCAATCACCAAAGTATGTTTTTCTTCTACTGTTTTTAAAATATATTTAGTTCTTTCTTGTATTTTAATCGCTTCTACTGTGACTTAATTTAAGTAATTTTGTTTTGATTTAGATTGAACTGTTTAATTCAAAATATTTGTAATGTTCTGTTTCTTGTTTTTTATATATTTCATGTTGTGGTATAAAAAAAGATGTAGTGACTAAAACTAAGAAAGGTATGCTTAAATAGTTTTAGGCATTTAGAGATTATGAATTAATAGAGACTGACAAAAAGGATTTATGATGCAAGAGCGAATTTCCTATTAACTCTTGACGCTTGACTCTTATTCACTCATTTGGAAGGGGAAGACCAAGGCGAACGTTAGTTGATAAAATCCAGGTCAAGAGTAAACCGACGAAATTGTATGAAAGGTTTAATGAGAATGAAAGAAGCGGAGGAGATATTCAAGGATCGTGGCAAGTGGAAGAATGTGGTCTCTGCCTATTTGTGCATAATTTCGAATAAAGTCGGGTATATCTAGCAATCTAATATACAAAGTATAAGTTCATAACTATGAGCTTTATGTTTCTTGCTGGAAATTCTCTGTAATTCGACACCATCGTGAATTTCTATTGAATTAGTTGTAATGTAATCTTTAACAAAACCATTTCTCAAAACTCGAACATGATATATGATGGCTCTATGATAAACAAGACTAAGAATGAAGTACGGTATCTATAGTTAACATTCTTTGATTATACCTGTCATGGACAAAATCTTTGAGCAAAACGCCGTAGTCTCACGTAGTCTCACGTAGTCATGAACACAACGCATAAAAGCTCTTTTTAACCAATTTCAAAAAAAGGAGAAAGTTATCAATTCGATCTTGATGATTTTTTTAATGAAAGGTAGTTCTTTTGGAAGGGTCCCATTTTAATCCAGTTCTGATGATGTTATCCATGAGAAAACTTCTATAATATGAAGAACTCTAACAAAGAATACGCAATTTGTTTTTTACTTTTTATAGCATATGAATACATTTGTAAGACTTTTTTTTTGAAGGCGGCTCTTTTTTTCTTAAAATTTTTATTTATAAATGAAGAAGTATATAGTATTTACATTGACTAATTTAAAATATATCTTTTGAATGATTATTTAATCTTTGGTGTGTGTAAACAGAATATTTATTAATAAATTGATGTTAAAATAACATCAAAGGTGAATTACTTCTTTTATTAGCGAAATGTAATTTAAACTTCACGGGAAAGGGAGCAATGAAAACTTTGTTACTGTTAAACTTTTGTACTTTAAATTTTATTGTTTTAATGTTCGATGAATTAAAGCCTGCTTCGAGTTTTAAGATATCTCAATATTTTGAAGACAGTCTGTTTACACTTGTTACCTAAATATTTATTATAAACGGTATTAATTAACAATGTTTAACGTTGAATCGATAACTGAACACTTTATCTAGAAAGTATGGGAGGTGTGAGAAGACGGTATCAAAGCGTTCAGTGAGGAGATATAAAAATTACACAAAAGGTACAAATTATATACTTGCAAAATTTCATATACTAACTATACATTACATGAACACTATTTTAATATAAAGTCACCGAAGTTCGTCGTCATTTTGTGGCTTACATAGGATATAGGATGTGGTTTAACTCCCTTTTTAAATCTTACTAGTGTGACTGGTCGTCGAATTTAAGGAGGTAGATTTTAAATTGAAGTTTTTATGACACCTAGGTGCTATTAAATAAAATAAAATTGTCTCTCCCCTTACTGTTGTCACTGCCACTAGAACTAATAGCATTAAGCAATTGAATAAGCCATTGAAAGATGATTACAGTGAGTTGAAGAACTAAAAAGAAGATGGCTGAATTGAAACACTATTGAAGATGATGCTAACAATTGGGTAATACAAAGAAGCAAATGTTTTAGAAAGCTAGGAAGCTTAGACGAGTTACGTAGTTCATGTTACAGCGAAACACGCCCCTGTAATGTAACTATGTATCTAACACGGATATAGAATAAATGAAAGCGTTTCAAAAGTATTTTCTGATTGTCATGTAATTTTTGAATTGAAACTTCTTTAGGCCCATGTGGGTAACATTTTTAGCATCATTTTTTTTAACATCACGAAGATGTGCAGTGTTCATTCTAATTAGTTTGAAGGTTAGGCAGTTTTAATATTTACAAACAACATGTGGCATTTTAATTTTCCACTCATCGTTTAATAATTTAATATACAATTTTTCACAAAATATAAAAAAATCATAAAAATAAAATTAAAAATAATTGAGGAATACTTCTAATGTTAACAAAAATCACGTGGCATTTTTATTTAACTTTTAATATTTTAATGACAATTAAATGCATGACATGTCTTCCTTTTTCTGTCTCGGAAATCTAAAGTTTTAGATTTGTATAAATATAAACAAGACTTATAAATTAGTTTCCCAAAGAAGTTCCACTACTGGCTTGTGTATTTTGCACGCACGCACTTTTAATTTTTGTATACATTACAGAAAAACGAGTACAGTTATTAATTCCCACTTATTACTAGCCCCATCTTGTGCATGCTCCTTAAACTGATAGAAACTATTAAGTGATCTATGAGAGAGATGGCGATATACAATTTTTTACTTATATGATTATTAACTAGTGGAATGATGCTTAAAAATTTAATCAAATAGACCAAATTAAACTTGGTCAATAAGAGATGTTCTGGTGGATAAATAACAAAATAAAAGGGATTTTGTTATAATGTAAACGTAACAATAATAAATAAATATATACTTAACAAGTCTTTTCTTCTAGAGTGCATCAGAAATCGGAGCGAAAGATGATATACACATACACTGATAACCCGTTATGATCTAAATTGTTTTGATATTAGCCTTCTGCAGAGCATTCTGAGTAGTCCAACGTCAGAAATAGCTGTGGAATTTTATAATATGAAAGTAGCTGGTTTTCAGTGATTTATATTAAAGCGAAGTTACAATATGGACAAAGGTCTTTAATGTACTCTAGATATATCTCGCTCTACTCTAATCTAGATAGATCTCTCTTTTGCGTTTTTATGAAATATAGATCAACACAAACTATTAAAACCATATATAGTTTCTTATTGTGCATGTTCATTTTTGTAATATGGTCTTAAGCACACATAAACATTTTTCCAAAAAAAATTTCGTTTAAAGATCCTTGCGCTCGTAACAATATACCTTGCGTAACATCTTCGTTATTATATACGATAGGTCGCATCTAGTTGATATTCATCCATGTATATGCAAGTACATGCATGCAGCGTCTTTGTCTTCAATTAACATAAAGTTAGCTTATCTTGTGTTCGTGGAAGATACCTGTACTTTTAAAAATAAATGAGATTGCTTTAATCAAATTTACGTTATGTTTCTTAGGTGTAAATGCACGGAAAATAAACGATAACATTAGAGGGGAGATTGGTATAATTTGTATAGACTTTTTTGGTTAAAATGTGTTTTTAGTTCAGTATTTCTTTATAAATGTCTTTTATAAATCCAGATACGGAGGTGATTATAGTCGATTCTAGGTTAAAAGCCTCTGTTTTCTTACCTATGATTACTTCACCATTACCAGTCCAGTGGATTCTTGCTAAGAGCTGTCTTGTTGATTTGAGTTGATTGGTTTATCCATTTTGTGTCTAATTGCTGTTAAAACTTGAAGTTTTCCTAAACTAATGGTAAGTGATAATAAAATCAAAGAAAGAAGCGGACAATCCAGGTTATACGTAATTTGATAATATCTCTTATTGTTCCTCCGCTACAACCGAAACTAGGCGCAATCGTAGTCTCCCACCAGTAGTAATAAGGCGTGAATGAAAATATTCTATTTACAGTTTTATTAAATAGAACTTTAGTTCCGACCACTGCGCCACATTGTCCAAATAGTTTATCGGGAATAACTTAATATATCATAAATTCACCGCGGTCGAACGCGTGACTTTCCTGGTTCAGTAGAGAAGGTATATTACAAGATTAGAAGCGACGGGGTCCTTGTACCCTCTTCAAAAGGGCAAGAGGATCAGATTAGGATAAGAATGTTGATCTCCTATATTTATTAACGTTTGGTTTTTACTTTCTTCTAATCCAATTTTATTATCTCTACGCTATAAAAGGTTTATGGACTTTTCTTTCAATACTTTGCTTCGTATATTTACAAAATCTTGTTTGTTATCTTATATGTATAATTTTTCTGTACGTGTACAAGTGACCGATCTTATAAACGGTTAGTCCAATTTTGATGGAGGTAACCCTATATTACCTCGATATAGGAAACTAGGGAGGCACAGCTAGTCTACATAAATCTGGCGACTGAAATAGTTATACACAACAAACACAATACGATTTTTTACTAACATAACCGTTCACAAGTTAAACTGATACATATAAAGAAGCAAAAATAAAAAAAAAATAATTTGTACTTTAATAAAACAGGAATTAATATAACTAAGTGTTAATTTAACTTCCACAGTCATTTTAATTAAAACAAGTCAATTGCAATAAAAGAAAACCAAGCAGATGCTGTAAAAATAAAACAGAAAATGTATATGTTTGTATGTGTATAATTTACTGTCACGCAATCAAGCCGAAAGATCTGGAACATATAAATTGCGGTCCGATAATAAATCATAGCCCAACAGATACTTTTATCCTTAAATCTGGCTCCCGGGGGATAACTTATCATGACTCGGTCCAGATTTGTGCGAATTCGATTACGATTTAATTTCGTAACTTTCTCATAATTTCCATGATCTCGCCGTCCGGTATCATAATAAAAGATGTTTAATATACAAAGTCAACTTGAAAAGATTTATGTATTTTGCGAGTATTGCACGTGACTAATCCGTTATGCTCAGCTATGTAATTAATCTGATTCGTTGGTAATAAATCTACCATCGGGTCAGAAACTTGATTCCGCTGAGAAGAAACCGACAAGAAACTCAACGGTTACTCCTTTAAACATAGTTTTTGTCAGTTACATAGTGTTTAGCTTTCATGTGCAACTGGAATCAAGTCCAAACATATTTTGTAATAGGAAATTTTTAACATATTTCTTACGTGGAGGCAAACCGAGAAGTGATTCGGGTATTTTATTAAAAAGGCATATGCTCAACCCGACAAATTATTTCTGAACTTTTTTCACTCTAAAATAAGTAACGCAAGTTTGTTTTTATTTCATGTATTAAAATTGTGTGTTTCGCTCCTTTTACTGTATAAATGAATATTATCGCGGATATATAAAATGTTATCAATATATAGAAGAGATATCCAGGTATCTATTGACTCATCACGATATCTTTGGAATCATAAGGCGTAGAGACTTGAAATTTGGTAGGAATATTCCTTTTGCCGAAATTACGAAATTGATTGAAATTTGGTATAGCGATTATCTAGAGCCTGTAAAAGGACTATAAGCTCTGCAGTAATACACAGCAAATAACTCATTGAAGTATTTACACGTATGTATTTTATTTGTTAAGCAATTTGCCTTAATTAATTATAACGCTACCCATTCAAACCAATGAAAATAACATTCAACGCAGACAAAGTAGCGGGTTCTGCTTGTTCATATTTCTTTGAATTGTTTTGTAAAGGAAACGGGAGATCCTAATTGATTAATTAGACGTATTGTTCTCTTTTACAATATAAAGATAGTTTCAATGTCGGCCGCCTTACCCCATAACAGTATAATGCTATGAAAATAAGCGAAATACACCATTTTAGCAGTTTCAACATCAGTGTCTACGTAGGAGCTAGAATAGGTGCCCAGCAGGGGGACGTTAATAGGCTACTACTTACTTTTTTTTACAAGAAACAGTTGAACTAATGTACTACAGTTTATCTAATAGTGAAAATAATTATTTGCAGACTAGTAAAACATATACGAAATCAATAAACAATCAAAAAGCCTGATAGTTTTATTTAGATTTGGATATAGAATATTTTCACCATATAAGTTACTGTTTGTGCACAACTGTAACAAGACAATGAATATAGTTTGTTTCTTAAATTTGGACTGTAGCAAAGTCAGAACTTCATACAACTTTGGCTATTACAGTTAGGAAAGTTTCAATTTTTTTATTGCTTACGGCTACACGCTCCACTCAACATATTTGTATCGCGAGAATCTATTTACGTTATGTTATACATAATATACATCATTAGATCTTTATTTGGAGCATTTCATTGGGAAAATTTTAGATTGATACTGCACACATCTGTTGTGAAATACCCAGTATATGTCGTGTTCAAATAGCTACTATAAGAACGAAGGAAGAGAGACTACAAACTTTATAGAGCATACCTTTGTGGACGATACTATCTTCAGTGGAAACAACTAATATGTAGCTAGAATTTAAGAGGTATTAAGAATCTCGTGTTCCCAATTCCAGTTAGCGTGATATAAAATAATTCATGAAATAGTTAAATATTTAGTTAATTGATAACTGAAAATTTTGTATGGATTTTTTTTTTAATTTTTCTATTGGTCAGCAGTGTGACATTGGTTCTAGTGTGCGACAGGGAGATATTATCTCCCCAAAGCTATTTACCGCGGCGTTGGAAGACATCTTGAAGTTTTCGGACTGGAACGGATTTGGCATCTATATCAACGGCGAGTACATCACTCACTTGCGGTTTACCGATGACATAGTCGTAATGGCAGAGACTGTGGAAGATCCCAATACAATACTCGATGATCTCTGCAGAGTGTCTCAACAGGTGGGCCTTAAAATAAACATGGATAAGACTAAAATCATGTCGAACATCCATGTTTCGCCCGCCTTGTCACTGTTGAGAACTCAGCACTTGAAGTTGTAGACGAGTACATCTACCTGGGACACACGGTCCAATTAGGTAGGTCCAACTTTGAAAAAGAGATCAACTGCCGAATCCAATTCGGATGGGCAGCGTTCGAAAATCTACGGGACATTTTGTCATTCAAAATTCCTCAGTGCATAAAGACTAAGGTCTTCGAACAGTGTGTGTTGCCAGCGATTACATATGGTTCCGAGACGTGGCCGTTGACTATAAGGGTTGTAAAAAGACTCAGAGTCACTCAGCGGGCAATAGAGAGGGCTTTACTCGGAGTTTCCCTACGTGATCAAATCAGAAATTAGGAGGTCCGTGGGAGAACTAAAATCACGGACTTGCAAAATTGCAAAGCTGAAGTGGCAATGGGGAGGGCACATAGTTCGCAGAACCGATGTACGTTGGTGCTCGTGCGGCGCAAGATCGAGCCCAGTGGAATTCATTAAGAGACCTTTGTCCTGCTGTGGACCTCCATCTGTTGAGACGACGACGAAGACGACATGAATTTGACAATAAATGAATTTAATGAAGATGTTATTCACAAGTTTATTATTAATGTTTTAAAATTTGAGCAGAAATTAAGATATGATAAGACCAAAAATGCTGTAAAATCCCATTTAATTGGACGTACGTAAATGAAATATAATGAGGGTAGTTTAATCATATTTTCTGTAGCATAAGCACTGTATTGTCATCACAAGTTTCATGCGAGCATGTGGCGTCTTTCTACAGTTAACATAAAGCTAGCTTATCGTACAGAAAACCTGTTCGTTCTGGAACAACTACTATCTTTGTTTTAACGAGGGAATTTACGTGTGTGCTTTACTTAAATTGCGCTAAAATTGCACTCGCATTAGGGGATCAACTGGAGTTGTATTATCTTAGATTCAAACTTTGCTCGTCGCATTGCCTGGCAAGTTTACTCGTGTCTAACATAAGATGTTCGGAATTGAACTTCCGGATAAATCATCCATGCCTTTCTTACTCTAACATATTACATTTTTCTAAATACGCTTATATCTTTAAATGACATGCATGTCAGGCGAATTATTTTCGAAATTTGATGAGCAACTTTTGCTATCTACACTTGGAAGTTTTTATTACTATATATAAGTATTAAAAAAAAGAAAGAATTATAGTACATTCCGCACCTAGCCCCGAAAGTATGACATCGCCGTCGTTTGATAATTGATAAAACAAATAGTCAAATGTTTTGACATATAAATCAAGCGCGCGTACGTCAAAAATTTTAAGGCATGAGCAATAAATTACGCATTTATTAAATCGGAACACAATGTAGCACTTCCGTCACTCAAAATCATGCCAAAAATATGAACTTTTGGTACAGGTATGATGAGAGATGTTATTTTTTCTTGTTAGACATTGTAATTTTAAAATTTCAAAATAATTTATGTGTATATAAGTAATATTCATAAATAAAATATGTCAGAACAGAAACTTCTTTGACAGACTAATTTTTAAGTCTTGTTTACATTGATACAAATCTAAAACTTTAGATTTCCAAGACTTAGAGGGAGGTAAAAGGGAGATATGTTAGTAGTTTAATGAATTTAATTGTCATTAAAATATTTAGTGTCGAAAATTCATACAAATTATAAATTTAATTTTTTACATAAGTATATATTTTTTATCTATTTAAACAACGACCCCGAACAAATCTACTTTGTGAAGTTAGTGTTCTGTAGCCCAGTGGTTGTCAACCTACGAAACGCGGACCGCTAGTTGGCTACCCCTGCTCTAATAAACAACGACACAGAATAATTCCACTCTGATGTAAGTGGACTTTAACCCAGGGATCGCCAAAATGCGACCTGCGGACCGCTAGTTGGCTGCCCCTGGTCTATTAAACAACACAGAACTACAGGCGACTATGTTTAGAAGACGGGAGTGGGAATGCTACGAAGCATGGCGTAAAGAGGAGAGACCGATAATATAAAATAGTATGTATATTTCTGTCTCGTTCTTTCCTGCTTCATTCTACACATTTTTGTATTTGCGTCTCTTACCTGTCGATTTTTCCTTTGCATTCGGTTTCAAATAACAACGATTCTAAAGAAGTTTCATTTCAAAAAGGACTTAATTATTTTGTTACTGACAGGTTAGCGCTTGACAGTAATCACATCTTATGGTAAGTAACGGTAGTCTAAGATGGAAATGCGCTAAACAGGACAGAGGCAATTTACCTATTAAAATTTCTTCTTCTTATCTAGCCACTCACTCACCATTAGTGATCGTTCTTCCTCAGTGACTACAAAAGAGTTTTTGATGGAGTATTAGCAACCACGCAAATTCATCAAGTAGGTTTCATAATATCTCAGTATAGTAAGTACATTCTTCAACAATATCCTTAAAGCTCTACATAGTAGAATTTTCTTTTCATTTTGAAAAAACTTTATTAAACTGATTATATCAAAGTTATAAATTTTGAGTGAAATTGTCTGAAAACTTTGTAAAAATTCAAGTCTACTCTTGCAGGATGAAGGAAGATTAAATTGTAAAAGTTTTTCTAGTTCGTCGTAGCCGAAATGCGGTACCAGAAATTTATAATGTAGTCTACGATACGAGTTAAATTAGATAAAACCAACTTTAGTTAATTGCAAGTTCATGAATAGACCTGGAATGTTGCCTAGACCTTACTTCATTAGGTACCACGCCTTGACAGTATTCTAGCATGATTTTTTTCAACTAACGACAGCAAAGTGCTCGAATGTTATTTTCACCTGAGGGATGATACAATCTAAATCAGTAAAGCCTCTTAAGTCGTTTTACGCAGCATCATTTTGTACCACAAATTATTTTGTTTCTCGACATGTCTTTTAAAGGGGTAAATTTTTTACGGAGGAAACACGTATTTAGAGTCACGAAGATGTGCAGTTTATTCTATGCTAATTCGTTTGGAGGTTCGTCGTCGTCTCAACGCGGCTGCCAGCGACCCGCCTGATGTCATCGGTCCACCTGATGGAGGGTCTGCCGACGCTGTGTTTTCCGACGCGAGGCCGCCACTATAGCACCTTCGGGCCCCAACGTCCATCGAACAATATGCCCTGCCCATTGCCACTTCAGCTTTGTAATTTGGTAGGCTACGTCGGTGACTTTAGTTCTCCTACGGATCTCCTCATTTTCTGATTTGATCACATAGGGAAACTCCAAGCAAAGCCCTCTCTATTGCCCGCTGAGTGACTCTGAGTCTTTTTACGAGCCTTATAGTCAACGGCCACGTCACGGAACCATATGTAATCGCTGGCAACACGCACTGTTCGAAGACTTTAGTCTTTAGTCACTGAGGAATTGTGGATGAAAAGATGTCCCGTAGTTTTCAGAAATGAGTTTTAATATTTACAAATATCATGTGGCAGTTGCCACTCGTCATTTAATAATTTAATATACTATTTTTCATAAAATAAAATTATATCACAAATTCTCTTTTCTAAATTTTAAATTCATAAACAAAATTTAATTAATATCTTCTAATATTGACAATAAACATGTCCCATTTTTATTCACAATTCGTCATTTAAGATTTCAGTAAATTATTTGTATTAGTTTTAGACACTTTTAATATTTAAAGACAATTAAGTTCCCAACATATCTTCATTTTCCTTCCCTTTAAGTTCCGGAAACCTAAAAAGTTTTAGATTTGTATAAATATTAACAAGACTTAAAAATTAGTTTGCCAATAAAGTTTCACTTCTGACATGTGTACTTTGTACGCACGCACTTTGATTTATTGTTTGTTTTTTAACATTACGACAATATGTAACATTTCGTTGATATTACATTTCTATATTTTGTCGGTGTCATGAATTATGTAACTGGGTCGAAATGGTAACAAAATATAGTATTTTTCAATCGTGGTGTTTCCGTAAATACATTTTACTTAAGTGGTAACTAGCCAAGGCCAAAACCTTCTACGAAACCTGCCTTAGAGTACATCTCGTGCCCTTCCGTCATCATAAATAGGGATCAATATTATATTGCTGCAATTTACAAGATGAGTTAGGGATTGAGGGACTTAAAAGACCATGAACTTATACGAGTATCTAATAAAGGGCTAGCATACATTGGTAATAATATTAGTTTTCTATGTATTGATTTAAAAGCATAACACATGTTACCAGGTGCCGTATGTTCGTTTATCCATTTGTTTCAATATTAACCGAAAATCAATGTAAAGTCATTCTGTGTTTAATAAATAAAAAAGATTTTCTTATGCATATATTTTATTAGCTGTTCCCCGTTGTGTCATCCGAGTAATTAATAATCCCTCAAGAATATGATTACTTAGTTATCATCTACATTACACATGAATTTGTACGAAACGACCAGCCAACATATATATTTAATTGTAATATATTTATATATGTAATATATTCAATTAAAAAAAAAAAACTATACTGTATTATTCAAAACAGCTTAGCCAGTAACATATTTATTTGTAATATGTAAACGATAAAAATGGTTACCGTTGGTTATCCTTTAAAGATGAGTATATACCATCGCGGACTTTTTTCACATTAATTTAATCTATCTCGTAAGGTGTAGCTCGCGTTTACGATTTGAGCGAACAAAAAAATGTTTGTTACGACATCACAATAATAATCTTTCAATTTTGTCGAATTTTCTGTACTAAAATATATATGTATTATATATATAAACCTTCCTCTAGAATCACACTATATGAAAACAGTATTAAAATCTATAGCGGAGATTAAAAGATCGAAACTAACTGCGGTAGCGATGCTGTTTATTCTATTGGATAACCACAATATATACATTGTAGAGAACATAAAATATTTGTCCCAGTGTAACTACTACTTTCCATTGTAACAGCATTTTGCAACAAACAAATTTTACTAAAGTCAAGCCGGAAGCGTATGAAAACATACTGTAAATGCATCTCACTATTTGAGTCTTCCTCTATGCCTGCACTCAGGTGGTTATGCGCCAACACTGAAGGCGAAACGATAGTACTCGTTTCATCTAAATGAAACTGTACAAGTTTCAAGAGGAAGCGGAAATGTAAAATAGGTCTTGCTCACCCAAAATGTAAGTCAGGTAATATTGAATGGAATTAGAACTATACGAGATAATGACAGTCTCAATTTAAATTCCTTAAATAACTTTTTGGTGTTTTATTTTTTAAATTGATAACACGATAGCGCTAGATTATATAACGAAATGACTTCAATTCGCTTTTTTTATTATAACTGCCTCATTGATCGAGTGGTTAGCATCTGCGGCCACAGACATGAGGTCCTGGGTTCAAGTCCCAGGTGGGGCTAATTCAGAAATGGATATTGAGTTTTCTATTAAGATTTTCTTAACATTTGGCCGAAGTTGGGAAGTTGGAGGCGTGCTCCAACCCCGTGCCACGGAGAGCACGTTAAACCGTCGATCCCGGACCTGATTTCTCTCCGTTCGTGTCAGACTACCGTCACATCAGACTATGAGAGTAAAGGAATAGAGAGTGCACTTGTGTACTATGATTGCCACTCGCAATGGAACAGCGTGGTGGATCTATGTTCCAAAACCACTCAGTCCTATGAGTGAGGAGGCCTATGCCCAGATATAGAACTTTAATGGGCTGCTATATCAGTAGAAACTCATATTCTTTTCATCGCTTTTGTTTTCTCTCACGCAAGTGTTTTCTATATTTTTAATCAGTTAATATGTTTAGTTAATATTGTGAATTTATATTACTTCTTTCCAAATTTATGTTTGGAAACTCTACTTTCGTAAACTTAATACCTGCACATGAATTTTTATATAATGCAGGCTGAGTTCGCTCATTGCACCAACATTACCCACCAAAGCCCACAGAGTTTGAAGATTGAATAGCGTAACCCGCTAATCATGATGTCTGCGGAAAACCATATGTCTATGCTATGCTTGTGCTTCTTCTCTTTCTTATTCTCCGACATATATAAATAAGTTTCATTTATTGTATACGTAAGTTAATCTATAAAATGGTTAATGCTTCTGGTAGGTTTTTTGTATATTTGGAATAAAATATTAATTTTTATTAATTAATTTTAAAATTCTTTATTCAAGTAGTTCTTTGAAGTACTTTTGAATCCTTTAATATAAGTTTTTTCAAATATCATTTCCAATTAACTGAGAGCCCAGAAATATTTCAGTCGTCTACTTTTTTACCATAATCATTATATAATATTAATTTATTTTATTTAGATTAGAGCAATTCGTTCACGTCTGTTTTTCATCAAAGCAATAATTTTGTAACTTGTCCCGTAGATTTCAGCTCAGACGGTAAGAGTGGTGTACATGACCTATTCAGGGCTTTTCACGTGGAGCTAATGTATTCTTTCGGGTTTGTTCTTGTCTGGTACGTCTTGCAAACAGCCTTACAGGTGTTTGATGAGATGTTCTCAAGTTGCCAACAAATTGTACAAACTGAACTGTGAAAACATGAAATGTATACAGTTCCTTATGTGGCAACTATTTGAGAATCCCTGGAGCTTATGCCAAAAACTTTTACATATTTTTTTGTTTATGTCCAATATTTTTCACGGTCTTGTTGGCGGTGATTGAGTAACTCTATTTCTAAGCAGAGGTACTTGGTTCAATTCCAGGTAGAAATAAATTGTTAATTGGTATTTCTAATTTGTCTGAGTCTGGACTAGTGGCTACGGCTGTGACTAACTACCACCATTTTTTTTCATTCGCGGGGGGGGGGGGAACCTTCTATAGATACCCGGCCTCTTGGGGGATTTGCCAGGTGATGTAGGATTATACGCACTAAAACCCCCTTGGTGGCCCTCCTCGGCACATGTACGGTGGCACCAGAAAGTCCGTAGGAACTTCAGTCTGGTGCCGCCATTGTGCAATGAAATACACATCCCGTAGTCTGACTGCAATGTACTTTAAGGCCACGTATGCTAAATTCTTCTCGGGGTTGTGTACAACAGAACGATGCAAGCCCCCACTCCCATCGCTCGCAACCCCTCTTGGTAAAGCGTTGAACGACTGCTATGCAACTATGCTGCCCCTGCATCGGCCCTCTCTCGCGCTCGCTCGGCAGTCTCCTTTTTAACCAAGACGGTTTCGCAAAAGCAGACCACCACCCGCCAAGCATCGACTTTCGTCAGCATGGCCGCAACTACAGTTAACGGAGAGAGAGCGGAGATCTTCGCCAATCTGGCTTCTCAAGACGCACCGCTCGACATCCCCTGCAGGGCAGACCGCAAGCGTGTGCTATGCATCGTCGCACTCGTTACCGCAGTAGTTACACTGCGTTGTCGCCTCGCGCCCTATTTTACATAGACACTGAATGAAGCATCCATGTCCAGTCAGTACCTGTGTTAGTCTAAAGGTGACGTTCCCTGACGACCTCTCCATCCAGGCCTCGAAAGACGACAGGATCGCACCGACAATGCGTTACCGTGCTTCCTCTCTTCACCAAGGCGAAGTCGCTGACTAACTACCACCCTACCATAAAAATCATGCTGTTTAGGAAAAAAAATACGTTTCGGTACGATTCTGTTTAGAAACTATAAGAAGTAAATTACCTGTTACCACGTTAGCTTGCTTCCGTCTTAAACTATATAGTCACTTTCCATCAGGAGAGCTTGCAGGTGTAATAAGTGTTGTTGGTATCGATTACAACTGCTACAAAACTCATTTCGACATATGTAATTGTAGGATTTTCTATCCATCATTCTATAGCATAATATACTACTCTTATTATAGGAGGAACTGGTAATTGATAATTATATTATGTTTCTTATCTTCATATTTATTTAACCTTACGAAAATAAACACTCAAGAGTACAAGCCTACATGTACACGTTCGTTCCAGTGTATCTAATTTTTTTCCTTTTATATTTCACGATTTCTATCACATGTGTTAAAAAAATAAGTGACAAACGTCCCACTGCTGGATATAAGTTTTCTTAAACTGAAAAGACCAGAGGGTTTGGAGATTACATCCACCAAGTTGCTCCCCTATAAGTTGATAGGCTAAACCAGTGATTTTCAACCACTGTTCCGCGGCACTTTTGTGTGCCGCCATATTTCAAGTGTGCCGCCAGAGTTTGTAAATATGTAATAATATCAATATTATTAAATTTTATCAATATAAAAAATATTTTTTTATTATTTGCTTGCAATAAATCCCTTAATAAACGTTAAGATATTATTGTAGTATATATGAATTTTTCTTGTGTATTTTAAAATTTTGTCATAGTTATGCAGTGTCTTAAAGCAAATAAACAATTTTTATCATTTTCATTGTGTGCGGCCAAATTTTGTAATCGTAAAATATGTGCCGTTAAATTTTAAAAACGTTAAATATGTGCCGCAACAAAAAAAAAAGTTGAGAACCACTGGGCTAAACTATCGCTTCTAGTATATACAGGTTTCCTAACAATTTGTTTAATAGAAAAAATACAATTAGGCACGATTTTTTTATTAATTTATAACTCATGATCTCTGAATGTTTTCACTTTTTAGGTGAAAACTGTCAACCAAGTCCTAATGATTAGACTCCTAAAATTCCTATTAAGTGTTATGGGTTGAATATGGGGCAGCCACCAGTAAGTTTCTTTTGTAAAAGCTATGTCCATCGTCAGGGCTCTAAACTACATCGTCAGGAAATCTATGAAGCAATTCTAGGAAATGTGTAGCCTGACAGCAGTCATTAGAGCTGTGTGGGTCTATGACGGCTATCAGGCTACACAAATCCTTAGAAGATAGAAACGCGTGGGAGTGAACGAACTGCTCTAATTTGAATTGTAATATATTAAACTAATATGATATTGTAATGATGATGGTAACAAAAAACAAAATACCCGACTGAGGTTGTTGTAAGCTCTTCTCAGATCAGGCCGCGAAAGAATCCTCGTAACTTTAGATTTTATGTCGTTCTTGAGTACCATCATCAGACGTACATTAGAATTAGAGTATGGAAAAGAAATATATATATTATTTGACGATTCAAAAGTGCTGTAATATGCCTATTTGAATAAAGATATTTTGATTTGATTTGATATGTTCTTAAAACCTTTCTCCTAAGAATGAGGCATTTACCCCGCAAAAAGATTTAAAGTAAGCTGTTATTTATCTTACCCTTTTTGAACAAAGGCATTTCGAGAGCATATGTTGTTTTGAACATTGAACAAATATTTTTTTAAGTCTACATTTCTTAGTTCTTTTTATCAAACAAAGAAATGATTTCACAATTTTATACTGTAATTTTTTTCTTTGTTATTCCACTTGAGAGTTCTCCATATAAAACTAATAATTTCACTTCAACTAATTGAGTCAAATAGAAGCTTTTAAATTCAACCTCGCGCAGACGTGCTATATAAAGGCTCCGAGGCGTACATTTCATCCCACTTTATTGCTGTGAAAATATAAAAGGAGAATCTGGAAGGTTTTCTCACATGGAAGAGCCCCTTTAAATTTTACATTTGCATCGAAAAGAATCCACCTGAGGAATCTTATTAGGGTCTTACGTGCTCTGAACTTAAAGGCGGCTTCGAAGAATTTATTATGAATCGAATGCGTTCAGTTTCTGAAGAGAGATTTATATTGTACGTTTATAAACATTATTATTCGATAAAGTTATCATTAAAAAAATACTTTTTGCATGCTTAAGACTTCAATAGTTTCCGGCATCATGGAATTATGGCAAAACCCGTTATTTATTTGATCAAATTATCAGTCCAACCCATCCACGACATCGTTCAGTCCAACCGTTTATAACTGCAGTTACATACGAACAAAAGAATATATATATTAATACCAGCTGTTCTCAGTGGTGTCACCATCTCAGTTCTCAATGCCGTGGAAATATGAAATACGTTTTACTGCCTCATTGGTCTAATGGTTAGCACGTTTGACTACAGACATAAGGTCCTGGGTTCGAATCCCGGGTCGGGCCAAATCGAAATCGATATTGAGTTTTCTATTAAGATTTTCTCAATATTTCCCCGAAGTTGGGAACAATTTGGCGGTGTACTCCACCCCCGTGCCTCGGAGAGCACGTTAAACCGTCGGTCCTGCGCCTGATTTCTCTCCGGTCGTGTCGGATTCCCGTCACGTCGGACTATGAGGGTGAAGAAACAGAGAGTACACTTGTGTATTATGCCTGCCAATCCGCAGTGGAGCAGCGTGGTGGCTCTAAAAACACTCTCTCATATGAGTGAGGAAGTGCTACTTACTTTCTTAAGGTAAGGTAAGTTACTTACTTTACGTTATTTATCGCATCGAATAATTAATCAAAATCCATCCAGACATTTATGAGCGTCTATCAAAGCACACCTATAGAAGAACATATATTAGGATGTACTATTAAAGTTTAAATGGTTTATAATAATATGATTTAAACATACATATAGTTTTCGACCAATAATTCAAAACTAACTATAATCATTTAATTATAAAATTTCTTTTCTTAAAGCTCTTTTTTTATTTTGGATGTGAAATTTCTATGTAATTACTTATTAACATAACCCGAATTTAATCAATTTTATTAATTTACGTGGTGCGGTGAGATTTTCTTCTGCTTTAACGAATTGTTTCCTAATATGCTTTATCATATGTGCATGTATTTTTTTTAATGATTAATATACTTCGTGTTTTTTATAATATCAATTGAAAATAACAAATAAAATCTACACTTATTAATCAGTATTATTTATAAGAAACATTAAAAGGAACCCTTATTTATAAATGTTAAACAAGTCTTCAAAGATGAGCTTCTTAGGATTTCATTCAATCATCTGTAGTGGAGGCATTTTTTACGATTCCACGATGTTTTAATTGGTTTTTAGTTCGGTGAATATCTCATTAAGATTTGACTTACTTGATCTGTCTCTGATCCTGTCTCGTCACTAACAAATACGTTACAGAAACAAACGTTAAATTGGTGTTATATCACTTCCACGTCATCATAATTCAAACGAATAGCGCTGCTCTGAGCGTTGTATAAGAGCTTCTCAATTGAGCTGTCAAGATCGTGTGTTCCATTCATCTAAGCCACGCATTTATTGCTAGGGTCTTCACGTTTTTAGTTTTTTGAAGTAATATTATTTTTAAGTAAATACTACGATTGTATTTCTTTATGTATATAGCTAGCAACCCACCCCGGTTTCGCACCTATCTCGATTCGAATTACTTTTCAATCAGCGCATTCTAAATTACCATTACCTTGAAAGATAAAATGGATGTAGTTAGTCATCCTTAAATGTTAAAAAATGCTATTTTTAATTGCTATTATCCGCTATTTTTTACCGACTTCTACAAAAGGAGGAGGTTATCAATTTGTCTGTATTTTTTAAAATATTTTTTACCATTCTTATTCTTATTTTATTTATTATGTTTCCAACATAGCTTATTACTAGATACATGGAAAAGAAATATATTAACAATAACACAGGGTGAGTAATATTCTAATTAAAGGAAACAACGACATGATATAAAACAAAAAAAAGTGCATATGCAGACTACTATTACAAAGTGAAGAAATTATAAAAATATAGAAAAGAAAATTACAATATTATGACGAAAATAATATAAAAAGAAAATATATTTAATTATAAGACCTCATCTAAACTAAGTGCAAGCTTCCTTTTAAATATTGGTAGTGTGTCCCCAAATAGATCAGCTATATTGTTATTATGTAAAGTGTTGTATGTATTTACTAATTTATTGATTGGTGCAAACTGTCCTAGGTTAGTGCGTGGCGTACGTGAGGTAAAAATATTAAAAGTATTTTTGCTTGGCAGTCTGTTCGGTAAATGAAAATTAATTTTGGAGAGGAATTCCGGCGCATCCAGAATCCCATTAATGAGTTTAAAAAAGAACGTGATGTCTAACAACTGTCTTCGATTGCGAAGAGATTGTGTGAATAGATTTAGATGTTTCTTTTTGTATACGAAAGTTGGTGCTTCCTGTCTCATATTTTTTGGTCCAGTTCTGATGATTGCAGTACATGAGAAAAACACATTAGTATTAAATTTTCATTAAGCGACCAATGGACGAATAACTCAATATCACGCCAACTGATTTCGATGATTCGTCTTTTATTGGAAAGGATGACGCTGGCTTGGCTGACAGCGACTCCGAATATAATAATAATTGTAGCTACATTACATTATCGTAATAATTTGAGAGACATTTAAGTAGTCCAATACTTTTCATTTCATTTTACTTAGAAGACCTCGAAAAAACGAATACGCAATTATTTTTAATTATTAGTGAACATAGATTACTTTGTAATGGTTTGTTTAGAAGGCGGTTCTTTTTTTTGTTAAAATGTTTATTTATATAGATCTACAAAAGAGGAATATCCCAACATGCGTGTTTTGTTATATCTCTACAAAATTAGGCAGTGTTTTCGATGACAGATTCCAGGCGGTTTTTTTCTGACACTTCTAACACATCATTATATTTCAATTTAGATACACGAAACCTTAACTGATTATATTATATACTCAAATATTCCTCAAAAATCATTTTATCTACTGGTGAATAACAGCATGGAAATTTTCCAGTTTATTGTAAACAAAAACAAGATAGCAGAGGCAACAAAACAGGCAACAAAAACAGATGCAGCGGAGGTCTATGTTTGATTAAATAATATGTAAGGGTCCTTCCCTATGATCGATTGTGATTAAATTTCATGTATTAAATTAAGTTCAATAGTGATTTATATTGATAATTTGATGCGGTAAATAATGGATTTCCATATATTTTTAAACTACGCCAGGAACTGCTAGTACATTTATATAAAGTGTTTATATTTCGACACGATGTGATTTTACGATGGTATGTATATATACTCGAAAATAATATAACTTAATTATGTCTATTTGTATTGAACAATAATAAAACAAACTAACTTTCCTAAAAGCAAAGTATTCGCAAGGATTACACTTCTGGAAAATGTTTTAAATCGAAATAAGAGTTCGTTATAATAAGGTGATATTTTCATTAATTTTCTCATTAACAGTGACCGTTAGAACAAATGTACATAATAAGTGTTATTGAACGAATAATTTTTAAGTGAACCGGAATTGTTATAATTAACTTCAATTTTTTACAAAATACTTAGAGACAACCGAGCAAATATATCATTTGATGGTAAGTAACAGCCAGTGTGTTTTTTTTTGTTATTACTTTTACGTCCTTTGTTTTAGCAAAAACATCTTAACTTTAGCAACCCTACAATGTTTTACGCATCGCTGTGAGTTTTTATGTAACACGTAAAGTTATTTATACGTCATCTCTATGCACAAACATTTCATCTGTTATACAATACAGTACAATTTTTACAAAAATTGTATTTTTATGCATATATTTAAGAATTATCTTTTTATTTTGTTTAAACTAATATTATAGCTTTTGTGATTATGTTAGGATGTTTATAACGTTTTCACTCAAAAACTACGGGATTCATTTCACCATTAGAAAGCTGCGTTTTCACTAAGCGAAATAGGCTATATTACTTTATCAAAAAAATAGGGATTCCTAACAAAAATGCATTAATGTTACCCAAAGATATTTTATTAAAGACCGTTTCTATACCTGTAAAATACTATCTTAATTATAAAAATCGGACATTCCATTCAAAAGATATAACGAATTGAAAAATGTCAATCAAAGAAAATTGTAGCGACCCTTATAACTGGGCCTGCGACTGGTGAGTTAGCTCATATTTAAGGGAACCAATGATAACCACCTAAATTACTTATATTGCTTTTATATTATCAAAGAATTTTTCAATACCTGGAGAGTATTTTTAAATTTGCTAATGTCGGACGATTAACGTAAATGATGTTACGAATTTTAAAATGTATTAGTTAGATATATATTCATTGAAAAGTAAAATCTGTATATTGATTAGATTATGAATGGAATTGTGAATCTAATAATCTGAAAGGAAGTAATTAAAAACTAAGTGAAATAAAACTTTTATTTTAACGAAACTAAATCTATAGTCAGACTTAGTAGACTTTCCACAGCCACGAGATCGGTATCTACGCAGGTGAATCCGCGGAACATGGTTAGTATATTATAAATTCAAAAGGTCTAAAGAATTAAGAGGAAAAATAGAAATAATACAATTTTGTTTACGATTCCCAAAAGTTGTAAAGATATTAAGGAGATTAGAGAAGAGAGAGTTGTACCGAATCCTGTGAATGAAGTTGTTTAAGCCGGTTGCTTTTGTTTGTTTCAATTAAGTACAAAATTTTATACTCAAAGGCTAGATATGTCAATTAAAATACCTAAAATCGCCCTCCACGGATTGTCCAGGACTTTACTATCGATATTGTATCGAAAACATTTATATATATTAATAAGACTTCATCGTCGTCGCTTCTATCGATGGACGTCTACTGCTGGACATCGGTCTCACGTAATGACGTCCACAAGGCCCGATCTTGCGCCGCCCGGCTCCAGCGGCTACCGGCAACCCTCCTTATATCGTTGGTTACACCTTGTGGAGGTCTACCTACACTGCGTCGTCCAGGGCGGGGTCGCCATTCCAGCACCTTCCGGCCCCAACGTTGCCACTTCAGGTTCGTGATTCGTAGGACTATGTCGGTGACTTGTGTTCTGCTACGGATCTGCTCATTTCTGATTTGATCGCGTAGAGAAACTCCGAGCATAGCCCTCTCCATTGCACGCTGATTGTCTCTGAGCTTCTGAATGAGGCCCATAGTCAGCGACCATGTTTCCGAAAACAATCTAGCCTTAAGAGTAACGTTATTCAAATTGCGACCAAAAACTATTAAAACTCATTCGATTAATACTTTAATTGAGACATCCTCTAGAAACGTACTTTAGAATTTGTCATTTATTTATTAGTTTTCAGCCTAGATTGACATAGATCCTCAAATTTTAGTCATAAAATACGTATGTCTAGAATTCTTGAGACTATTCTTAGTATATATTATTTCCTCGGCTTAATTTCATCTTCTCAAATTAAATTCTCAGTTGATTGAAGACCTAAATAAGATCTAAATGACATCCTGTTTCTTTAGTCTTACGTCTCTGACTTAGTATTCAAAGTACGAAGCATTTTTGTTCCGAGTGAGCTCCTTTCAACGGCTTTTGATTAACGAACCATTTTTCAATTTCTTCATTTACATAACAGGACTTTATTAAAATAGTAAAGTTTTATTACATTGTAAAAGAGCATGTTTTCTTATCAGAGTATATCTTATCACACAATATACGTAGTTACAAATTTACTTAACATTCTGATTCCCTTCAAAAAAGGCTTTCATCCTGACCTGCCTGTGGATTTCAAAGCCCTTTTAGAAGGTAATTCTCAAAAACAACCATATCAAAATTTACGGTTTGGTTTACCAAGTAAGTAACAAACAATTAAAGATAGTCTTAAGTTACATTTACTGGCATCAATGAAGGATTTGAGAGCAATATATCTTAAAATTGACACAAGCTAGTACAATAAAATAAATACCCACGCCTTCCAATTATTCCAAATCATTAAATTTAAAAACATTTTACATTAGCTTACAATAAGATGGAGCTTTATAATTTTTCGCCAATATGATTATTACTAAATAAAATTCAATTAATGATTTCAACTTTGAACAAACTTTAATTACATCAAGCTTTTTTATGGGTTCAGGGTTGGTCGATAGAATTTTAAAAATGTATTTAAACTTTGGTGACAAAATAAAAAATATGTTGTTAAGGATTGAAAAATGTTGAGACCTGATTTATGATTATTATTGATACCTTTTTTTCGCTAGGAAATACATTTACGCACCCCGGCTGAACGTTATACCTTTAACCAGGAGTGTGGGACTTGGACAGCAGAATACCCACTAAAAACCAACCACAGCGTCCTGAACCTCCTGTTCACCAGAGATTCAGTGGGGACATTACTCTCTGGAACCCCGGGCATCGTCTGTTACGACAATTTAGAATGGCAGAAGACGCGCAAAAGCACGTTCCTGACACCTGGTCTCCTCCTACGGATAGAGTGGACTCGGCTGCAGTATCCCTCTCTCTCTATCATGCTTGATGAAGAAAGATACCGCCCGACAACCACTTTCACAGCTGAGCATATAGCCGGCTATGCTCATCAGTGACAACTCAGTGCCAACCAGAGACAACAGGTGGTGCTGTTGGTGCACCCAAGCTGGGCATTCTGCCACAGTATGTTATGTGTCAACGAGGGCTCCACACTCGTGACAGGCAAATCTTCCCGCCCAACTATCTGGTCCAAGCGTTTCCCATAGCATCCGTGCCCAGTCAGTACCTGTACCAGTTTAAATGAGAGGAATCCGTGCTTCCTATATAACCACTGTTCTAATGGGGTAGGACTCCTTCCATCGTAACAATACTCGCAGATGGAGACCCTCAAGTCATCTTTCCATTGCTGTATCAAATTTGATACTGATACCTACAAAAGTTAAATATTGAACAAAAATGTGGCCAAAACCAATAGATATTGGGGAGCAGAATCCTTATCCTAATAAGATTGGTATACCCTTCTCAGGGCTGTCACCCTTAATCTAATATAGCGGGCGTTGTGACATGAAAACCATCCTCGTGCCTCTGCAAATAGATATTTTGGCAAGTGAGCAAGAACCTAATAGTTAAATTTTCAAAGAAACCTCAATGTATCCTTCATTATATCACTTAACTATAACACGTATATTAACACTTGCAGAAAAAAAGATTTCATATGTCAAACATTCAAGAATGTGAGGTACTCGTAAATATGTGTTCACGAAATACTTTTATTTTGTTTTACATTCATTAATTACTAACATTTACAACCTGTATATAAAAAGCACGATGTCATAGTGGTGAGGCTCGTGGATTCACTTTTAGATCAATCGTGAATTTGCATCCACAACAGAAAACATGAATACAAGAAGAAACTCAGATGGTTGATTGTTCTTTCCAATCCAACATTGCGTTTTTGGTCGAAAGAAACCATCGTGAGAAAACCTGTATATCCCGGGAGTAATACTAGCGAACGTGTACTCTTCCGACTCGCATTGGAGCTGGTGGATCACCATGCTGGAGGTTCTATGCCCTAAAACACTCTCTCCCACGAGTAAAGAGACCTGTGAACGTCAGTGGGATATTAATAAGTTTCCAATTACCTTACAGTTTTTTATAACATATAATTATAATTTTTTATAAATTATTATTAATGATATTATATTAAATAATGATAATTATTATTTCTAATGAAAATAGCAGCCATATAATAGTAGACTATAATTTACTCGCTTTCTTAATCAATCAGAGCAGACTAGACCAGACAGCGTAGTGTCATTCAATACCAATAAAATAGAGTGCCTACTGTGCCTAAATTAGGTTTTTCTTTAAAAATCCTTAATCATTATTTTTAACATAATAAGTACATACTACATTGTCCTAACTGTACTCGTAGATGGGTTTACTTATCCGAAATTAAGTTTGATAATTAACAGTTACTCATCGTATTAACAAAATTAAAAGGCCAAAGAATTTCTGACAGCGACTACACTTCGGAACAACGAAATAAATTTTTACTTCAACATCTGTTTCTGAACATTCGAACATTTGAAAGCCCTCGAAAGTTTGGAAGTTCTTTATCGCATTATTATAAAACACATCTGACAAAGCCTTGGAAAATGATATTTGTTCTGCAAGTCATTTTTTTCTTTATAACTTCCAAGTTTTCCCCTTCGCTTCGATCAACATAATTGAAAAATAATCATAATGTAATGGCAAAGAAAATATTGTACACAATCTTTCTAGCATGCGATAAAACTATACAATCTTGTTGTTTAAAAAGTATGTTCGCACGATAAATCAATTATTGATTTCTGTATTTTTGAACTACGGTTTAATAATACTTATACTTTTTTTCTTAATAGGGATCTAAAGTTGATTCCTAGCAGAGCAATTGCATTTTTAATTCACCTAAATTTACCTTGAACGGCTGCAAATGTAGCTAATTTTCATAATGTGGAAGTGAAAAGTCTACTGAGTCGGACTATAGATTTATTTTCGTTAACATAAAAGTTCTATTTCACTTAGTTTTTAATTACTTCCATACAGATTATTAAATACACACTTCCATACATAATCTAATTAATATACAGATTTTACTTTACAACGAATATATATCTAACTAATACATTTTAAAATTCGTAACATCATTTACGTAAAATGTCCGACATTAGCAAATATAAAAATACTCTCTAGGTATTGAAAAATTCTTTGATAATAATAAAAGCAGTATAGGTATATCAGTTGGTATCATTAGTATCCTTGGAATATGAGCTAACTCACCAGTCGCAGGCCCAGTTATAAGGGTCGCTACAATTTTCTTTAGATTGACATTTTTAAACTCGTAATATTTTTTGAATAAAATGTCCGACTTTAATAATATAAAAAGTATTTTACAGGTATCGAAACGGTCTTTAAGAAGTTTCATTAAATCAATCAAGGATTAAAGCAGAGGTGTGAATAAAGTGGTTTGATTATTAGCGAAACATTTATTAACTTTTATAATATAGAAAAATAAAATGGCATAACTACAGTAATTGGACATATGGTATCGCGGACTTTTTATAGAGTTTAATACCTTCTATAATATTGTAGAACATTTTTTTTTTTCTATTAATAATAGTTTCCGCAGTCCACGGTGTGATAGATTTTGTGTGACCAATTTTTCATACCTTGGGTTACATAAATACATTTTTATTAAGCGTCCCTATTTTTATTTGAGAAAGTAATATAGCCTATGTCGTAAAAGTAATGTCGTAGGTAGTAAAAATGCAGCTTTTTAATGATGAAAAAATTATTGAAATCGGTTCAGTAGTTTTTGTATAAAAACGTGACAAACTTGAAAACATACATACTTACATACAAAAATACAAATGTTTCCCCTTTATAATATTAGTTTAGAATATAAAAAACGAGCAAAATTAATAATATCTTTATATAATTAAATTGTTTTTATTTTTTTTTAATAATTGTAATATATTATAAGACAAATCAATTTTTTTTTATTATCCCACTAATAGAGATGTTTGATTGTTATCATGTAGATATGGAATTGACTGATTTGACGAGTGTTATATGTCTTTTTAATAGTAGTTTTTTTTATTTAATCTTTATTTACTGTCAGGGCTTTTGTTTTATTAGGCTTAAAAACTAAATAAGGATATATGAAATTCAAATAGAATTCTAGCTGCCCTAGGGTTTATTTCGATCCAGAAAAATTTAGTAGTTGTTTTATTTCATATACTTTTTTGTCTCTATAGCACTACTTGCATTCTTGTATCGACAGTTTTATTTATCGTAAGGTTGTTTATTAAGAGATTACTTCACTTTAAGAAAGTTCAATTTGTATTTCTCTTGGTTTGTGTGCAGTAAAGTTTGAAATAAAAATACTCCTGAAATGTCTGCCTTTCGATGCTGTACTTTCATATTGCGTATGTCCTGTAATTCATATCTGTGTGCAGTAAAGAATTTATCTATCTATCTACTTCCTTTGTTTGCGCTCAAAAAACTCTTGCAATGTATTTCAATTATCCAATATTCATTTTATGGAATACCAAAGCCAGGACCGTAACAAACCAATAAAAACAAACTTTCCTTCTTATAAATTCGGAGTGTAGCAGAGTCGGAATTTAATACAACTTTGCTCATTTCAGTTGCGCGAAACAAAATTCAATTTTAGGGTACCGTAGTCTCTGGTTTTAGAAATCTTTCAGTTTCATTTGCATTTTACATAAAGAAAAGACTCATAATTAAAACTTTCAATGTTAGTATTTTCTCGCTATATTAAATAATTCTTCCTATTTACTTTTACTCACCGTATTTACCTTAAACCTTTTCAAATTGTAAATCGTAATAAAAAAATATTTATCTACTCAAATTTATATATGTTTTATTAACTTGTATATAACCACACATTTAAAATATATTTTTCAAATATTAATTAATTACTTTAATAATCGTGTTTGTAAAAAAATATACAGTGTTTTATCTTTGTGCGTTTATAAGTTCGTTGGAGATAGAGTAGGAATTGATTTAAATCTAGTTTAAAACTGGTTTTTATATGAAAACCCAAAGACAGTTTAGTTTTAACAACCTTCTGTAATGTCATAAGTTTTATTTGAGGAGATTTCTTCTTGCGAAAGAAATACGTAGGATTTCTATAAAATTATAAAAGAATATAAATCACAAATTTAATGTCTAGATTGTCTTTAAAAAGGTCCAAAATATCATACGCGCCAATTTCGATCTCCTAATCCTTAGATCAGCAACCTTTTCTTATAGCAGGGCCATAATATTTATGAGGATATTGGTGCGAGCTAGATTTCATGATTTTTTAACGTATTTAACCTTATTACTCTCATTTGAATGGCTCTTATTTGCGAGGTCTACTCCATAGTGCCTTACGGGCCGCTGATTGCCGATGTCTGTCTTAAACAATAGTTGCCAACAAAGTAAAAAGAAGAGTATCAAATATAATATGCATAAATCATACGTGTATAAAAACGACAGCCAAAATGTTCTCTTTATTATTGTAGTAAAATGTATTAAGGTATCTGTACATGCTAATGTGAAAACGTCTGTAGGGATTGCTTTACATTCGGACGGAACGTGTGTGGGCGGTACTGCCTACACACCTCTAGTAACACAATATAAACTTTGTATAAAACAAATAAAAACACGCATATATCTTACAAATTTAATATATAACCGTGCCTATAATACTCAGAACTATAATATACGAAAATGTATTTTGTAAATATGTTTAAGCTTCATATATCGTCGGATGATCATTATAAACAGCACAATGAAAGAAAAGGATAATATTTCTTGTACCCAAGAATTATAAAAAGAAATCAGGTAAGGCAGATAGTTTCAACGGTGGCAGGATGAAATAAAAGTCACGTGGGCATAAATTAAAGGTACAGAGCGGGAAGGCAGAGAAGCTAGCATTGGGTAAATAAAATTACGTGGACTAAAGTTCTTTTCTCGAGTGTAAAGTAATGCTTATATTAAAATAATTAATATATAAATAAGGCTTATATTAAGAAGACGTAGTGGCTAAAATTAGATGGCTTGGGCATGTAGAGAGAATGAATGATAGGATACTGACAAAAAGGATTTATGAGACAAGAGTGAACGGAAAAGTTGGAAGGGGCAGAACGTTCCTGGACCAAATCCAGGACATTTTAAATGAGGGCCAGCTCAAAAGTACTCTAAGCCGACGAACTTGTTTGAAAGGTTTAATGAGAATGAAAGAAGCGAAGGATATGCAGGGATCGTGGCGAGTGGAAGGACGTGGTTTTTGCTTACCCCTATGGAAATGAGTCGTGATGCTATGTATATGTATGTTTTAATATCATAATACAAAATATATCAGATATATATGTCGGAGGCAAGTGTCTGTGGAACTACTCTATCGGCGTGGGACAGAGTCAATGGTGGCAGACCGGCGAGAGTCTCTCGGTAGTTGTCGAGTGGCGCTCGACCGGAGTGGTCCACTATTGGAACTGTCGCGTTCCTAGCTATTATTGTTAATGAGTTTGTGTAAATTGATATCAGGAACATTAAGTGATTGAATATTATAATCCGAGTTAATTAATAAAGTGTTTGATTGCACCAACATTACCCACGAACGCCCACAGTATAAGAAATTAAATTATGGATCCCATTAAAGACTATGTCGGCGGAGAACCCTACGCTCCTGTATTAATGAGATAAGAATTTTTATATTAGATAAAATAATGACATTTTGCAATTATCGTTTCGTCACTATGGCAGATATTTAAAAATTGTGTTTCGTACGAATTATTTTATTAATTTTGATTTTCATGTAAATAGCCTTTAATATAATCTTAATTTAGTAACCATTAGATATTGGCATTATTTAAATTTTTGTTTATATAGATTAATGTTGTTAAGTTCTTTTAGAGCGTTAGGTTATTAATTAAAAAGTCATTCTATAATATCAATCTATGTATATTTATGCGAAATACGAGCACTCATTACAAAATCTTTAATTGAAACACCGTAGATAAACAACTAGTATTGTTAATAGCCCGTTTACTTTTCCTTTATCAGAGAATATATCTATCATAACTTTTCTTACTTTGCATTAACCATGGGGTAACTAACATATCCGATATTTGCTATTCTACTCAAAAAGTAACGAAAATAACTTCAATGCAAAAGTTTATTACGTTACTGTCAATGTTTTAGAGTATTAGAGATGTGAAAGATATAGCTTACGCCAATATATATATGCAACTACTGTTACTGTGAGTTAACTTGAAAGAAAGGGCACTTATTGCTGGATAAACTTTATATAAATTTTTACCGAATAAAACTTTATGTGTAAATTAATATTAATAATATGTATAGATGTAGACTATATTTTTTTACTTTATTGTCCTCTTAATGGGAAAAGCAAAGTATTAGACTATTAAGCCTCATCTTCAGTTTAATTACGATTCTAGTCTTCTTCATAGTCAGTGCCTATCATATATTTAGTGTATCTCTATATACTTAGACCGTGACATAAATAGCTAGTATCGTAACGTAGTCTACGGAAAAAATAACATTTTTCAGTAACTGTTAACTTGATATCAGTTATGGGTCCTATAAAAACGTCAGAGATATATTTAAAAAAAAAAGCAATAAATCCCATGCTTACTTGGGATGTATCATTTGTATATAATAAATTTAAATCTTTTATTAAAAGAAAACTAATCGAGAAATCATTCTACAATTTGAAAGAATTCTTAGAAGACAGAAAGCGTGGAAGTGAATGAATTGCTCTATATGTATATAGATATAGAATAAATTTAAATATGTATTGTAATGATGATAACAAAAAAAAACGTACACCCGACTGAGTTCGTTGTGGCCTCTTCTCCGATCAGGGCGCGAAGGAACCCTCGTAACTTTAGATTGTAAGTCGTGCTTTAATGTGATCATCAGTCATTCATTTAAATATTATATTATAGAAAAAACGATATTTGACGATTCAAAAGTGCTGTAATAGGCCTACTTGAATAAAGATATTTTGACTTTGACTTTGACTGTGTGTGTAGCTTCACGTTCTTTATATCTATCAGTAATGACTGTAACAGTAAATGTTGTGAATATGTATGAGTGTTATGTGTATATATTGCTGGTGTTTATTTAGAAAGTTGGATCTACAAAAAACAACTGTTTGCTGAAAGCTCAATCTTCAAGTGATTTTTTAAGACAAATTTATTCCAACTATTTATTAAATGTCCACAAATACTTAATGCAATATATTATACACTTTATCACTTCACAACACTTTAATTATTTATCACTCTACTAATTTCAAACACTTCCTATCCAAAATCATAACTGTCCCCCTCGTGTATCCCGAGTTATATTGCTTTCCTGCGTGGTGGGTCAAACATCGGGTAAAGATACGAAAGTACACGAAAGAGTACTTCCGTTTCCTTTTCAACAATAATTGTAGTAAATTAACAATTTTACAACTTTCGCTTTAACAATACATATTCCAATAAATTAATAATTGCTAACATTAAGACCTTAGTTTTTGATGAAAACTTAAACATACATACATAGCATCACGCCTCATTCCCATTGTGGTAGGCAGAGACAACATCCTTCCACTTGCTACGATCCTTGCATATCTCCTTACTCTTGACTTGGCCTTTATTTAAAATGTCCTGGATTTGATCCAAGAATGTACGCTTTGGTCTTCCCCTTCCAACTTTCGCATTCACTCTTGACTCATAAATCCTTTTTGTCAGTCTCCTTTCATTCATTCTCTCTACATGACCAAGCCATCTAATTTTAGTTACTACGTCTTCTTAATATAAGCCTTCTTTATATATTAAGTTATTAATATAAGCATTACTTTACATCTAAGCATACCTTTCTCAATTTTAGTCACTACATCTTCTTTTAAACCATAACGTTCTTTTATCACACTATTTCTTACTCCGTTACTCAGTGTTAATCCACTCATGCTTCTCACCACTCTCATCTCTACCGCATATATTTTACTTTTGTGATACTTCTTCATACCCAACTTTCACTACCATACATAAGTGTTGGCACCAACACTCCTGCATGCACAGCCAGTCTGGCCCTTTGAGACACCATCTGGCTATTCATAAAGTCGCGCAGGGCACCATTTACCATATTCCCTGCATTCACTCTCCTTTCAATATCACTTTCACATGTTCCACTTTTTGTAAATTTAGATCCCAAGTATACAAATTCTTTCACCTTTTCCACTTGTTCCCCATCTATCAAAATATTGTCAATCATCATAAGTTTATCTCTTTCAAAAAGCATAACTTTAGTTTTGTTTACATTCACTTTTATTCCTTTCCCTTTCAAAGCTTTATTCATAATATTTATATTCTCCTGTAGTTCATTAGCGGATGACTCAAGTATTACTTGATCATCAGCGTAAAGTAAACAGTTGGTGAGTAATTCATCCATTCTTAACCCATAAATACTTTATTTTAAATCTGTCAAACAGTTATCCATGAATATGCTGAACAGCCATGGTGACGCAGCACATCCCTGTCGAACCCCTCTTTCGACAGGGAATCACTCCGTGTACGCCCCGTTTATTCTGACGCAAGCACTAGAACCCTCATAGAGAGACTTCAATGCTTGAATCAGATTACCGCTCACCCCATACGTAGATAACGTTGACCACAGATCATTCCTCACCACTCGAACATACGCCTTTTTTAAAACCTGAAATTAACTTTTAGGTCACCTGTACTACTTGGTAAGATTTCAGGCTTGGAGTGATTTAGTTATCAGATTTTAAAGGTTTTATTATAGAAAGTAACTTTAAACTGCTCTCCTGATTAGCTGTGTTTGTGTAGATCTATTTTTCTTAAATGTTCCAACGATGTTTATCTAGTTAATAATTACTGTTGTAAAAACTGCATAAAAATACCCCAGTATCCATATCGATCGTGTCAATAAGTGAAAATGCAATTTGAAGCGATGGAAGCATTTAATTGGCGTACAGTGTCATGGTAATTTATTAGTGGAGATAAAAATTCCGTGCTAATTGCGTCTGCATTCACAATTTTTCACAGCGACGTAACTTTAAATATTTATGAGCGGAAATTCGTTTAACCTCATGACGTCGAATACGAAACGATTTAATAGATTTCACTATGGAGTGCTCTAAACACTCTATTGCCTCTTTATAAACTAATTATAACCTAATGTGATATTTATATCTTCTTCTTTATGTGCCTCTCCGACTAACGAAGGTCGGCAGTCAGTTCTCCGTATTTAACTTTGTCCTTCGCGAGGCTAAATAGTTGAGCGGCACTCGCGGCCCCGGTCCATACCCTGATGTTGCGGACCAGGACTTCCTCTTGCGACCAATACGCCTCTTGCCAGCCATTTTGCCCATCATTATTAGTTGTAAGAGTCCGTACCTGTCATGTCTCAGAACATGCCCCAGATACGCAACCTTCTTCTTTTTGACGGTCTTCCAAAGTTCCCTCTGACAAACCATTCGTCGCAAGACCCCATCGTTGGCAACTTTATGGGTCCAGCTGATTTGAACATGCGGCGATAGGCCCACATCTCAAATGCTTCTGTACGTTTTCTGAGATCCTCTTTTATCGTCCAAGACTCGCATCCATATAGGCCATACATAACAACAGAGGAGACGTTTACGTAATGTCATTTTATGGTTACGTATAGAAAGTACTTTTTTCAAGCTTTGAAAAGCACCACGGGTGACGATATTTATATGAGAATGTCAAATTCACTCTATCTACTACGTCTTCTTTCATACGAATTTTGACATATAATTATATAGGTTTATAAAGACCAAATTGGCTACATTTTGCCAAATTGCGAACAAAATTTGTGGGCAGGAAATTGCATTTTCTAATATCTTTTTTTTTCGCTGGGAAATGCTTTTATGCACTGGCCCCGACCGTGTGTCAGGAGTGTGAGACTCGGCGAACAAGAAGGCCTCGCAATACCCACTAAAACCCAGTAGAACCCTCGTCATCCCTGAATGAAGTACCAGGGGTTCAACTTTTGCATTCATACCTGGTGTCCCCGATGAATCCGACTGAGGATTCTCGACGACGGAAGGACTTACGCTAACAGACGCTGCCTTGTAGCCCGCCTCCTCCGGAGGTGTGAAGGAGCATCCATTGCAATCTTCCTCTCTCGTTCGTGGCCTACTTCAGGAATCTGGACTGGTGATAGCCTTCGGCCGTGGCTAGTTACCACCGTACCAGCAAAGATAGGCCGCTGAACAAGAGACTTGTGTTCGATGCTGTGTAGAAAGTATAAGAGATAAATTGCCTCGTATTTAATTAGCGAACTTCCATCTTAGACTGTATCATTAATTACCATCAGGTGTGATCACAGTCAAGCGCTAATTTGTCAGCAATAAAAAAAATTGTGTTGAAATTAATCATTTATAACGTTTACTGATATAACTATACCTGGTTAAAAATATCTTTATTTCTACTTAACTTTTTTTAGGTTTACATTTCTGATTTTTTGACATTTTTTAACTGTTTTAAAGGGTTAACTTATATCTGGTATGTACGTAGCCTGTGATTTATTGATGTTAAATAAACAAAAACTCTGACTTTTTTTAACTATGTAATCTTATTGTAATTCTATGTAACCCGCTGATCAATTTTCCAGAATATAAAGCTTATCTCTTATTAAATTTGTAAGTATATCAGATAAAAGTTAAACTCAATTTACCTTTAGAGTTGTATTAAAGCATCCTTGATTTTATTGAGAAACTGATGTTAACACGAAAGAGAATACTAAATAAGTTCTTCATAAAATTCTCGCTATAAGTAATGAAGAAAAATGTTTTTAAATATACATAAGTGTACCGAATATTAGCAGTAAAAAACATGAAAAGCTATAATTGGCATTGCAACCCCGCAGACATTTATTCCTGAAGATAAAATATCTGTGCTAATTGCGTCTGCATTCACAGATGTTTCACAGATACTTCACATTAAAAATATTTATTTACGGAATTTTATTCGAATATTTACCAGCACTTGTTGGATATTCATTAATAAATAGACATGCTTTCCGAATTTGTTAAATAGTCTTTTTTTATAATTAATTATCTTATAAATTTCTACTTTTTATTGGTGACAGATCAGCGCTTGCCAGTGATCACACCAGATGCCAAGTGATAATAGAGTCGGAAATGGAAGCGCGACAATCTGAAAAGAGGCAATTTACCTCCAATAGTTTCTACACAGTATAGTTGTCGCCTCTACCTTGACGTCCACTGCTGGACACAGGCCTTACGTAATGACGTTCATAAGGCCCGATCTTGCGCCGCCTGTCTACCGACGACCCTCTTTAGATCATCGGTCCACCTTGTGTGGGGGTGCAGAGTCGCCCCACTCCAGCACCTTCGCTCCCAGGGTTGCTGCTTCAGGTGCGCGATTCATAGGACTATGTCGGTGACTTTAGTTCTACTACAGATTTCTTCATTTCTGATTCGATCACATAGAGATACTCCGAGCATAGCCCTCTCCATAGCACGCTGAGTGAATCTGAACATCCACATGAGGCACATAGTAAGCGACCACGTCTCAAAACACTACGTCATCACTGGCAACACGCACCATTCGAAGACTTTGGTCTTCAGGCAATGAGGAATATCGGACGAAAATATAGTAGGCGTAACGGGCGTAGTTTCCCGAACGCTGCCCAACTGAGTTGGATTCGGCGATTGACCTCCTTCGAAATTGGACTATATCTCCCAGGTATGTACACGTCAAAAATTCCGTGAGCTGAGTTCTCAACGATGAGTGGGTGTGGCGGTACATGGATATTAGACGTAATTTTCGTTCTCTTTGCTTGGTGGTAGGGTAGTAATTAGCCACGGCCGGAGCCTCCCACCAGGCCAGACTCAAATTAGAATACACAATTTTCTAAATTTACCCTGTCAGGAAACAAAGACTGAAATTCTGTTATCGAAGCGTAGTCGCACCATTATCAGCGAGATTGTCCAATTTTTACAAACTAAAATATATTGTAGTTAAATCATTAACTTAGTAAAATCCACAGTTTTAATGCACAACCATAAACCATAAACCTCTCCCTTAAAATGAAAACGCAATTTGTAATGCTGCTACATGAAGCGAGTTATTAATTTACCCGTTCCTTTGAACAGCGATAGTGTATTTGGTAACCGTAAAACTGTAGGAACTAATCAATATTGGGTGCTAGGTATTCTGTTACCGTCATTTTCAATATTTAGGTTGCTTTAAAGTCCACAAAATAAAGAGTACAGCAACTAAAGGAGTTTTCACTTCAACTCAAAATTTAAACAGTATACTATGTTTTAGGAGACTCTTTCCGAAAATGAAGAGAGATGATAGTACTAATGAAGTTTTTGATAATGGGCCAAAATAAAATCGATCCTGATAAAGGAAAAACATATATTTAAAACGTTTTAATACCATTACTTACGCTCCATCATGTCAGTACAATTGCCTCATTGGTCTAGTGGTTAGCATGTTCGACTAGACATTAGGTCCTGGATTCGAGTCCCGGATTGGACCAATTCAAATATTAATATTGAGTTTTCTATTAAGATTTTCTCAATATTTGCCCGAAGTTGGGAAGTTGGCGGTGTGATCCACCCCCGTGACTCGGAGAGCACGTTATACCGTCGATCCTGCGCCTGACCTATCTCCGTTCGTGTCGGATTCCCGTCACGTTTGACTAAGAGAGTGAAGGAATACAGAGTGCACTTGTGTACTATGCCTGCCAATCCGCAATGCAGCAGCGTGGTAGGTCTCTGTTCTAAAAACCCTCTCTCATATGAGTGAGGACGCCCGCGCCCAGCAGTGGGACGTTAATGGGCTGCTACTCACTACTTTTATGTTAGTACAGCTAAATGAAACAAAAGTTTCATATAAAATACAATACTTTACTAAAAAAAAAAGACTAACAATGTAACACAATCATCTGACGCTCTGGTCAACGACCACACGTGCCCGCCGCTGGTGTATGAGTACAAGAAATGACAAAATTGAGCGATAACCGCCGCGCCGCAACCCTTGAACGCACGGGTCAACGCACTTTCGCTCCTGTCTCTTTGTTTTCCGGAGCGGTCTTCTAACACCTTGTATAAGCGTCTATATTTAATAACGTACTTAAAAACTCTTAGATGAAAAGGAGCCTATAACTATTATACATAATATTTTTGCAACAGTCACTTGCATTTATAAGCCACAAAATTGTTGGTGGCGATATTCAAACACAACCATTCCATTTGCATAGTTTAATTAATATGCATTGACAATTTTGAATCTAATTTGGTAAGCAATTTCTGTTACGTTCATATAATATTATTTAGTTTATAGTATGAAACATTTAGCAGAATAACAATATTAGTAATCCTTTAGGTTCTAAGCCGCTTTTCTGCATATGCTAAATTCCAAATTATTGTCAACATGTGAGGAGTATTACTTAATTTGCTCATTTGTTTCGTATTATGATTTACACATTTACACATTGTTTTGATCGATACATCATAATTTCAGTCTCGCTATAACTTGAGAAAGGATGGACTGATTTGGCTAATTTTAGTTTTGAATTATTTGTTGAAGTCTGGGGAACGTTTAAAAGGTGAGTAAATATAAAAAGAAATCCTTGCAATATAATAAAAACAACAATTTCGCTTTCAACTATTACTACCTATCAAATATTTTAATATTCGTCACGTCGTTCAGAAATCAAATTTAAAAGGTTACTTTTGTTTCTTTTTTCATTTGTTTTTGACATTTGACATTGACAACCAACAATTTCTGATCTGATTTTAGCGGGAATCTGGCCGTAAACGACGCGTATATTTTTTTAATAACAATCACTTTTGTTCCGGTTAAGTTTTTAGTAAATTTAAAACATTCTGCAATAATCATTTAGGTGTTTTATTTATTGATTATTTATTGATAATCTTAAATGAGGTTTCAAATTATAGGCGTATGTAAAGAAACTTCGATATATTTATTTATGCACCAAAAAAGAAGTCACAGTAATAATAAATTAAAGTTAGTATACCTTATTAGTATACATAGGATATCCCTTTGGAGAGATCTCTTTCAGGAACCCCAGAAAGTGGAAGAATTTTATAAAACATGTGGTGTAGGTACACAGATATGAAAATGCTAAGAATATGTCAGCTTACATACAAGCTAAAGATATTTTATAAACATACATAAACTACATATAATATATACAGATAACATACATAAATATAACAAAGTACATAATCGTTTGTTATATGTTCAACTATAAAAGGTGATATATCCAGAGTCTTGTTAGATATTACTGTAATGTATTAAGTTCTGCGCCTTGTAACTGATTGCGTTTACGCTTCTCACATCTATATATTGTATATAAAACCCTAAAAATTTGTGTATCAGAAAGGTAATGCAAAGATTGTTTATAATCATATATATAGAAGATGTGTTAACATTACCAACTCAAATGATTTCTACCAATTTGTGCTTTGATTTCAAGCGTACACAGTTTCTAGTGCGTCAAGCTTGTTTTACTATTTTGATTCTATTCTACAAAATTATTTCTCTGCTAGCATCAAATTAAAATAGTTAATAAACAAACAAACCTTTCTTTCCAATGTAGGAATTATGCTAGGTACCAATAATGTACATGTTATAGAAAGAAAATTTGTGTTACGTGTGTAAAATAAATTTCGACATAAAAGAATATCAAAACGTTTTAATAATTTAAACACGGAAAGTAATGTTGACAAACCTGGAGGCTGGTGAATATGAAAATGTATAGGAACTTTCAAATCTTCCGGTGCTACGACCTATAATGAGGCACTACAGCTGAACCGAACGTGTCGTTTCATAAAAACTTCTCTAAGATATAAACTGAAGTGAATGTTTAATTTTTATATTATTAACGGCCTCGCTGGCGCATTAGTGCGAGTACTCGCTTTGCTAGCAGAAGGTCCGGGTTCAATCCAGATATGACGAACTTTAGAAGTTGTAATTTCTAATATATCTTATACTGGACTGGTGAAAAGCTTCAGCCTAGGTTAGTTACCACCCTATCAGCAAGGACGTACCGCTAAACTTGTATTCCTGCATGATGCTGTGTATAAGCCATAGGAAGTAAATTGCCTTACCATCAGATGTGAGCACAGTTAAATACAAACCTGTCAGCAATAAAAAAATTCTTATGTGTTTATCACAGAATAGAAAATTAATAATGTTAACGACTTTAATAATTAGTCCGCAAGGGTAACTGGTTATAATAAATTATCCAGTTCCTTAGCCATGAAGATCTAAATTTCTCCCTACCGCCCAAATTGCATTATTCCACCGTCTATACACAGTATTGTTATCAATTAATCTTTAAATATATTTTAAATAATTCATTCATACTTATTGACACAGAGTATACCTCTAATTTTTTCTTTCACTTTTCAATGTAATTTATGTCGGCGGATGGCCACAGCGGGGGTAATAATACTCCAATTACTTGTATAAACTCATTTAATCATTATATTTAAATTAACTTCCTCAATGTTCACTATTTCATTTCACAATAACAATACCACAACAATTATTTAAAACACAGTTATCACAATTGAATGACTCGCAACAGAATGACCCACCGAGTGTGTCAAAACACAATGATCTACCGAATGTCTCACAAAAGAATGATCTCATTAACAGAAAACCAGCCTATTTATAGGACTGAGTTTGCACTTGCTACACCCGGGTAATTTGCAATATTCAACAATATGATAACAAACTACTATGACACTGGTATAATTGCAGTACAACGCGACGTGCGACGTTAATGGGCTGCTACTTACTTACTTATGTATAATTCCCACTTAATAGAGTAATGAGTAAGAGACTCGCTTGAATAAGAAACTTGTGGGACTGGAGGCAATACTTTTGTATATGCTATGTTATTTTGATAACAGTAAGCTGTTATTCTTCACTTTCGTTTTATTATTATTTAACGAGATTTAATATCTAAGGCAACATCAGAATAGTTATTAACTATCCGCTTAAACATCTGTTTTAGACCGCACAACAACTTCCAGACAGTGCAAGTGGTGTGTGCGAGCTATTCAAAGTGTTGCTTGTGTAATGTTTTTCTTCAGAGAAAAGTTTGCATGTTTCACTCTTATATATAGTGCCTTGATGCCAGAGGAAACATATTGTGGTTCAACTTTTGAAGTGCAGTACACATTGTGTTACGTAACTATTCTGTTTTCTGAACAACGCTAGATTTCAATGCAATTATTACATAATTTATCCAATTAAAATTAATAAAGTAACAGCCTAATAACGCTTGTTTCCAGTATGACTCCCGATCGCTCATAATTTGATCTGAAGATAAAATTATATCCTCAAAATTCCTACTATTGCAGATGTCTTTGTAGATCTGTAAATGACGAATATCCTGCCTTGCATTGCTTTGTTATATCTTTAAGTGTTAGGCAACGTTTTCGATTAAACACTTGTAACAAATATGGTTATATTTAAACCTGGACAAATTATACACATAAACCTTTATTATTAAACTCCCTATCTATTAACGGAATCCGCTTGAAAATCAATTCAGTGTATTTTGAGTTAATAGCGAATGGAGAGACAGAGATTGCGGAGGAATTTGTTTTCTCAAAGGAAGTAAGGAATGTTTCAGTTGTAAATATGCATTAAGCGAAACAGTACTCAGCCGTTTACTAATCCAATATGAAAAACGTCATCATAGATGTACAAACTACATAAATCTAATCGTAGAGCGGATTCGAGTGAAAACTACTTTGTTGGTTTGCGGTTTCCACAGGGCTGTCAACATTTCACTGAAGTTCGAGCTTTTATTTAACTTCGAACGTGAAAGTTGAACAGTTTCCCTCTATTACTTAGTTATATGTAAAAGAATTTATTTTGCTACACTATATACCTTATATAATATTATATTTCTAGGTGCTGACTTTTTTTTAAATTTACTTGTTGCCCACGTCAGTAGCAACCGTATAGTTTCCAATCGCATGGAAACATAGAGTGGTCTATTGTGAGTTGATACATCATGAAAGGAGTCATTTTTCTAAATTTTAAGTCAATCGTTCAGGTTGAAAGGGGGAAAACGAATCACAGTTGAAACCATCCAAGTCATAAACAAGACTAATTAGAAAATGCTTTAAGTTTACTGCTCCGGTCATTGAACCCATTACAATCAGCTAACTAAGAGGTACTTGCATCATTACATATATATAAGAGATATCCAGATATCTATTGACTCATCACGATATATCTGGAACCTTAAGGCATAGAGACTTGAAATTTGGTAAGAATATACCTTTTGCCGAGTAGAGGTCAGCTAAGAACAGATTTTACGAAATTTCACTCGCAAGGGGGTTGCGGGGGTTTTTGACTAATTTGCCTAAATTAATGAAAGTGCTACCCAAAAAACATTCCGGATACAGCAAGTTACATACTCGTACATGAAAGCGTTACTTATTGACATAAGGATAAAAGTTACATTAATTAATTGAATTTTTCAATAAAAAGTCATTTGTTGAAGGCTAAATTTCTAAACCCATTATAGCTTTAGTGTAAATCATTTTTTTATAAGTTTTATTTAATAAGTTTATATGACAAAGTAGTCATAAAGTACATAAATATTTTAATACATTTCTTCTACTTGTATGTAAGGCTCGAACGGTTTTGATATTTTTTCTGTGCGTTTAGATAGATTTAGTAATTGTGTAGATAACTATGCAGCAGTCACCATCGAGCCCAGCTAGTAAATGTATAAAGAAGTTAAATTGTTTAAAATATATATTCCTAAGGCACTACATTGTAGGTAAAACCCGAGTATAAGCTTTTACCTCCTAACATAATTAAAAGTTCGCAGGTTCCGGGAACTTTCACAGTTTATTAGGGACATGTTAACAAAATTGTAAACATAAACATATATACCCGAAATATAAACGTGGGGAATTTTAAACTTGATGTACATGTATATGACGGCGGCAATGTTTTTTAATGTTAGCGAGCTAGCAACAAACATTCGAACCACGCAGAAACTAGTACAAAAGGGGCTTGCATTAGGCTGTGGCGGGCATTCTTACTCGAAGTGTTGCCCGGTGCACACCTTGCACCCATAAATTATTGGTTATTGTCATTTAATTAAAAAAATTATTAATAATTTAGTTTAAAGCAATAAATAATCCCTGTGAAAAATGTCTGTGGCTGCATTTATTTAAACGATGGAAGACCAGAAGGCGTAAAATCCGTTCTTAGCTGACCTCTACTCGTCAAAGGGTGGTATTATGGTTCCAGAGATATCGTGATGAGTCAATAGATACCTGGGTATCTGTCTTATATATATAGATATGTAATATATAAAATATAGAAAAATCAGCTTTCCCTTAGATACCAACCTGTTGATGTTCATCCTGTCGCTGGGAAAACAAATTTAAAAGTTGTTAATATATTAAATAGCTTTAATTTTTTTTTTACATTTTTATAGCTTTGAATGTCAAACTTTTGAACTTCACTTTTGAAATCAAATTAAATACAAACGAATTCTTTGTTTTTTTTTTAAATTTACTTTTGACATTGACAACCAATAATATTTGATGTACTTTTGCGGGAAAGGGGCAAAAAAAATTTGTAAACAAAATGTTTTACGAATTATTTTTGTTCCAGTTAAATTTTGGCCACATTTTTGGCTAATGTTGAAACATTCTGCAATTATCATTCCGCTTTTTCATTTATTGATTGTAAGAAGTTTGCCGAATCTCCAAAACCCTAAGGTTTCCTGATAGTAATATTTAACGTTTAATTTTAGTATTCTATTTATTCCGTTTGTTTACGTTTGCAATACTTGATACATGTTTGTGGTATAAAATAAAGAATATTTTATATATTTTTGTAATTACTGACAGAATGGATATAAGATGGAAGCGAGCTAATCCAGTAAGAGACAATTAACCTCTTATGGTTTCTGCACAGCATCATATCGGAACAAAGCTTTTTACCAGTCCAGACTCAGACAAATTAGAAAATACAATTTCCTAAATGTATGTATATGTACATAAGGTAAGCGTTAGGTCGTTTTGAATCTTTGTCATAATTGAATTCTTTATGACATTTCGACATATATTTTAATTAAAGAAAATGTTATCTTTACTTTCTCTATCCTTGAAATTTCTACTAAAGTTCTACGATAAAAAAATTGGTATTACTTAAAAAAAGGCTGCGGAATCCCATTGGCCCATTTTCCAAATATATTACTAAGTAACACAATGTATTGTGGACTTTATTTCTTAAGCCATCATAACAAGTGAACTTTTAATATCTAATGGTATATTTTGGCTACTCCTCATTTGGAGCACGTGAGGTCATCAAAAGTTAACGCTTTTATTAACTCCTGACATAATTAAAAGTTTCCCATCTTGTTTCCGAATATTCCTAGTTCATTATGAAGTATTTTGAGATGAAACACAAAATGTAAAAACCATCGCATAGGTAAAACTTTGCAATTAATTGTTTTAAAAGCACAATTTAATAAAAAACGAACTATAAATAGCTCGTGGTTTTCACGAGGAAACAAAGTGTTAATTGCATATTTTATAATCGTAAACGATTATTCTAATAATAAAAAAATCTGTTATTAGTTTGATTTTAGGGCTGGGGAAAATAGGGATAAAATATTTTTTGAGTACAGATCAAGGCCAGTGGAAAAATTTTACCGTAGCTAGTTAGACTATAGATAGTTGGGTAGTTCTGAAATGTTGGGAGTTATTGAGTAATATAGTGGAGATACTTAAAACTACCAAAAACATTGTGCAATATTACTAAATGTTATTAAATACGAGGTAACTTTAACGAAAGGAACAATTTCGCAAATATAGTTTTTCCAGCTGCTTCGTTTTAAAGAGATATAGTTCTTAATTGTATAAATTAAAATAGTTAAGTAATTAGGAGTATAGAGTAAGTTGTGTGTATTTAAATAGCGAAGAGAATAAAAGTTGTTTGTTAATATGAGTTCGTGTTGTTTTTAATACACTTTTCCAGTAAGGATATATTGTTAAGCAACTATACAATCTAGAACGATATTATACGAAATTATATAATAGTGAATTATCTCTTAACCATTTCGATTACCATTATTGACTATGTTATTAATAATTTGTATAAGATTGAGACCATAAAATTGACAGTAAAAACATTGCCATCTCTTAAATATTATTTTTTTGCATATAAATTCTGTAATTTTATATTCAGAGCAAAAACTTACATGAACTTATTTGTAGGCAAAGCAATTTGCTACAAATTACGTCATTACAAATTTTGTCTAGGACGCATAGTTTCCGAGTTATCGCGAAAAACGTTTGCACCCCTTTTTCCAAGATGGCGACAGGGGGACGAGGGCTGCAATCTTACAAACTTGGGGTTAAGCTTCTATTGACCCCCAAATTGCGTCCTCTAAAAAATTAAAATCTCATGTAACATTTCAATGGACTAAAGAGGCAATTTACTTCTTATACTTTCTACACAGAATCATGATGGAACACAAATCTTTTGGCTTGACGGTACATCTGTGCTGATAGGGTGGTAACTAGCCACTAGAAAAATTAGAAATACAATTTCCTACATACGCCCTACCGGGGATCAAAACCAGTAGCTCTACTAGCAAAGCGAAGACTCACACCACTGCGCCAGCGAGGCTGTCAAATATCTAACGTAGAACTGATGATGGTATTAGAGATGGACTTAGAATAATAATCCTTTGCGCTTTGTTAGAAGCCACAAAAAACTAAGTCTTTTGCCATCATAATTATAATATAGTTTCTGATCATCATTTTCTGATCTATACAGTTACATAAAACTTGTAAAAGATAGACATCCATATATTTAAGGTCCATACTGGCAACCCTAACTCCAGGATTTCATCTTATACTTGTGGTCTCCGAAGACTAAGATGCAATTGCAAAATCAATATCCGCGTGCGCCTTACGTTGTCAAAATACAGACGGTTATCTGAAAGATTACCGTCTGTACTGATTAAAGGTTGATTAAATAATAAAGCTTTTATTGTAAAGCAAAATTATGCAAAAGGTCTGATTAAAATTGGAGTGGATATTTGTAATTTCAAATTAACAGATTTTCATTGCATATGAAAGTACATACAGTACTTAAATAAAAAAATTGTACGTATGCTTTTTTCCACTGGAAACGATTTCGACGGGACTCTCACAGCAAACGTTTAATATAATAAGCAGTAACTTCGGCTACTTTTGTTTATAAAAAAGGCATTCAAAATTACGCGGGTAACACCGCGGTAACAGCTTGTTATAAATGTAATTCTACATATGCTGATTTTGATGGATGGATACAATGGATATAAGAATGGTTTAGACTGACAATTCGAACCGGATTCCTTCATATTTTCACTGGGTCAGGAGCTACGCAACTGACACCGCTGGATATATTTAAAGAGTATACTTTATATCTTTACGTAAGTTAATGAATCTCTAAGTTTAGGTTAAGGTTAATACAGCATCATATAGGAACTCAATATGTTTGCTTGGAGATACGCTTTGCTGGTAGAGTGGTAAATAGCCACGGCCGAAGTCTCCCACCAGACTAGACTCGGACTAATCAGAAAATGAAATTTTCTAAATTCTAAAAGCGCAGAGGTACTCCGCAAACGAGGCCATCAAATTTCAGTTTTGATAGAAATTTCATGTCATGTCAGCCACACGAAACCCAAACAGAAATTTTCCAACATTATATGCTTTCAAATGTATGGTTAAACAGAATTCAATAGACAACTTGAATATCTCACTAAAATTCCGATCACGTTGCCCATTTCTGGATTTAGCTGCATCGGGACGTTAAAATCGTCGAAATGTTCAATGTCTTGTATTGAACATTTTATTGCGACAAATCATGTTAAATGAACCATTACAACAGCGACATGACACAAAGGATACGAACCGAATAGCTTCGTGAATTACCCTGAGCGTTAACTATATTTACAAGTCAAGTAATTTAACTTGTAGGGTTTAAAAAATAGCGTGAATTAAATATTATAATAACACCAACACACATTAACTAACAACTTTTATTATTGTCTCTATTTAAATATACACAACTTGCACTATTCTTATAATTACTAAACTATTTGAATTTATACAACTTAGCACTACTTTTCTTAAAACAACTACTCCACGAAGCACAATTTCGTTCGTTACAGTTACCTCGTATTGCATAACATTTCGTAATATAGCACAATGTTTGTGGTATTTTTGTCACTATGTTACTCAATAACTCCCAACATTTCTCAGATATCAGTGTTGTAAGACAACTATCTATGGCTTAACATAAATTAATTACAAAATTATGTAAATAAAATAAACTAAGATTATATAGTAAAGTCCGCTGGCAAGAATGGAGATTACTGTTTAGGGTCCTCTGTGATACAAAAATGCCAATTAAAACAAAAGATACGATACGAAAATAATACGATGGACAAGTGTTGTCACTGGACTTTATGAACTAGAAAATAGGTATATTGGACCTCCAATATTGCCTAATCCTTCAAGGTTGCATAAATTCAACAAAAAATACGTAAATGTTGTCTTCATTAGTTTGGACTTATAATGAGATGAAACAGGAAACAAATGACTCGTAAAGTTTTAGACAATAAATAGGGCAAGAGAGGCAGAAGGCAAGGATTTATTGACAATGGGCTATCTACAGAAATGATGCAAATTCACTAATTTTGTAATTGTATCAGGAGGGCTGGTCCCGAATAGGAAATATGTCGAGGGATAGATTAGTAAATAGATGATGATAAAACAAAGGACATTCTACTGACTTAACTGTGGGTATTTTTCAGGACAGTGAGCAAAGGCGCCCTCGAAGCTTTTGATTTTACGACATCCTTTAATTTCATCATCAGAAATACATAAGATGCATATTAATTATATAATTATTCGAAAATAGGTTAGTCGGTATTTTTATAAGTATTTAATTTATATATTTACAAAATATGCGATGAAATCCTGAACTCGTGCACATACAATACTCTATAATTCAGTAGCTCGAGACTCTGCCAGGAAAGTTTAAAGAAAAAGCACTTCTCGCAGTAAATAGTAATTATTCCCTAGTTAAATTATTCATTTGTAGAGTAGGAAAACAAAAAAACAATCATAATAAAGAAACTAAAATTAATCTGGTGAAATGTGAAATAAATTGCTTTTGAGGCTTCGAAAAATTACGGTTTGTATCTATATGTATTGTACATATAGTATACGTAATTAAAATTACAAAAAGTTAAATCACATTGGAAAAAAGTGGAGTAAGTGCGGTAGAGATGAGAGCGTTGAGACGCATGAGTGGATTAAAACTGGGTGACAGAGTGGGAGATGGTGTGATAAGAGAACGTTGTGGTATAAGAGAAGACGTAGTGACTAAAATTGAGAAAGGTATGCTTGGATGGTTTGGGTACGTGGAGAGAGTGAATGAGGGGAGACTGGCGGAAGGGATTTGTGAGTCAAGAGTGAATGCGAAAGTTGGAAGGGGAAGACCAAGGCGAACGTTCCACGTCACTTTAAATAACGGCCAGGTTAAGAGTACTCTAAACCAACGAACTTGTATGAAAGGTTTAATGAGAATAAAAGCAGCGAAGGAGATATGCAAGGATCGGGCAAGTGGAAGGATGTTGTCTCTGCCAACCCCTATGGGAATGAGGCGTGATGCTCTATGTATGTAAATCAAATTTCGCATTTTAAAGTTGTTGTTAAAAGATCTTAGTTTCCTTATAGGTAGAATTAACTTTCGAATAAGGTGGTAAATGCAATAACAACAGGCAGACTTAACGACCCAAAAACGTACTTGAACCAAAAATATTTTGTATACGTGACTATACCTACGAATATGATTTCAAAATGTACTATAATACGTAGGTTGAATAAAAAACTACAAAAAAGGAATTATTGACCCGTTTTCAGAACAACTCCTATAATTTCGAACTGTCCTTGTTTCATTCGTTTTGTTTTATTACTTTTTCAGGAATGTTCGTGCTCAAACAATACAGAAATCTGGCACACTGACACCAATACTCCTTTTCAGACTGAGGTCCCGAATTTACTCTTTGATAGCAGAAATTTGGGCTATATAAATAAAAAATCTATTGCAGTGAATAACTATGCACAGATTAAGGGTGCACTTTCCACTGAAATGCTTTCTTGTTTCTCCATTGAAATATATGAAACAAATTATAATGCTTCGTTCGAGTTTTATCTCTATAATGATTTTATAGCTGACAGGTCAACGCATGATTGTAATGTCACCTAATGGTAAGTGATAACCCAGTTTAAGATGGAAAAGCGTTAATCCGATAACAAGTAACTTACCTTATACTTATGATTTATTCTCAACACCGTCCTGAAATATAAATGATTTGCATTGCGGCACGTCCTTGCTAAGGGTTTAAATGGTTAAAAGGTTTTCCTCTGCCTCATTGGTCTAGTGGTTAGCATGTTCGATTACAGACATGAGGTCCTGGATTCGAGTCCTGGCTCGGGCCAATCCGAAATTGATATTGAGATTTCTATTAAGATTTTCTCAATATTTGCCCGAAATTGGGAAAAATTTGGCGGTGTGATCCGCCCCCGTCCCTCGGAGAGCACGTTAAGCCGTCCTACGCCTGATCTCTCTCAGGTCGTGTCGGATAGCCGTCACGTCGGACTATGATAGAGAAGGAATAGAGAGTGCAATTGTGTACTGTACCTGCCAATCCGCAGTGGAGCAGCGTGGTGGGTCTATGCTCTAAAATCCCTCTCTCATATGAGCGAGGAGGCCCAGCAGTGCGACGTTAATGGGTTGCTACTTCCGTCTTTGCTAGAAAGGCGGCAACTTGCCACGGCCGAGGCCTACCACCAGTCCAGATTTGTACAATCGAACAGAGTAAATCTACCAAAGAAGCGAAATATCTCACCTTTTTACCAATACGATTGTCAAAAAAAGACAAAAAAAATGAGTAGTATGAGCTACACTTTGTCACACTTCATTATAACTTTTATACCGTATCAAAGTCTGAAATTTCTCACTTGAAGATAAAAGTAAGCCTTATACATAACCAGTGAAAGTCCCGAAAAGGTATGTAGAAATTAGTGAGAATAAATGAATTTACCAACCTGCAAAGGCTTCTTAGACATCTATTTTTATCTTTTAAATACTCATTTATATGTCCAAATACTGATGTTTGCCACATTTCAGTAAAAATAGCAATATACAGTCGTAGCATCTCTTACGTACACCGTGCTACGCAATATTTTCTTTCATTGCCTTACTGATTGTGAGTGTAAAAACCTGTAAATATATCATAAAAGTATACACAGATTATAATAAATAAATTTATAAACCATCTACCACGAACTTTTTAAATTATTAGTTAAAGAACTTTATTTAATCAATTGATATTTGCATCATGCGTCATACACTAAAATTTCAATAAATTGTATTGGCTATTGAATTGATCAATAAACGAGTATTTTATCGACGATTGAAAATTTAAACAAGGAATAACATATATTGTGCGCATAATAGTAGAAATTGAAATGGTAGATTCAACAAACATATTTATAATAGACAAAGTAAGTAAGTAATAGCCCATTAACGTCTTACTGTTGGGCACAGGCCTCCTCACTCCGAGGAGCGAGTGTTTTTAGAGTATAGACCCACCACGCTGCTCCAGTGCGGATTGGCAGGCATAGTACACAAGTGTACTCTCTATTCCTTCATTCTCATAGTCCGATGTGACGGAAATCCGACTCGACCGGAGAGAGATCAGGCGCAGGACCGACGGCTTGACGTGCTCTCCGAGGCACGGGGGTGAATCACACCGCCAACTTCCCAAGATCCATATTATACAAGATTGTTATTTTAGATATCTTTTTTTGTATTTATAATAATGAAAAATATATTACTTTTGCTTTGATATCCTTGATGGCATCTATTTTTAATCTTAAAATCAGAAACCGTGTAAAATTGTCCCGCGACCGTGTAAAGCTGTACCTTTTTTATCAAAGACATTAAATCTCTTTGATACTTGAACGCCAGACTTGAGGTGCAAATAGTATGAGAGCAAGTTGTTATGTTAGCAGTACCAGTAGAGCCTTCTTCAATCTTTTTTTATTGGTGACAGGTTAGAGCTTGACTGTGATCACACCTGATGATAAGTAAAGATTCGGTCTAAGATGGTAGTGCAGTAATCACTCTTACTACACAGCATCGTACAGGAGCACAAATGTCTGCTGTGGCGGTACGTCTTTGCTCGTAGGGGTGGTAACTAGCCGCAGCCGAAGCCTTCCATCAGACCAGATATACAATTATCTAAATTCGCCCTACCGGGGATTGAACCCAGGAGCTCTGCTAGCAAAGCGAATACTCGCACCAATGCGCCAGCAAGGCCGTCGAAATCTCTGCCCTTTCTATACTAATCTCTATTAGTACCCGCTTTTATTTTGTATATCTTATTCAAATCTGCATTAATAATTAAAATATTTTTAATATCTACTCTTCTGGATACATCGATTGGCCCACCAATATTATTGCTAGATTGAACAAAAGCTATAGATGCAGTTTTAAACCTGGTACTGTTTACCATCTTTTTCGATCGTAATGTTTAAAATTTGAATTCAGAATACCACACCACATGGAGCTACGCCTAACAAGTTGGGTATGCGCCTTGATGAAGGCACTTGATTATTGAATAAAAAACGTGTTCAATTTAATAAAGGTTTAATTTAATAACGCGTGTTGCCTCCATAGGCTTCTACCACAGCTCTCATACGATTAGGCATAGAGTTTATCAACCGCTCTATGAAATTTTGGGGGATCATCTCCCATTCCTCTTCTATGGCAGTTTTCAACTCCTGCATCGTCTGGGCAACTGGCTGACGAGCCCTAACAAGTCTTTTTAGCTCGTCCCACATGTGCTCAATGGGGTTCATGTCTGGGCTTCTGGCTGGCCAGTCCATAACTGTGATGTTCACACCCCGAAGATATTCCCTGACGATGCCGGCCGTATGGGCTCTTGCATTATCATGCATAAAAAGGAAATTTGGGCCCACATAGTCCGCGTATGGCATCACGTGAGGTTCTAAGCACTCACGAATGTACCTTTCAGCATTTAATGTTGGCAGCCGTGGTCCCGTAACAATCTCAAGTTGAGTTTTACCGCTCGCGGATATACCGCCCCAGACAGTCCATGAGCCACCGCCATAAGCAACCCTCTCTTCAAAGCAGCATTGTGCAAAACGCTCCCCCTTACGTCGGTAGACCTTCTTCCTTCCATCATTGCCATGTAACACAATTTTAGACTCATCAGAAAAGAGTACACGGCTCCAATGCTGCTGAGTCCAATTTAAATGAGTGCGCGCGAAATGAAGGCGCGCTGTTCGATGGGCTCGCGTTAGTTTGGGGCCATTAGCTGGCTTGTGTGGTACCATATCGCGTTCTTTTAACCTTCTCCGAACTGTTCGAGCGCTCACAGATACTCCGTGGAAGTCGCGAAGTTGGTTTTGTATCTCAATGGAGGTAAGGTGACGATTTCTCAAGCTGGTCGTCACGATGAATCGATCCTGCCTTTCAGTTGTGACCCGAGATCGTGGCCTTCCTTGGCGACGAACAAAGCCGCCAGTTTCTAGGTACCGCGAATAATCATTTCGGACCGCAGATCGACTTAAATTAAGTTGAACACTCACATTTTGTTGGCTGTGTCCCACCTGGATAAGTGCCACAGCTTGGGCGGCGACTTCAGGCGAAGTATCCATTGATTATTGATAGAACCTTACCTTAATGATAAGAATAAGTAATGTTTGTTGCAAACCCAATGAGAAAAATCACACTTTCAGGAATTCAATCCGAGTAAACCAATAAAATCAAATTTTTTTAGTATTTGATTGTTTGTTAACAACGAACAGGCTCTAAATTCTCTTTTGTTTCTTTAAATTCTGTGTTCGAAATTCAAAAAAAGACTATTGAATGAAATTATGAATGTGCCAGGTTCAAAACTGCATAAAAACTTTTTCCTCGACCTAATATAAAATTTTAGCTAGGACCAAACGAAGCTGAAAATGCAAGATGGGCCAATAAATGTGTCCAGAAGTATATAAAATAAATTATTTGTACCTTGTAGTGGATGACACTTAATTGAATGTGTTAAAATAGTTTGTTGAAATACAATTTTTTTTTTTGCGTAAAGCTGTACTGCGCCATTTATTGAAAGCTCATGTAAAATGTTTAAACGTTTCTTTCTATATACTGTTATTCATACTGCTTGTTTTATTGCTGACATGCTTAGCTAGTTAACTATGTTCTCTTTTGATGGTTAGAGATGATATGAAAAGACAGAAGCGCCCTATCCTGGATATAAATACTTTACCGCTTAATAGTTTTAACTAACTAGTTTTTTTAGTCTTAATAGTTTCTATATAACATTGTATCGGAACAAATATTTTTCTTGGAGGTCCGTTTTTTTGTAGTAGCATGGTAAATAGCCGCGGCCGAAGGTTCTTTCTACTCCCGACCTAGATTAATTAGAACATACAATCTTTTAAATATATGCCGCCGGAAATTAGACCCTTTTTCATGGTTGGGAAATGCTTTCGCGCACCCCGGAAGAAATTCTTCCAACCGAAAATGTGGGACTTGCTGAGTAACCTTCGGGGTATCCACTAAAATCTACGCATCCCACGTCATCCTTGGATAAGATCACTAGTGCGTCCCATTTTCCATTCTAATCTAGTGACCCGGATGATACCGACTATAACATTCTACAGTTTACTGAGGGGAATAGAGGAGCGCATACTTGTGCCTATTGCCACCCAGCCTCCTTCGACGGAAAGGGAGGCCATCAGCCACATTCTCCTTTTACATTTCACTTGTCTCCTTTAGCGAGATGACGGTCTTGCAAAAGAAGGCGACCATCTTCCATTCAAACTCACTCTTGAGTACTAACGGAAATTAGACCCTGGATCTCCACATTCCCAATAACCGCGCCAATAATGTTTATGTTTTGATTTTGATTTCCTATAAAATTCATATGAAAAATTTGTCTCGTTTTTAAATAATATATTTTATATACCTAACACATACACAATATTTAATATTTAAATAGTGTTCCATTATTGAATAAAGACAAATCATTTAGAAACAATAGCTCTTAGTCTACATAAATAAGGCCAAGAAAAGGTGTGCAATAGGAAGTATAAAGGGAGCCAAGCTTAACTTTACAAAGAGTAGTTTATCAAACTTACTTTGCATAGAAATCCTTTGAAACTGAGAAAATTAAAGATTTCTTGGGAAAGACGCTCTTTTGATGCGGTGGTGGGATTTTTTTCAAGCACTTATTTTCTACTCTCACACCTAAAGGCCATTTAAACGAAGAAGTTGAATAACGAAACCTTGAGTTAGTTGTCAATTAAAAATTTAATACAAAACAATAAAAAGATATCATTTGGGTCTAAAGCACAAGAAACATTGTACTGCCTAAGTTTTTCTGCTTTTTATTACTGACCAGTTTGCACGTGACTGTGATCTCACATGATAGTAAGCGACAATATAATCTACGATGGTATCGTCTGATAAAAGATAATTAATTGATAATTGTCTCTTATGGCTACTGTGGGTGCACCCTCTTACCCAGAGGGTGCTTAGTCAGATAATCTGTCCGGTTACTAACTAAGCACGCGGGTAAGCGACCCCGGGTACCTCGAGCTGTTACTACCGCTCTACACTATCCTCTCCGCGGCAGTAATGTCCTAATCCCAACCCAAATACCCCCCGTAACTCCCTTTCTTGAATTACCGACACTTCCTATTTATAACATCCCACCGACAAATGGCGGTATATCCATTCTCCGCTGGCCTAAATGCCACAGACCGATAACGGGCAGCAGCGTTATCGGTGCGAGAAGGTCAGCACTGCGATCACCAACCCGCCTGCCAAGCGTGGTGATTATGGCAAATCCACGTATGATTATAACAAGGCAGCAATGGCCCCCAGTCCCCGGCAGCCCCGCTATTCCTAGCTCTGGCAGCGGTTACGGTAACGGCGGGGCAGGGGGTGCTAAGAATCTCCGGAAGAGATTCCGCTGCCAACCCCGACGACTTGACCTGGCAACATACAACGCACGCACTTTGAGGACCGACGAAAAGATCTTCGAACTGGAAGAAGCAGTAAACAAGTTACACTGGGATATTATAGGATTATCGGAAGTCCGTAGAGAGGGGGAGGACACGATAATCCTCGAATCCGGTAACTTGTTTTACTACCGGGAAGGTGAAGTTCAATCTCAAGGTGGTGTCGGATTCCTTGTCCACAAATCCCTCGTCAACAGCATTGTAGAAATTAACAGCGTGTCCAACAGGGTAGCGTACCTGATACTCAGAATCACCAAACGGTATTCGCTGAAGGTCATCCAGGTTTACGCACCCACATCATCACATCCGGATGAGGATGTAGAGGTTATGTATGAGGACATATCCAGGGCCATGCATACCTCTGGGACATTCTACAATGTTGTGATGGGAGATTTTAACGCAAAACTCGGCGAACGAAGTGGGGCAGAGCTGAGAGTGGGGCAATATGGCTATGGGCAACGGAACCAGAGGGGACAGATGCTCGCTGATTTCATGGAAAAGGAGGGACTCTACATGATGAACTCCTTTTTCAAGAAACAGCCGCTCCGAAAATGGACCTGGCTGAGTCCCGATGGTTCCACGAGAAATGAGATAGACTTCATCATGTCTACGAAACGGAACATATTCAATGATGTCTCTGTGATCAATAAAGTGAAAACTGGGAGCGATCACCGCATGGTAAGAGGCACATTGAATATCAACGTACACCGAGAACGGTACAGACTGGTGAAGTCTACGCTCCGACCTACTCGTGCCCAAATCCAAGACCCCGAGGGCTTTCAACTAGAGCTGCAAAACCGCCTCGACGGCCTTGAAGAATGCGAATCTGTGGATGAGGTTAACAATAGGCTAGTAGAAACTGTTCATATGGTTGGGACTAAGTACTTCAGAGCCCGTAAAAAGAAAACCAAGAGATTCTCTGACTACACTCTCAATCTCATGGAGCAAAGACAGACAATGAGCTTACAGTCAGCAGCGGACGCGTCCGATTACCGGCGTATCAACAGACAGATCTCCAAATCACAAAAACGTGATCTGCGAACCTTCAATACGGAGCGCATCAAAGACGCTATTGAACGCAATAAAGGCTCCAAAGTGTTCGCAAGAGACCTGTCTATTGGTCAGCGCCAGCTTACGCGGCTGAGGACCAGTGATGGCAAGCTCATTGCGTCGAAACCAGAGATTTTGAGCGAGGTCGAGAATTTCTATGGACAGCTATACTCATCGACTGTCAAGCCTATTGACTGTTTGGCTGCAGATCCCAGAGCCAAACTAACCCGACACTACACTGAAGACATCCCGGACGTCAGTCTGTACGAGATTAGTATGGCTCTCAAACAGATGAAGAACAGCAAGGCACCAGGTGATGACGGAATCACAGCAGAACTCCTGAAGGCGGGTGGAAAACCGGTACTCAAAGTCCTTCAGCGAATGTTCAATTCCGTCATCCTCGATGGCACAGTGCCGGAGGCATGGCATAGGAGCGTGGTGGTTCTGTTTTTCAAGAAAGGCGACAAGGCCTTATTGAAGAACTACAGACCTATCGCGCTGTTAAGTCATGTCTACAAACTGTTCTCGAGAGTCATTACGAATCGTCTCGTTCGCAGATTTGACGACTTCCAGCCCCCCGAACAAGCCGGTTTCCGAAAAGGCTTTAGTACCATAGACCACATCTTTACGCTGCGGCAGATTATACAGAAGACCGAGGAGTATAATCGGCCACTTTGCTTGGCGTTCGTGGACTATGAGAAAGCCTTCGATTCGGTGGAAACATGGGCCGTGTTGAGATCTTTACAGAGATGCCGAATTGACTACCGGTACATACACGTGTTGAAGTGCTTGTACGAAAACGCCACCATGTCAGTCCGTATACAGGACCAAAGCACAGCGTCTATCCAACTGCAACGTGGAGTGCGACAGGGAGATGTTATCTCCCCGAAGCTTTTCACTGCGGCGCTGGAAGACCTTTTTAAGCTTTTGGAGTGGAACGGACTGGGCATCAACATCAACGGCGAGTACATCACTCATCTACGGTTTGCCGATGACGTAGTCATTATGGCAGAGACTCTCGAAGATCTCAATACAATGCTGGATGACCTCAGCAGAGTTTCTCAACAGGTGGGCCTGAAAATGAACATGGATAAGACGAAAATTATGTCTAATATCCATGTACCGCCTCACCCAGTCATCGTTGAGAACTCAGCTCTCGAAATTGTTGACGAGTACACATACCTGGGACATATAGTCCAGCTAGGTAGATCCAATTTCGAGAAGGAGGTCAACCGCCGAATCCAACTCGGTTGGGCTGCGTTCGGGAAGTTACGCCAGATATTTTCGTCTGGTAACCCTCAGTGCCTGAAGACCAAAGTCTTCGAACAGTGCGTGTTGCCAGTGATGACCTACGGTTCTGAGACATGGTCGCTGACTATGGGCCTCATGCGGAAGCTCAGAGTCACTCAGCGTGCGATGGAGAGGGCTATGCTCGGAGTTTCTCTACGTGATCGAATCAGAAATGAAGAGATCCGTAGTAGAACCAGAGTCACCGACATAGTCCTGCGAATCGCGAACCTGAAGTGGCAATGGGCGGGGCACATAGTCCGAAGGACCGATGGACGTTGGGGCCCGAAGGTGCTGGAGTGGCGACCCCGCACCGGACGGCGCAGTGTAGGGAGACCCCCCACAAGGTGGACCGACGACATAAAGAGGGTCGCCGGTAGCCGCTGGAGCCAGGCGGCGCAAGATCGGGCCTTGTGGACATCATTACGTGAGACCTATGTCCAGCAGTGGACGTCCATCGGTTGAAGCGACGACGACGACGACGATGGCTACTGTACAGCATCCTACAGGTTTGAATTTTTTGCTAGGTCGCCGTGACTCTAGTTAGCACCCTACCAGTAAAGACATGACCAGTTAGTTCAATTAGATCCAGAAAAATGAGTAAATCAGCTGACAATGCAATTTTCGCACCATGCCACGAACACAAGTAGTTCCTTGAATTTGCACAGAAAGATAATTATGAAAGGCGTAAGAATTGTAATTAACAAATATTGAAACTTTCAGGACAGAAAATTTGAATCGGCGTGCAAACTGAATATCTCCTCTGAATCCCGGTCACGTATTCCAATCGTCGATTAAGCTGAATCACGAACATTAAAATCTACGAAATGTTCTTTTAGCGTGCAAGCAAACATTCTTTCCTATCAAATCCATTTCACTTAGTTATTAAACGCGCTTGTGCTTAATAGTTTGTGAAATAACGACACACAATACGAATTTTAGAACATTTACCAATTCAGATTGTGCGTTTCGACGTGCATGAATGCGTACGTTTGTGCGTGCGTGAGCACGTTTGTGTGTGCGTGCGTACGCAAGTGTATTTTACATTTAGATATACTTAATACAGGAATTTAAACAGATTCACACATAACATATAAACTTTGTAAACAATTAGCAATTTTATTTTCCATTATGTTAATTACTTTATATTTAACTAGTTTATTTTATTTATGCAATACCCTTATATTTCATTACTAGTTTTAATTTCGACAAGTCTTGCCTTTTAAAGCAATAAAGCCACCCTCGCACATAGAGTAATAGTTTTATTTTATAAATTTTAGCATAACTTTCTGTATTGTTAATTTTGTGTCCAATAAAGCATTTCTATGTATCTGTCTTGTGCTACTTAATAGTTCATAGAACCAGTTGTTCCTGAGATTAACGCGTTCGACTAAACAAGCAATCTCTGCAACATTATAATATTAATAAGAAATAGGCTAAGTTGCGGCCTATTGACGCCTCACCACTGTACACAGGCCTCCTTGATCATACGAGAGAGTGTTGAAAGCATAGAGGTACCACACTGCTCTATAACAGGTTGGCGGACTACAAGTACTTCAGAATTGCTCTCGAGATACACACGTTTCTTTACGATGTTTGCTTTCATCGAAAAGTGCGATCATAAATTTTAAATCATAATTAAGTACATTTTACAAAGAGAAATTAGTGGTGCCTCTCCATAATTCGTATCCTTGACTTTTATCAATTGACGTATATTTTAGGCCATTACGGCTCTATGGTGATGTATATATATATATGTGTGTGTAGATTACGGCTAAACTATCGAGACGCTTCGTTCTTGAGTGAAGCTATTATGCTTTATCAAATAGCTTCTATAGTATTGTCTCTGTGTCGTTTTCCCAATGCTGGGGGTTGTGACCTCTCATGTTCTATTCCGTGCTACATGGATTGCTTCCGAGACGGCAGCGAATAGGATTCCTCCCTCTTAGTCCTTATCCCTCAAATTTCCCGGTGACAATAAGTTTTTGTAGTTATCACCGGGCTTATGGACTCCAGAAAACAGAAGAGTTCTCCAACGGCACGTCGATGAAAGTCTTGGTCTACGATATTCAGTTCATGTAGCACCGCTTTATTCGTCCTACACATGGAATGTCATCCTCCAACACATCTCGAAGGCGTCTACAAGAATATGAAGAAAACAAAGTGTATAGTATAAAAGATAGTAAAATTTAATTTATTTGAGGAGAGGACGAATGTTCTTGAATTCAGAGGTCAAAAGGGCAGACGAAAAACTTAAAAAATGTCAAATATTTTAATACAGACAAGTTGAACGGGAATATCACCATACAATGTAACATTTGACCCGTGTAATTTGATTGATAGAGAATATATTGCAAAGGCTCTAAGCCATGGCTTTTACGATTCGTTAGCTCGACACAAGAGTATCGTCTTGGGAACATAAAGGAGTACGCTTTTTTCTTTGTGGATACCAATTATTGGAATTGAGACAGTATTTGTTGTGTGGACATATCGTTAGGTACAATGTAATAATGGTTATCTATTTTATGAACTTGTTCTAAGGGTTCTAACCCTTCAGGGTGTAATGGTCGCCAGTAATGTTATTAGTCTCTGAAAACAGTATAATGCTATACAACCATTGTATAATTGTAGTAGATACGTCATAGTAAATTGAACTATGGATTTATTTAATTTACGAATTGTTATTTTGCATCTCCCCTTTATTAAATGAAATCCATGATTTAGTCTTCGTTTTTGAGAATCTCCCAAACATTGTGAAGTAAGAACCCAATTTATATTGTCAATATGCAATATGCATTGTTATTATATGGTTGCCTATAACTTTATCGTATAACGTTTGATGTGAAAGTGATAGTTGTTCAAATTTTCCAGAAGGCATTAGGCCTTAAATACCCTTGACTCTGGAAGCCAAAATTCAAAGGATATTTTTTCGGAAAAGTAGTACGCTGTCTAGACAAGATAGCGACGGAGCAAGCCCTACATTAGCTATCTTGATATTTACAATACAGATTATATTAAAGTCCAGCCAAACTGATTACTAGATGCCGCCATCTGGATAATTTTGACGCAAATCTCTAGATAACTGAAGTAATTGGAAGAATTTGTTAATAATTTTGTTTTATAAATGAAAGTTAAGGTGAATAGCAACGCTAACTTGATCCTCTGGTATCTCGGTCACGGATGAAGAGGGTTCCCCAGAGTTTTAGTGACCCTTGTACAACTTTCCTTGCTGAGTCCTACACTTCTGACCCCATGAGTCGAGTTTGTGCGTAAATGCTTTTCTTTTTAACTTCCCACGACTCGTCACATACAAGTGAGATGGATTTAGAGCCCAAATCCCAGAGATATGCAGATATACCTCAGGATGTTTTCCTTCATCGAAAGCACAATAATGTATTGGAAAGAAGAATCAAGCACTCATATCACCAATAAAATATTGTGGCTCGATTTATTTCATTAATTTGTTTTAAAGTAGCTTTGTATCATGGCGACACAGTACGTAGTACTGACAGTACTAGATTCATCTTTAACTGCCTGATTGGTCTAATATTGAATTGTCCGGGTACAGATCATGAGGTCCCGGCTTGTAATCCAACTTAAAAATTGTACTTTTTTGTCAAGAAATTATCAGTAAAGGTATTAAAGTATGTAACAAGCAGCCTTTTTTCGTCCAGTGCTGTGAATGAGGAGGCCTGGGCGGGTCTTTAGACCATAATCCCATCATGCTGCTCCACTGCGCATTGGCAGGTTCGATTTTATATTTGCAAAGTAAAGGTAAGTACCAGCTCATCAATGTCCCACTGCTCGGCACAGGCCTCTTTACTCACAGGAGAGCCGGTTGAGTATATGGAGCATAGACCCACCACTCTGCTCTACTGCGAATTAGCAAGCATAGCGCACAAGTGTACTCTGTAATCCTTTAATCTCATAGGCCGAAGTGACGGAAATCCAACACGGCCGAAGAGAGATCAGGCGCAGAATCGACGGCTTCACATGCTCTCCGAGGCATGGGGATGGATCACACCGCCAAATTTCCAACTTCGGGAAAATATGGAAAAAATCATTGACAGAAAACTCACTATCGCTTTTTGAATTGGCCCGAGCCGGGACTCTCACCCAGACTGTGGCCGAACATACTAACCACTAAACCAATGAGACAGTTATTTGAGAAGTTGGTTGTATGCTCGAACCCTTGTCACTGAAGTCACGTAAACCTAGCGGTCCTGTGTCTAATCTCTCTCCAGTCCTGTCAGAAATGTTGTCATATCGGACTATGACTTTGTAGGACTAAAACATGCAGTTTTGATGTCACATACACTTGTTCACTTGCACAGTCGGCTGATTTCAGCATAATATAGGACGTAGTGTTCCAATTTTGATTGGGGGAGGGTAAAAAAAGGCGTGCACTGCCCTGTTTTCTTCTCTCTAAAAATCTAAAAATCTTTTATCAAATAAATAAACCTAAGACTTTATCTGACCTGAAAAATCGCGGATTCAGTTGCAATGACGAAATTTCTGGTGGAATATTCCATTAGCTACTAATACTTTCAAGTTTGAATTCCGGCAGAACAAACTTGGATTTATGATAAAGACCAAATTTTGTACCACACTGTGTCATTAAAAATTAATTATTTATTAAGATAAATATGTACTTGTTGCATTGTTCCTTTTATCCCCATATTACTACCCACAGCCAAAAGAAACGTTTTTATTGTGGATCTATTATGGTTCTAGGTTTTATGGCTTACGAATCAGAGACGTTATTTTTTTTTAAATAAATATTTATTAACAAGAAAAGATGATAGACTTTGATAGCGTCTATAGAGATATATTGTTCTTATAACATTTCTAAAAGTCCTGGTATTCATAATAATTCTTTATTTTAGTACAGAAAATTTGTACTACTTCTTTTATTGTATGTACAATATTTTATTTATATTGAAAAGAAAGATTTCACTTTTGCGTAGGTAACAAAATATTGTTGAAATTTTATGCCCTTATTAGTGCCCTTTACAACACCAAATATAAAAAATAGCATGGATTTTGTCAAACTAAGATAAAACAGCACATTTTACTTCACGAACGACAAGTAAAAGCCTTTATCAAAACTTACGTGATGATTTTATTTTTAAAGAGCTTTGCACTGAAGTGCATTAGCAGAAACTTTTTAATCCGATGGACTAGGGAAAAGGACTGCCAGTTTTATTACTTTTTATCATTTGGAGTAAGCAAATAAAAGTCTTTTATTCAATTTCTGTTTTAGTTTAAAAAATAAAATGCAGATAAATTTGAAGTTAAAATCTTTAGGATACTTATTTCAATAAAGATTATCTTAAGTAAACCAAACTAGTCCATTGGAAAACTGCATTATCATTCCAAAGCTATAAATTAGAGATCAATTTTCCAAGATAAAGATTATGATAACGTGTATGAAATGCTTAAAATAATATATTTAGTGTGATGAAGATTATTGCTATGTTTTATCTGAATATTTCCAATTACCATATTATATTTGATCATTTTTTCAACAAAATAGATTAGGTGTAAGTGTAGCACGACTTCTAAAGTAGAACCATACTGTCGATAATGTTTTTTGATCTATAAAAGAGAGGTTGATTTATAAGGGATATTTACCAGGTTGCATTGTATTGTATTATACTCAATAACACTGTACTGCCTCATTGGTCTAGTGGTTAGCATGTTCGACTACAGACATGAGGTCCTGGGTTCGAGTCCCGGGTCGGGCTAATCCAAAAAATGGTTATTGAGTTTTCTATAAAGATTTTCTCAATATTTGCCCAAAGTTGGGAAGTTGGCAGTGTGATCCACCCCCGTGCCTCGGAGAGCACGTTAAGCCGTCGGTCCTGCGCCCGACCTCTCTCTTGTTGTGTCGGATTACCGTCACATCGGACTGTGAGAGTGAAGGAATAGAGAGTGCACTTGTGTACTATGCCTGCCAATCCGCAGTGGAGTAGCGCGGTGGGTCTACGAGTATGTTCTAAAAACCCTCTCTCATATGAGTGAGGAGGCCTGTGCCCAGCACTGGAACGTTAATGGGCTGCTACTTACCTTTTCATTGTACTGTCATCTCAACTCATCTCTAAGGGAAAGGACAGTGATTTCGATGTAATCTCTTAGATGGCTTGATGTTTTGGGATCATAATATCACAATTTTAAAAGTTATTTTCTCATGTATCACTCTATCTAATGGTGATAAAAATATAATTAGCAGATTTTGAATTTATCGCACATAGACAAATAAACAGATAGCTAGATGTGGACTTAGTTTTTTAATATGTAAGAAACTTTAGCTGAATAAATCAACTTGTGGTTATAGTTAGGTCTCTAATCTACTCCTCTTGCCAACTAACTTTGTTACTATAGATAAAGGACGTGGGACTCTTTTTAAAAGAGAAAAATTCAATCGCTGCATTTCACTAGAAATCAAATTCTCAGTATCACAATCGCAACGAACTAACATCTCTTGAGAAAACAAAATAAATTGTACTCTAGAACTTTCCACAAGAGTTAAGTGCATCGTTACTAGTATGCTGCTAAAGAAAATCTTCGAGAGAAGAAAGAAGTAATGAAACAAATCAAATAAATAGGGAGAAGCATTCGGAGTAAATTTCCTTAGAAGGAAATAAATTGTCGATTGAAAAGTAGACTGAGATTTGTTCGCATTCATTCCGAGTGTACCAAGTAGGTACAAGAGTCTACGTGGCTTTAGATTTTTCGAAATCTTTAAAGAATTATAATCCTTATTTTTATTTGTCATAAAGTTTCCAATTCAATGTTATATCGTTTGCAACACGTGCTGAGCTCAGCTTTATTGAATTGGCTTACGTTAAAGATATCTCTCGTGTTGAAAAATTGTGGCTTCCAGTTTGTATGAAATTGCGCTTTTAAATTATTAATAAAATAAAATTGTATCAGTTACAATTTCTTTTTAAAAGAAATTTTGTAAACGCACACATTATTATTTTTCAGAATTAGATCCGATGAATAAGTATATATTCTATAAGTAAGTATTCGCTTTGCTAGTAGAAGGTCCCGGGTTCGATCCCCGCTACGGCAAATTCGAATCAAATCAAATCAAAATATCTTTTTTCAAGTAGGCCTATTACAGCACTTTTGAATCGTGAAATATATTTTTTTCCTCACAATAATTCTACTGTACGTCTGATGATGGTATTAAAGAACGACATAAAATGTAAAGTTACGAGGGTTCCTTCGCGTCCTGATCTGAGAAGTGACCTCAACAAACTCAGTCGGATATTTTGTATTATTTTGTTACCATCATCATTACAATAGTATATTGGTTTAATATATTTTAATTCAACTTAGAGCAATTCGTTCACTTCCCAGCGTTTCCATCGTCTAAGTAATCTTACTACATATAATATGATTTTTCTATCAACTTTTAGTAAATTACATGTTCTAATTTGTCTGATTATGGACTGGTGGAAGGTTTTGGTTGTGGCTAGTTACCAGCAATGACGTGCTACCAAGCAATTGGCAAATTAAAAAAATGCATTCCTGTACGATACGTGTAACAACTATATGGGGCGAGCTACCTCTTACTAAGTTAGCGTGATTCCAGCTTATACTGTATCATCACTTACCATCAGGTATGATCACAGTCAAGCGCTTTAAATGCGACAATCAATCATAATAAGATCAAACCCGAAATCTCAGTGAGACGACGTTCAAATTTCTGATCTTTATATATAACATTCTAATGTGCAAGTGTGTGTCACTGAACTGAAACGGCTGGACTGATTTTGTTGTAACTTTTTGTGTCTCTTCAGGTGGATTTGAGAATGGTTTAATTGACAATTAAATTCAGGTTTCCCTATATTTTCTCAGCATCAGAAACTACGCAGGTGAAAATTCCGGGTGAAGCTAGCCAGCTAGTATCATCCAAAAAGAAATGGATTATTACATCAAATCTGTTCAATGAATATGTGGCAGAAATAAATAAGGTCGTTGTTTATTTCAATTCAATAAAACAACGGTAAGAGCTTATAGTGACTCTACTGAAAGTAAGTAAATCGTTCACGTCCTAAAAAAATGACCTCCTTCAGACTACGATAGCTGTCAGCCTAATGTCGGAACAAGCTGGCACTTACACGAAATGAATGTCCTGTTTCCGTTTCCGTTACGATACAATACCTCAAAATGTCGCTCTTGTCCATTACCGCCTACAAGCACTAGCAATCTGACATAGAAAAAATATCTGCTGTTAAAATTTAAGGTGGATCTTTATTTGTTTTGTTAGTATTTATTTCATTCAGGTCATAAATTTATATCAATTTATATAAAAGAGATCCATGTATCTATTGACTCATCACGATATTTTTGGAACTATAAGGCGTAGAGATTTGAAATTTGTTAGGAATATTCCTTTTGCCGAGTAGAGGTCAGCTAAGAACGGATTTTGCAAAATTTCACCCGCAAGAGGGGTTGCGGGAGTGTTAACTATTGACTCATCACGATATCTCTGGAACCATAAATTTTTTGTATTAATTTTCAACACTTTTCGACAATATTTTAATGACAATGAAATTTATTAAATTTCTAACTTTATTTCCTTTTTCCCTCCCTCTAAGTCTCGGAAATTTAAAGTTTTAAATTTGTATAAATATAAACAAGACTTTTTTTTTTTTATTCTAAATTTAACGAGCTTAATCACCTCTATGACTATGTCACTCTGTATTAGCTGCTTAACTATAGAGATAACAAATGGAAACTTAATATATATCTTAACTTAATTTTATAATTGTACTATACTGAATACAAATTAACAATTTAAATATCGATTAAATCAGACTTGTATACAACTATTGTATAATTGTATACAAGTTTAAATCAATCTGAACTAGTCGATAAGTTGGGATGCTTATCCTTCCTAAGCGGAAAAAGCGGGCAGAGGATAATCATCGCTTTTCAAGACTAATTTCGACCAACCGCAAAACATTTGCAATCTTAACTGCATGTGGCAGCGATAACAGCACATTAAAGACTTAAATATTATTTGCCAACAGAAGTTTCACGCACTTTGTACGCACGCACTTTTAATTTTTTATACTGAGAGAAGTTAAGTATGACTTGTTCTGTCGTTTTATACATATGTAGATCTAAGTAGGATGGAATGCATTTGCCTCCTTTCGCGAGGGTGTCATCTCGTTGAAGGAGGCAATGGAGAGAGAAAGAGAATGTGCTGCTGATGCCCTGCCCCTGCGAAGGCGGAGGCCGGGTGGTAGGAGGCGTCTTTTTGAACGCCTTTTGCCTTCTACTTAAACTACTCTTTGCCGGTTGCAACCGGAAGTGTCAGAGCGAATGCGTAAAGGAGCCTCTAACACTTCCGATTGAGATTGATGAGGGTGTCGCTGGGTTTAAGTGGATATTCTAGCTAAGCTAGCGAGTCCCACACTCCCTGCCCTCGTGGTAGGGGTACGTAAAAGCATTTCCCAACGGAAAAAAAACATCCACGTAGACCAAAACTGCCATTAACAGTGCTTTATTAAAATTGATAATTTAGAAGATATCAGAGATTTTATATATATTGTTATTAAAACATTACGCCAAAAAAACATAAAATGAATACCAAATTGAAGCACTGACTTACAAAATTTGGATATTATACTTGACTCTTTATACATAGAGACTATAGCTATAAATATAGGAGTAGAGTGTAAACTAACAGTAGGAATTTTTGTTAAAAAGTTTTGTTATTTTATGTGGTGAAAGCCTTTTTTCCGAAATCTCCTTAACATCACTTACAAGTACCTTAATACGAGGAAAGAAATGTGGGTTGAGATAAGACCTGATGTGGATCAGGGGGAAGGTTTATTTATTGGGTCGCTTATCGTATGTAAGGACACTGCTGAAATTAATGGATCAATTTAGCCTCGACAACCTCAATCATACCTGATTTTTTATTCAAAAAAACCTGCCTTGTTTAAATATCATGTCTCATATACATAGTTAAAATTAGAAATGAGGTAACCTCCTTAAATTTTACTTGAACAACTTTGCTTCCTCTAAAATACTTGCAAAAAATATTTTTTCTCAATTTTATTTACATGTCTGCTTTCTTTCGTTTTTAAACAATAATACATAAATACCTGTCTCAGTCAATACTTGTTATTAGCTTATTTAATCCAAAGCTCATAGAAAATTAGAAGTAGACCACACTAAAGATCCGTTAGACTGTTATTCTGTAGCTTTTGACCAACATATAGGAGCAGTGTGCATGGAATTCCTCTGAATGTTGTAATTATTGTAAAAGTACTTGTTCGCTTGTTGCCATTTCGGAATGAGCTGAAAGCGTACTGGAAGCCACTTGGCCTGTTTTGCGATTGTTTTGTTACGGAACAAGTAAGAAGATGTATACAAAGTTAAATTTCATAGCCACTTTTTGCGGTAAACATTACAATTCAGAAGTGTTGATAGTTAACTTAGTCCAAGAAGGTTTTTAGTAGAAATTTTGGCATACATATTATGATCTTCAAAAACAAGCCTAATTGTTTTTCCTACTGCCTATTCAACTGTGTTATGTATGATAAAATATATCTTTATTTACTAGGATTACAAACAAATACAGTGACACTTAATAATGATTATAATAACTAATAAACAAATCCATAAAGTTTTCAGTTCATTAACTAAATGCTTAATCTAAAGGTGAGTGTTACATGTTAAAGAAAATAATATTGACCAAATTACATTAAAAAATAATTGATTTCTGTTATTTTACAACTAAAACTGAAAACCTTTTATTTTTGAAAATTTATTTAACCGAATCTCATAAAATATCACGTTGAGCTCTTAACAATCTCAAGGGATAACTGTAAAAAGGCTGTACAATATTGTCATAATTAAAAAACTCATCATAAAATGTTATACGAGCATATGCTTATATATTTAAAGTTTAAGGATTTACGTTTAAACCCTGTCCTTTACTTATTAACATTTATGTTTCACTCATGGATCATACAACGAAAATATTAAAACATACTAAAAATTTTACTTTATAAACTGCCACAGAGGTATAGTGAACTTGTAATGAAGCAGTGCAATTTAAACACAACGAATTTGTGTTAAGTTTTATTTGCAACTCAGAGAGTGATAAGTGGTTTTTAATCTCGCTTATAAAGCTAATTTTTAATCTCTGTAATACTTAAGCAGAAAATACACGAGCTCCATTTTAATCATGTACACATCTTTTATACTTTCCACCTCTCCTCCCCTTTCTCTTCTTCTCATTTCAATGTTACATAATATTTCCAGTAAATACCATATACTAAAAATAGAAACGCTGCAGCAAGTGGCTAACGTTTATGACTTATACCAAACCCGACAATTTAAACTCGTCGGTCAGTTTTGAATTGAAGCAGCAGCGAAAATCGAGCTAAGTGCGTTCTTGTTCTTGTACAATTCGCCCACGGTGCTTGAAAACTTTAATTATAGTTCCGTTCAAGAATTAGTTATTATTGGTTATTAAAATAAATACATACTTCAAAACGTTGGACCATTAGCCTCCTCGCAGATAAAGTTAAGATCTACAAAGCTGCTTCGTTGTGTGTATTGCCCACAATATATACACAAATTTTCATAAGCTGAAAATCTCACTAATTAATTTCAACTTATTACTTAATCCTGCGTCGTTTTATTGGAAGTCCTATTTTAAAATACTAGATCATAAATTGTTTTAGATTTCCATCACATATAAATCCTTACGTTCTTAACAAAACTAAACAGGACTTATATATCAAAACACGAGGCAATATTTCCGATTACATTCTTTACAACGTACGAGTATACTAGCTGTTCTAGGTGCCTTCTACTTAGTAGTCCCTTGCGAATACGGGGAAATCCGTACTCAATGAACATCTACATAGCGATAGGGCTTATGTTAAAACATTAATCAATTACCAAGACATCGTGAGCTGTAAATGAGTGAATTTAGTAAACGCAACCTAACTAAAACATTAATAAAGTTAGTTAAGGTTTTTAACTTCCCACAGCTGGGTATAGGATATAGGCAAAAATAAATAGATGCGTTTCAATTAATCTATTATTCAAACCATTAATTTAATGAACGAGAGTTCCAATTATTATTCGATTTGATTTAATTTGTTTCGGGGTTTAATTTCACAATGGTTTCGCCTAATGACAGTTGATTGATTTGATTATGTACTCTGTAATGAAAACTCGATAGGATAATTCTCATAGGATGATAATAAAGCGTGCTAGATCATTTTGGAAAGCAATGATTGCCCAATGTATAGACCCGTAGATTCTTTCAAAGTCACAGATTCTGTGCAAATACCTACCATTAAGTTAAGTACTCTCGAAGATCTTAATGCAATGCTTGATGACCTCAGCAGAGTTTCTCAACAGGTGGGCCTAAAAATGAACATGGATAAGACGAAAATTACGAGGTGTGTTCAAAAAGTATCGCGAATTTTGAATTTTCGCGGGTTACGTATATTCGAATTTCGAATTTTTTGTGGCGTTATGTTGGTACTCATGTCTCTCACTTATGCCGACAAGCTCGGCCATTTTGAATGTTCATTTAATTGTTGACAGCTGCTTTGCTTGCACGTGTTTTGGATCGTCTTCGATTTTTACCTATTCAAAAAAATGGATCAAAGAACCTGTATCAAATTTTGTGTGAAAAACGAAATTAAGTGCGCGGATGCATTCCGAATGTTGACTGTGGCATACGGAGAAGCTACCTTGGACCGAAGCAACGTTTATCGGTGGTACAAAATGTTCTCAGAAGGCCGAGAAGATGTGAACGACGAAGAGCGTGCCGGACGCCCGAGCACTTCAACAACAGACGAAAAAATTAATGAAGTGGAGAAAATGGTATTGGCCAATCGTCGAATCACCGTTAGAGAAGTTGCTGAGGACCTAAACATATCGATTGGCTCGTGCCATTCGATTTTTATCAATGATTTGGGCATGAGACGGGTCGCCGCGAAATTCGTACCAAAATTGCTCAATTGTGACCAAAAACAGCATCGCATGAACATTGCTAATGAGATGTTAAACTCTGTCCGCGACGACCCAAATTTGCTCCAGAGGGTCATAACTGGTGACGAATCGTGGGTTTATGGTTATGACGTGGAAACCAAAGCTCAATCATCTCAATGGAAGCTGCCGCACGAACCAAGACCGAAAAAAGCGCGCCAAGTTCGATCGAATGTGAAAGTTTTGCTGACAGTTTTCTTTGATTGCAGGGGCGTGGTGCATCATGAGTTCTTGCCACAGGGAAGAACGGTCAATAAGGAATATTACCTGCAAGTTATGCGCAATTTGCGCGAAGCAATCCGCCAGAAACGCCCGGATTTGTGGAAGAACAAAAATTGGCTTTTGCACCACGATAACGCCCCTGCTCACACATCGTTGCTTGTGCGCGACTTTTTGGCCAAAAACAACACACTAATGATGCCGCAGCCACCGTATTCCCCAGATCTGGCCCCCTGTGACTTTTTCTTGTTCCCTAAACTGAAGAGGCCCATGAAAGGACGACGTTACTCTTCTCTTGACGAGATAAAGACGGCATCGAAGGAGGAGCTGAACAAGATAAAAAAAATGATTTTTTGAAGTGCTTCGAAGATTGGAAAAACCGTTGGCACAAGTGTATAATATCTCATGGGGATTACTTTGAAGGGGACAAAATAGATATTCATGAATAAATAAATACTTTTTGAAAAAACACAAAATTCGCGATACTTTTTGAACACACAGCGTATGTCTAATACCCATGTACCGCCTGAGGTCAACCGCCGAATTTAACTCGGTTGGACAGCGTTCGGTAAGCTACGCCAGAGATTTTCGTCCGAGTGCCTGAAGACTAAAGTCTTCGAACAGTGCGTGTTGCCAGCGATGACCTACGGTTCTGAGACGTAGTCGCTGACTATGGGCCTTACGCGGAAGCTCAGAGTCACTCAGCGTGTAATGGAGAAGGCTATGCTCGGAGTTTCTCTACGTGATCGAATCAGAAATTAAGAGATCCGTAGTAGAACCAGAGTCACCGACATAGTCCTACGAATCGCGAACCTGAAGTGGCAATCGCACATAGTCCGAAGGACCGATGGACGTTGGGGCGGAAGGTACTGGAGTGGCGACTTTGCACCGGACGGCCCAGTGCAGGCTGACCCTCCACAAGGTGGACCGATGATATAAAGAGAGTCGCCGGTAGCCGCTGGAGTCAGGCGGCGCAAGATCGGGCCTTGTGGACGTCATTACGTGAGACCTACATCCAGCAGTGAACGTCCATCGGTTGAAGCGACGACGACTAGATTGTTACTAGATACGGCCGAAGCCTTCCACTAAGCCAGGCTCAGATAAATTTGAAAATGCAATTTACTATAATGAAAATTGATAAAGTTATTTGTGAGAAAGTCTTCCTTAGGTTGACATATTTTTCTTAGTCGTAAATCCTTTCGTATAGGAGCATAATAACAATGCCACAAATATTAATATCATATTTCACTCGTAATATAGTTATATTGAAGAAATTATAGCAAAGACAAGAGAGCATTGGTAAAGAAGCACATTCTGGTAAACTTTTCGTATCTATCATCCTGTTTCGGGAGCAAAACCGTTTCCATTATTCACTCTTATAATTCTTAATGACACTTTAAAACAGGTATATGTATTAAAACAATTTTACAGTTATTTAAACTATTGCTATATCCTTAATCTAGTATGGTTTATTAGATTTTTCCCCCCTAAGTTACTAATTTATTATTATAATGAAGTAAAAAAGCTAAAATAGACATACAAATTAATAAAATTATTATTTGCATACCATTTGAATTTTGCATAATTAAAATATATAATTTAACATGTGTATATAAATATACATTTATATCTTTCTGTCATATCCTGGTCTATATATCCAATTATATTAAATTGTCGTAAAATTTTTCTTAAATAATCAACGGTAGTTATTAGATTAAATATGTGAAATTTTGCTAAGAGAAACGTGCTGTCAAATATTGCAAGTTCTCTTTATATAAAAAATATGCCCCTAATTTTTAATATTCATTGTAGAATCTAACAGGGAGGATGAAAAATTTAATTTTCAACGTGCCATTTATATATTTATACACAAAATTATTCTAGATCCAAAAAATAAATGTTAAACAATATTAAAAAAAATGTTGTCTTATAAGTAAAAAGTAAATACCATATAAATTACAGAAAATTGTGCAATCACGAAAACGACGAAGAACTTAGGTTTATTTTAAATGAATATTACTATTTTAGTTTCATTTAGATTATAACTTTAATTTAATACAATTGATTTTCTATTAAGCTTTGTATGTTAGTATTATTGTTATTTGTTATTAGTGTTATATTCTATTTATTAGTAGATTTTCAATTGGGGTATATGATTTTTTATAATAATTTAATTTAAAAACCTTAAGTGTATTAAAATTATTATTAATAGCATTGCATGAATGTTTCTAATCAATTCGCCGTCATCGAAATATATTTTTATAAAAATATAAATTATAATTGGTCGACAATGGAAACAAACCATCAGGTACAAGAATACAATATTTCCAGTTGGTTCAGGTAAGCCCTATTGCCATGCGGTAAAGGCCATTTCTTCCGCAAAATTTAATTTATGACGACGTAAAACCAATTTAAAACTTTGCGGGCGTTCATTCGGTTTCATAACTTTGTATCGTATTATCATATTTCCACCTTAATGTTATATTTTATTAGATTAAATTTTAATTTTAAAATGTTAAGCACTAATCTATAACTTCAAACGCCTTTGGTTTAAAGGAAAGATAAGGTAATGTAGGTAGTATTTTATTATGGCGACTAAGTTCCTTTGTTCCTTGATCTGACATTACACGCCTGAAATTTTGAGCTGTCATTTAAAAATTATTTAATCAGTTTTGAAATTTAGCGAGAATTAACACACAACAATATTATAATGGATTTATTACCATTAAGAGAGAGGAAGAGAGAGAGAAAAAACACTTTATTGCACACTTGTAGTGTGCAAAGGCGGTCTTATTGCTACAAGCAATCTCTTTCAACCTTATTATGTTAAGAAGCAGACAGATAAATAAGGGCAGAACAGCACCAGAGACTTAAATATAATATATAAAAAGAAACATTTGTTTATAACTATATAAGATATTTCTATAATATATATATATATATTATATACATAGATAACAATATTTCAATAGATACATATTGAAAATATATATACAAAAGATATGAAAAAAACAGTTATAGTTAAGGAATACATAAACCATAGTATTACTACTACTTAAAAGGCAAAAAATCCTTTCCATTTCGTTGTAAAGAGTTTCTCTTATTCAATATTTGTAATAAAAATCTTTAATTCCTTAAATTGTTTAGTGACACTAACGATAATTAACATAAACAGTATTTAAAGCACAATAAATAAACAAAAATAAAAATGCGAGTATACAAAATACACATGTCAAACGTGAAACTTCTTTGGCAAACTAATTTTTTGGTCTTGTTTATATTTATAAAAATGAAAACCTTTAGATTATCGAGACACGGTGATATGTTAGGAATTTAATTGTTATTAAAATATTAAAAGTGTTGAAAATTCATATAAATAACTTATTGAAATCTCAAATGACAAATTTTAAATAAAAATAGCACGTTTTTTTGTCAATATTAGAATTTATTTAGAATAGAGAATTTATGAAATACTTTTATTTTATATTTTATGAAAAATAGTATATTAAATGACGAGTGGCGATTTAAAATGTCACATGTTATTTGTAAATTGTTAAAACCTAACCTTCAAACGAATTAGCATAAAAAACGCTGCACATCTTCGTGACACTAATCACGCGTTACATCCGTAATCATTTTACCCTCATGCGCCTATAGTGTAACTTACAATTCAAAGAATTACAAAGCCTGAATTCTCGAGCACTTTTATAAAATATCGTAAAAATGTTTAATATACTTATGTGCTACTCTAAATTACTTTTTGTAAACCGTCGGTTGGTTACCTTTCCTTTTTTTTCTTGTTGGGAAATCCTCATGGATACCCGCAACGCGACAGACGTTACGGGTTATACCGGACTTTTACCAGCTAAAACCCATCCGGTGCTCCTCTCTACGTTCTTTGGCAAGCACGGGATCGGAATACACCCGCACGTCTTGTCGACGGTTTGCCAATAGGGCTCTTCTCCTATTCTAGTGGCATGCCACCTGTCCTTCCTCGGATCGGTTACTTTTCCTTACCTAGCTCTCAACCCTTAAGCAAGTTCTCCTTCTACTATTTAATTTGTCTACCTACGAGACCTTGTAGCGAATATCTCCAACGAGGTTATCAATTTAGCAAAATAAAACTAAAACGAATTGCACCCGTTAATTGTTAACGAGCCACTTATAAAATGACGTTAAGCTGGGTAATATTGTAAATGCCTCATAATTTCATATCATCAATCGTTTTTAAGGATGCATTAAAATCGTTTTCGCTGCAGGGTTGTAACATGCATTTTTTAGAATACAATTTAAAGGTTTTTATAATTTAAGGTTACTCATAACTGCTTATTAACGTGCCACTAGAACACATTCCTACACACTCACAGGAGATAAAGGCCTTAGACCCACCACGCTGTTCCAATATCAAATAGGAGACCTGTCTTTATAATTAACACTTTTATTAGGTCGTATTTCAAAAATACAGCTTTTAATTTACTTTTTTTCAATATCTATATTCGAGTCGATAATCTGAATCGAAAAGAGTTTACGGATATTCACTGTTAGTTTAAATAATATTTTGGATTAGAAAAATATGAGATTTTTTTTCATATTATAAGACGATCAAACGTTATACCTACATTTTACCACGAAAGGACGAGAAAAACATATTTTCATCATACCTGTATCGAAAGTGCGTATGCAAAGCAATGTGGCACTTTCGTCACTCAAAATAGCGCCGAAAGTGCCACATTGCTTTCTGATTAAATAAATGCAAAATTTAGTGCGCATGGCACAAATTTTCGACGCATGCGCTCTTGTTTTATATGTCAAAATATTTAGCAATTTGTTTTGCTGCATCATCAAAATTTGTAATGAAATGAAGTGATTATTTTATCTTATTTTAAACATTATTATTTACATTTTTATAGAACTTTCGATCCCGGCCTTATGAAAAGTTTTATATGCACCAAGGGACGTAAATATGACATTGCCACCCGCATCACAATTATAACGCGTGCGGCAATGTCATACTTTCGGCCCTAGGTACGCAATACACCCTTTCTGCTTTAACCTTACATACCTTCTCGACATTAATTTCCTTAATTATCACAGTACGTTAATTTTGTAAATAGGCTGTTCTTGCCCTCACAGGCTCCATTATACGCTGTGACTTAACCATCTACCGAACTAGAGGCCTATAAAAGTAGCGCTAATATTTGGTACAAAATAGCCAACCCTGTTAATGGAGGGGAGGATAGTCATTAGAGCTCATTTGCATCCTCAGTTGTGACGATAACTGGCTACGTTATTGAATTAAATTACAACCTTATCCCGACACGCTTTATCATTATGTCCGAGGGTATTTATTCGCAAATTGTCGAGGAGTTGTTATGTATCAGTAAAATCATAGTCTCTTTATCACGATCCTAGGATGAACTCATATAATCTTTGCATTGTGTGGGAATAAATTTCTTTTGTATAATAATTTCCCTAAGAGTCGTGATTGCCCAATAAATAGACAGTTGGGTTCTTGTTAAGAATCAGTTCACTTTGCAAAACTATGGAACTAATCGAGATTTATTATTCACCATTAGGTATTTTTTTTCGGTGACGCATAACATCACGAGAACTCTTTCTTATCCAGGGAGCAGTACTGGAGTGCTTGAGGCCTAATAACCTAGAATTGAGTAGCATAGTATATCTATGCCCTTAAATCTTTCTCCTTTATGAGTAACAATGCCTATTACCCAACAGTGGGACGTTAATACGGCTGTGGCAGCTGCCTCACGATGTTTTCCTTTACCGAAAGGCAAAAAGGTCAATTTGAAAAAACATGCTCATGCATTAAGATGGATGATACTTGCCCTAGTTTTCTGAACAAAAATCCATGTGTCTCAAAATCATATCGAAATGGCTTAATCTGTATACGTTTAGAGCAAATTGTATCTACTTTTCCCTTTAGTTATCATTAGGGTTTAACTGTAAAGTTGTTGGGTAATATGCAAAGTGTAAGACCTGCTGATATGATACTAGATATCGAAACATATAATTAGAGAGCATGTTAGATATCCCTGTAATAGTAACAATTTAAAGACATACGCACACTGTAAAATTCATCTAACATAAATTATTTATCATCGTTACCAAACATTTCATGTTCTAAAATTTAAATCTTAATAAAAATATAGCAATTAAAACACCTGTGACCGTTATTGGAGAGATTGTGAATACTGTTCTTTTCCTTAGAAATTTAAAACGACTTCAATTATTAGAACTGAATATTTACACTAATAGGGTATTTTAATCCAGACTAACTGTTCCTCGTGTTGTCAACCGCGTATATATATATTGAGTTTAAGAACGCTATATATANTTTTGACGTTTTACACTATTCCTTATAAAATTTAACAGGGCTCGTTTCAAGCGTTATTTAAATTACTTATCGAGAACAAAAGGAAACAATCAACTACCAAATATCTTAAGCAAAACTAAAACCGATACTTTAAATTATCAACCGCGTTATCTTACAAGCACGGAGCATTTTTTCCGTCCGAACCTCGAAAAAACGAAAATGGCCGTCCCCCCGCCGCTCTACGTTATTTAAGGTTTTGACAATGATGACGTATACGCGAGGTACAAAAAAGAAAAAATTAATTTGATAGATCCTGATACGGCCTCTCCTGACTGTGTCCGTCCCCGGACACCTCTTCGATGGTAGCCTCCTCCGCTGCGTTGGTTGGAAGCTGAGTTGACGATCCTGCCTCTGCTGAATCCTCCTGATCGTCATCACCTAAAATTGTAGCAATTGTTTGTCTTAGCTTAGAATCACCTTTTATCAGTTTTGACTGTTCACACATTCATCTCGCTTTCAAGGCCCCTATTCATACAGTAATAGTAAATAAAAGTCTCATAGTCATAAAGATTATTAGATCGTTCATCATCTTACATTCATCACACTGTACGGCCGTACAAAATCCCCTACATATCAATTGACACATTCTCATATATCAATTGGTATGCCTGTTAGCTAAATGCACCGCAGCGCATTTATGAATGTGTGGACATCGGTACCGCAGCAAGTGTCGCACCACATTCCCTGTACTCGCCCCGCAGTTCGAGCCCAGTATATCTCAACAAGTACTACAGTACAAGTCTCATTAAAGCGTTTAATTCTTCGGGGTACCCCTTTACAAGCGCACCACAGGCGCCTATTCGTCATATCAGCGAGGTTATTCGCCGACATCCATGTTCGTAACTGTAACATAAGTACAACGATTACTCACATTCAAAGAAAGATGCACACGTATCCGGGCACCATTCTCCCTTCCAGGGAACCATATATTGGGCTGCCGCCTGTGTTGTTTTCCCTCGAGCACCAGTTAATAACTTGAGTTCATATCTGTCACTTGGTAAAACTTTTGTGACTTGATATGGTCCCCTCATACCGGAGTCCAATTTGCCCATGCTCTGCGAATACTTTATAACAAACACCAGGTCTTGAGGCTTGAAAACCCTTGGAGCTTTTCGATATCGGTTTACACGAGAGTCTTGCTCCGTCTGGTTGTTTCTTAGCATCTCACTAGCTCGAGTCCTGCATAACTCGCGCCATGCTTGACGATTAGGATGGGCATCTTCAATCGCGACATCTCGAACCAGGGCACGTAATGCAGGAGTGGTCGCATCAGTGCCGACCAATAAGTTCAAAGCAGAGTATTTAGTAGTTTTTTGCTTTGTTATATTTAAGACTAGTTGAAGTTTCCATAAATAATCTGACCAACAAGGATTTTTATTACTAACTTCTATACGGATCATATTGAGGACAGTACGAATATAACGTTCTGCCTGGCCATTTGAGTGATGCATTTCTGGTGTGATATAATGTATATCGCAACCCATATCCCTAATCAATTTTACATAACTAGAGGCTTCGAACATACGTCCGCGATCACAAATTAATGATTTTGGAACACCAAATAAAGAAATTGCATTATTAAAAACACGCCTTAAGTCATCTGCATCTTGTCTGTACATTGGATATAGTAAAGTAAATTTGGTGAAAGAATCAACCAAGACAAGTACAAATTTATATCCGTTAGATTCGGGTAAAGGACCTAAGGCATCGACGTGAATTGTATTAAAGGGATTGTCTGGCTTTTCCCATGACGTGATTGGTTGTTGAGGAGCTCTTGGCACACGTTTCTTTGATATACAAGTAAGGCAGTGCGATACATACTTATTTACAAAAGTTTTAAGTCCGGGGAACCAAAAGTGTTTCAAAAGCAAATTTAATGTCTTTTCAGGCCCGATATGTTCGTGTTCGTCATGAAAAATTCTCATGAGACTTAATCTATGGCCTTTTGGGATATAACATAAAAGCCGAGGCTCTTCCCTGACGGGCGTGTGATGATAGTAAAGTAAATCATTTTGGCAGACATACCTCTGAGGATCCAAATTACCGTTGTTTAACTTCTGAATTAACTCTTGAGTCTCATTATCTGCATTTTGAGCAATTTGGGCCCAGTTGCGAGGTCTGTCAACATGATTCACTTGCGCCGCTGGTGGATTCCTGCTAAGGTAATCGGCATGCTGCATTAGAACACCTTTTCTATATTCAATGGTGAAATTATAGTCCTGTAAGTAAAGCCACCAGCGCGCTACTCGAGGTGGTAGGTCTTTTTTTCGTTCTGTACCCTTTAGAGCGTTACAATCTGTAATTATTTTAAACTCAATACCAATGAGATAATGTCTTAAATATTGCAACGCCTTAACGACTGCCAACGTTTCTAATTCATATGAGTGATATCTACATTCTGCCCCCTGAGTCGTTCTGCTGAAGTAAGTAACTACTCGCTTCCTACCACCACCATGAGTTTGGAATAACACCGCCCCATATCCTACACTACTCGCATCCGTGTGCAGTTCAGTAGGTAAAGCCGCATCAAAAATTGAGAGTACGGGCTCCGTGGTTAATTTTTCAATAATGTATTGACGTGCAGACTCTTGTTCTGATCCCCACTCAAATTTAGCATTTTTCTTTAGTAAACGAGATATACTTGTAGTTTTCGACGCGTAGCCCTCAATATACCGACGGAAGTACCCCGCTAGGCCTAGAAACTGACGTATTTGCTTTACATTTCCTGGTACGGATGAGTTTATCAGGGCTGCTATTTTATTTGGACTCGGCCTAACCTGACCGTGAGAAATTACCCGGCCAAGATACTCTACTTCTTGCGTCAAAAACGAACACTTTTGTAGATTGATTGAGAACCCAGCGCCTGTTAGTGTTTTTAAAACTTCATGTAACAATGTAATTCCTTCCACAATAGTCTCGCTCATCAGTAATACGTCATCGACGTAAACTAGGACATTACCAGCTTCAATCAATCCTCTAAGAGTGGTGTTAATAATTCTCTGATAGACAGCCGGAGAATTACATAGGCCGAATGGCATCCTCCTATATTCGTAGTGACCTTCCGGAGTCACAAATCCAGTTTTATAAATGGAGGTTTCATGAATCGGTATCTGATGGAAACCAGAGGCCATGTCTAAACAAGTAAAATATCGAGAGGATCCTAGACGATCTATGTGATCCTCAATGAGAGGTAGCGGATACCTGTCTTTTATCGTGATCCTATTTAAAGCTCGAAAGTCGACGCATAACCTATTTGAACCGTCCTTCTTTTTGACAAGTAGTATCGGACTGGCGTATTCGGATTCTGATTCCCTAATTATCCCTTTGTCTAATAAGTCGTTAATTATTTCTCTAACTTTAGCTTTTTCTTGAAAGGATAAACGGTATGGGTGATATACTATAGGCGTATTACTAGTGAGGTTTATGTGCATCTGGCCAGTGGTTACTGTTGTGGTAGCCGTACCCGATATAAAAAAATTAGAAAACTCATTAATTACCGTCATTAGGCCTGAGAGGTCATCACCCCCAAGTGGAGTGTTAACGTTACTAGTTGAAACCTTCTCAACTGAGTTAATTTTCAAAGAACTTTTGGAGCTATGTGTTAAATATTGTTCATCTTTAGTCCGATAATAAATGATGCCATCTCTACTTAAAACATCGGTACCGATAATTATAGGGGTGTTCATGTAAGAAGCGGGTACGATTACTAAATCGACGTCAAGACAGATATTCTCAAATTCGACCGTCAAAGTGACATATTCGCGACAAGAAATCTCTTTGTCACCTACACCTTTAATGAGACGCTCGATAAACTTACGTTGACAAGAAAACAACTTGACAACATTTGATGCTATTAAAGAAACGTTCATCGCTCCGCTATCTATCAAAACATCCACGGGAATGCCCTGAATGACCGTAGTGACGACATCTTTGTTTTTAGTGTCAGCAGGTGTCTCCTTACATAAGTTCACTTTCCTATTCTGATTATTATTACGCGCTTCCGAACGTTCTTTAAAGAAACAATCGGTTTCTTTATGTCCTATCTTCTTACAGAAGGTACAAGTTGGTAAGGTTGTCGGTCTAGTCATATTTCCCGGTTGTCTAGAATTATTCGGTACATCTAGTCCTTCATGACAAGCGTAGCTTTTATGTCCAGTACGACCGCATGTGTAACATTTCGGAATCGGTTTGTTAACTTTACGCGATTTCGTAAAATGTGAGGGTAGACGGGAATCTAATCTTGTTCGGGCAGGCTTAACGTAAATAGCTAAAAATGAAACTACATTTTCAACGGATAGCTCAGCATTTGCGGCCGCCGCTCGTACTTGCGAGTCTGTTATTCCACGAATAATGATTTGCACCATGAGATCATTACTCAACCCTTTAACTATTCGTAGACGCAGTAGGGAACGTCGGGCGTATTCGGCGTACGTCGGATATTTATCTGAAGTGGTGTTCATGACTTCGTACAGAATATTCGCATAATCTAACTTACGTGGACACAACGGAGTGAATTCTAACTTGAAATTAGACCAAGACCTATCGCTAGTAACCCATTCATTAAGCCAGGTTTTGGCGTCGCCTTTTAAGCAATTAGAAACCCTCGAGAGACATTCGGTATCACCCCAACCGTTTGCAATCATAGCCCGTTCGACTTCCGCACACCACACTGCGATATCGTTGATTAAAGGGTCGAAATTTGATACAAAATAGTTTTGACATTTGTTCCTCATCGTACTACCCAGAAGTTCAACTAATGCACTACTTACAGAAGGCGTGTTCAGGTTTTGTTGACCATTACTTGGTATATCGGGACGCGACGACCTTCGTGACTCGTTTGATGAACTCTCCTCAATGGCCTTAAGACGTGAGATTATCGAACTCAAGGCTTGTCTCACCGAATCATCGTGATGTGAATGCGACCGCCTTGATCGCGAACGTGAGTCCCGTGAACGTGAGCGAGTACAGTTTCGGCTATGTCGCCTAGACCGGCCGCGAGAGGGGCGTCTTGATGATTCAGGTGTATAACTTCGGGAACGAGCATGCTTCCGCGAACGGTTTCGTGTCTCAGTCTGAGATTTCTTGGGCGTGTAATACTTGGACCGACTACGCGAAAGTTTACGCGCACCACTACGCTTCTGAGAACGGTCGACACTACGCTTGCGTTTACGATTACGATAACTTATTTCCGACGACCGACTGCGCGACCGCGGGGTCTGAGGCATCGTATTTGATAGTCGATCGTTTCCTTACAGATAATTTGTGGACACAGGCGTATCCCACTTCTGAATTTAGGATCCAGAAGCGGAAAATATATAAAAAAGGCACAATTTCAAATAATCTTATATTTGAATATAATTTTGACGTTTTACACTATTCCTTATAAAATTTAACAGGGCTCGTTTCAAGCGTTATTTAAATTACTTATCGAGAACAAAAGGAAACAATCAACTACCAAATATCTTAAGCAAAACTAAAACCGATACTTTAAATTATCAACCGCGTTATCTTACAAGCACGGAGCATTTTTTCCGTCCGAACCTCGAAAAAACGAAAATGGCCGTCCCCCCGCCGCTCTACGTTATTTAAGGTTTTGACAATGATGACGTATACGCGAGGTACAAAAAAGAAAAAATTAATTTGATAGATCCTGATAATATATATATATATTTATTTATATGTATATATATTAATAGCTTTTGATCTAAATTTAAATTTGCAAAGTAAAAAAATAATAGGGCGTGGGTGTAAAGTACACATGTCAGAAGTGAAACTTCGTTAGCAAACTGATTTTCAAGTCATGTTTATATTTATACAAATCTAAAACTTTAGTTTTCAAAGACTTAGAGGGATGGAAAAATTAATACAAATTATTAATTGAAATCCCAAATTACGAATTGTAAATAAAAAAGCCACGTGTTATTTGTTAATATTAGAAATTATTAATTAAAATTTGTTTTTGAATTTAAAATTTATAATGAAATTAAATTAAATCTTTTTATTGTATATTTTATGAAAAATAGTATATCTCTTAAATGATGAGTAGCAAATTAAAATGCCACATGTTTTTTGTAAACATTAAAACTACCTAACCTTCAAACGAATTGGCATAAAAAACGCTGCACATTTTCGTGACGTTAATCATGCATTTCATCCGTAAAAACTTTACCCTCATGCGCTTAAAGAAGTTTTACTTTTTTATATGATATTTAGAGGAGGTTCGTTATTATATACGTATAAAATTTTACTAAAAGTTTTTTGGAGAATTCTTCCTGCTAACAGCCTTGAAATTCCGTTTTACAGTGTACGCTCACCTTTATAACCTCGAGGTATAATTAGAGTAAAGAGCCTACAACGTATCTTATATAACGGTAGTTAATATATAAAATGCTTAGAGAATGTTAGGCATTAAATTGTTATACATTCTAGCGTTCCTAGTTCTAACGACATAATCTATAACATTTATGCAATAATAAAATTTTATTAACTATATTCATGTATTTAAAAGAATTGAATGAAGCGTATTGAAAAACTAACTTCATTGGTCTAGTAGTAAGCTTTTTCGAGTAAGATTAATTTCTTCGAAATAGTGGAATTGTTTTTGTTTATTCCTACAAGTTGGTCACACTTTCCCTATCTATATATCTTGTTCTAATTTTCAACCGTTAGTAAACTACTTTCTTATTCACTCAAGTTCAAATATATTTATTTTAAGCTTAGGTATGTGATAACTGATAAAATTTGATGTTTATACCATATTTTCAAATATTAAGTCAATATTTAAATTATACTGTTTTAAGCAGTAATCGTATTTGGGAAAAGTTCCTACGCCATCTATTGATAGTTCACATAAAAGGGTCAAAGGTTTCTTGATATGTAATGAGTTTACGAAGCTTGTACTAGATGGCGTAGGAAAAGATTTTTCATATTTTATGACAATGTCGAAATAACTTTCATATCACAGATAAGCTATCAGTATTTCAATTATATTATTATCAGTATTATTTATTTGTTATGATATTAATCTTAAAGTGTATTAAGAAATATAAAGTGAACTCTTTGTTATTTACCTTTACGCTAATACGTAAGATTTCAAAACGAATATGAGGAATAAATACATTAATAATATAGAATTATGTAATAAATATAAAATTTTCGTTAAAGCAAACAAAACACTATCAAGTTGATGGCTTAAGCCTTATGTTTTTCTTTCAAGAATTTTGTGGTACACCTTGTATTCCAGACAATATTGAACCAGAATCTATAGCAAAATTTGCGCCAGTTATACTTTTTGCTTTATCACAAGCTAAGAAGGCGGCCATCTCAGCAATATCTTCTGGTCTAATGCAACGTTGTAAGGGAATCGTCTTTACTATTCTCTCCCAAAATTTTTCATTTTCATCTTGACTCCAACCAGAATTCAGTAATATATTTGTCTTCACGTGTCCCGGTGATATACAATTAACCCTAACACCTTTTGCGGCAAGTTCAAAAGCAACACTTTTTGTAAAATGCACTACACCAGCTTTAGACACGTTATATGGTAAACTCCTTCCTGAAACCATACATGCCATCATACTTGCTATATTAATAATACATCCTTTACTTTCAATCAATGCCTTGGCGGTATAATGAGCCAAAGCTACAGTAGCTCTTAAGTTAACGTCAATAACCTTATCATAAACACTCATTATATCTGCATCTAGTATTCCTGTTTGACAAGAAATCCCGGCGCAGTTAATTACTACATCAATTTTCCCATATTCTTTTATAATGGAATCAACAGCTGTCTTTAAATATTCGTCATTCGTTATATCAACGACTACTTTGAACACTTTGGCTTTGCTCAGATTTTCGCATTGGTCTCCGACTTTGTTTAGATTTTCTACGTTGATATCCATTAAGGATAATCTTGCGGATAGTTTTGCGAAGTGAATTGCAGTTGCTTCACCAATCCCAGATCCTGCTCCTGTTACTATAACGACTTTATTTATAAATGTCATTTTAGTTTTAAGTCCTTTCTTGACAATTGCGAAACACTTTATACATCAAGCATTTATATGCTGACTCCAGATTAATCTGACCTCTATCAAACACTTAAAAGTATTATCTTGATAATAACCCATTTAGATTAATAAATGCCTTTATTATAATGGATCGTATCTACATACTTGAAAATTTCCGCCCCGAAGGAAACACACTAAAATTCAAACGCTTATGTGGTATAAAATCTGCATTACATCAATTTTTATATATAAAGATATCAGATATTAGTGGATTTATTTGCCCAGAAAAGTTAAACCTATAGTTTTGCATGTATCCTAACAGTTTTTGTAAAGAATTGCTACCAACACCCTGTTTTATAGTTGCTAGTATTTCTTTAAAAGTATGCATAAAAAAGAAAGTATTTTATTTTATAAGTACAAATTTCAATTCAAATACTTAGAGAAGTTTAATACTTATCTTTAGCAAGTATTTTGATATGCAAATATCTTTAAATAGTATAAAAGGAAGTCGCTTCCGCTGTCTGTTACCTGTCTTTTCAACTATTTGAATGCAGTTTACAGTAATACATAGATTTAAGAGAATGGTTTATCAGTATAATATATAGATGTTATAGTACATAAAAGCCGAAAAATTCAAAGATATTTTCGTAACAAACATATTTTTGTACGATCAAATCGCAAACGCTGGCTAAACCTTACTAGACAGATCAAATTAATGTGCTACGGAATTGTATATCTTTGAAAGATCAAGAGAATATTCAGCGATCGATAGAATATTATTAGATAACTGTGCAATTAATATAACGCTGTTTAGACGAAGTATTGATCTACATAAAATATAGAACGCATGTAATATACTTAGTTGGATAAGGAATAATACTGTATTGTATAAAATCAAATAAATGTCGCCGTAGTTGAAGTGTACGCAGATAAGTTGAGTATAAAAATGTGTTTGAAGAAACATAATGTTATGAATAAAAGTCATGATCATCTTTTAAAAATTCCATTTTTTTTTTTTCAATATAACCGAGATTTTCTGCTAAATGCTACATAAAGTATTATTCACTTTCTTAAATTTAAGTCTCATTATGCTTTATATCTCACTGACTTATTATATAAAACTTGAAACACCTTTCACTGTAACTCCCATACATGCGATATTACTCACATGGTAGAAACAAGTAGCTTTAGTTCTTATAAACAAAGAGCCAAATTTGTTTTTAGGTATATACGAGTATATAAATATCCATACACACANTTGATGGCTTAAGCCTTATGTTTTTCTTTCAAGAATTTTGTGGTACACCTTGTATTCCAGACAATATTGAACCAGAATCTATAGCAAAATTTGCGCCAGTTATACTTTTTGCTTTATCACAAGCTAAGAAGGCGGCCATCTCAGCAATATCTTCTGGTCTAATGCAACGTTGTAAGGGAATCGTCTTTACTATTCTCTCCCAAAATTTTTCATTTTCATCTTGACTCCAACCAGAATTCAGTAATATATTTGTCTTCACGTGTCCCGGTGATATACAATTAACCCTAACACCTTTTGCGGCAAGTTCAAAAGCAACACTTTTTGTAAAATGCACTACACCAGCTTTAGACACGTTATATGGTAAACTCCTTCCTGAAACCATACATGCCATCATACTGGCTATATTAATAATACATCCTTTACTTTCAATCAATGCCTTTGCTGTATAATGAGTCAAAGCTACAGTAGCTCTTAAGTTAACGTCAATAACCTTATCATAAACACTCATTATATCTGCATCTAGTATTCCTCTTTGACAAGAAATCCCAGCACAATTAATTACTACATCAATTTTTCCATATTCTTTTATAATGGAATCAACAGCTTTCTTTAAATATTCGTCATTCGTTATATCAACGACTACTTTGAAGACTTTGGCTTTGCTCAGGTTTTCGCATTGGTCTCCGACTTTGTTAAGATTTTCTACGTTGATATCCACTAAGGATAATCTTGCGGATAGTTTTGCGAAGTGAATTGCAGTTGCTTCACCAATCCCAGATCCTGCTCCTGTTACTATAACGACTTTATTTATAAATGTCATTTTAGTTTTGCGTCCTTTCTTGACAATTGCAAAACACTTTATACATCAAGCATTTATATGCTTACTCCAGATTAATCTGACCTCTATCAAACACTTATTAGTATTATCTTGATAATAACCCATTTAGATTAACAAATGCCTATATTATAATGGATCGTATCTACATACTTGAAAATTTCCGTCCCGAAGGAAACACACTAAAATTCAAATGCAAATGTGGTATAAAATCTACATTACATCAGTTTTTATATATAAAGATATCAGATATTAGTGGATTTATTTGCCCAGAAAAGTTAAACCTATAGTTTTGCATATATCGTAACAGTTTTGGTAAAGAAATGCTACCAACACCGTTTTGTAGTCGGTAGTATATCTTTAAAAATAAGCATAAAAAAGAATGTATTTTATTTTATAAGTACAAATTTCAATGTTGAAGTGCAAATATCTTTACATAGTATAAAATGAAGTCGCTTCCGCTGTCTGATGCATGTCTTTTAAACTATTTTAATGCAGTTTACAGTAATACATAGATTCAAAAGTATGGTTTATATGTATACTATATAGATATTATAGTATATAAATGCAGAAATATTCAAAGATTTATAATGCGATGTCGTAACAAATATATTTTGATGCGCTCAAATCGCAAACGCAGGCTATGCCTTACAAGATAAATCAAATTAATGTGCTACGGAATTGTATAGCTTTGAAAGATCGATAGAATATTCTGCGATCGATGGAACATTATTAGGTAACTGCGCAATTAATGAAACGCTGCTTAGAGGAAGTATTGATCTACATAAAATACAGAACGCATGTGATATACTTAGTTGGATGAGGAATAAAACTGTATTGTAGTACTCTATATAGTATCAAATAAATGTCACCGTACTTGAAATGTACGCAGATAAGTTGAGTAAAAAATTGGTTTTAAGAAAGATAATGTGTTACGCGCCCTTGGATCCAGCTTTAGCAGCTTAGTGTGATAGTTATTATATTATATTGACGACAAGTGGCAGACGGTATGCAAAGCGGCAAAGAAGATTTATGCTTAGTTCAGTGAACGGCGCGTTGATACTGGCAAGCAAGGCTGGAATTACGTTCCGTACTGAAAATTAGAAGAAAGTGATTTATGTTTGAATTACGACTTAGTATGGAAGATTGAATGGCTGTAATACTGTTATTAACTAAGGAAAATCTGATAAAGAAGGAATAAATAATTGTATCGAGACGAGTATGGTTTTACTTTTACAAATGTTATGCATAAAACTCATGAAAATCCTTGTTAAGAATGTCTATTTTTTTTTTAATAACGCCGAGGTTTTCTGCTAAAGGTTACATAATGTATTATTCACTTTGTTAAATATAAGTTTCATTATGCTTTATATCTCACTTACTTGTTATATCAAACTAGAAACACCTTTCACTGTAACTCACATACATGTGATATAACTCACATGGTAGAAACAAGTAGATTTAGTTCTTATAAACAAAGAGCCAAATTTGTTTTTTAGGCCAAAATATCTATACACACAAACACCTGAATTTTATTTATATGTACAGAAAATGGGATTGTATAAAAGAAAATACTACTGGAAATAAATAATTGATTTATTCTTAATAATTCTATATTTTTGGTTTCTTAAAAATAATATCAAACATTTTAATTCAATAAAATCTATATTTTACAAGGAGAAGGCAAAAAATTACTTCAACAAGTTTGAACTCACTACTTCTGGATTTCAGTGCCAACTCTATATCTCTATGGTTAAAATTGTGGTAGTCATTCTTATAAGATCTATCTTATAGAGATAAGATTCTTATAAGATATTTTAATTATGATTTCAGCCTTTCCTTGAGTTTAAGCAGCCTTTTATACATTTGTAATTTGTTTGTTGTAAAAGTTGATTTACTTTGTTGTTCCTGAAATAATAAATTTTATAAGTACATTAAAATTATTCAAATTCAAAATTATTTTATGCTTTTTATGCCTAATTGCTGAATGCAAATAGAGATTAAAATAAAAGTTATATATACCACTTAATAATAGGTATATTTTATGTACTTACATAATAAATAAGTACATAATAAATTTATACAGTAATTATAATAGTTTTGATAACATTAAAAATATGTTTTGAAAATTTGTTCAATAAAATTCAATTTGTCAAAAAATCATCAATTTTAGAAATAAAAAAGTCATGTTTTTGATTCTTTTATTTCTTTCTTTTTAAAAGGTCTTACATATAATAAGAGTTTTTTGACAAAAAATTATAATGTTCTTAGAATCACAGGTAGTACTTAGTTCATATACTTATTGAAAATCATAAAATATAATTCATCTTTTTTTATAACTATTTGCAATTTTAATATGCCAATGTTAGAGAAAAAAATAAAACAATTTTTCTAAGAGATAAAAAAAACACAAAGGATATAGACGTGTAAATTCATTATATTACTTTTTTTATATACCTAAAGTGCAGCCAGCCTCTTTAGGCTGGAAGCTGAAGCTCTTTAGCTTGACTGTAATTTCATTTGATGGTAAGTGATGACACAAATGTAATGATACTAAGGTGTCAGCAGGGTACCTCAGTAAGAGGTAAATTATCTCATGTGCCTTTTACAGAATACTGTATAGGAACTTTGCTTAGTGGTACATAAGGTAAGAAAGATAAATAGCAGCCCATAGACATCCCACTGCTGGGCACAGGTATCCTCGCTCATATGAGAGAGGGTTTAGCAGTAGGTGGGTGAAGGTGTTATGGTGGGACATTAGCAGGAAATGTGCTAAGTTGTCTTCCACCAGCCCAGAATTAACAAATTTGAAACTGAATTTATTATTTGCCCTGTGAAATATAACCCAGGTCCTCTACTAGCAAAATAAATACTTACAGACATTTCAACACATTATAATTGTAACATACATTCAAAATCAAATGAGCAGTACTTACATGAGGAAAAAATGGTATATCCAGGGTATATAGTTCAAAAAATGTAGATGCAAATATTGTTGGTCCTGTCCTCCTTTCGCAGACATCCAATTGTACAGCAAATTTACCCTCTGGTAGTTTTGCTACAACTTCAAATATAGGTCTAGTTGCATGTTTCTGACTAGCTAATCTATACAATAATATCTCTCCAGCACTAGTACCAAACAAAAGTATGTCTACATAAAAAAACAGAGCTGTTATTGGTGGAAACTCCAAATATAAATGTTTATAATTATTTGCTTCTATTTTTATTAAGTTGCGTGAAAAGCACACAAAGTTCTTATCATCTACAGCATAAATATGTTTAATCTGTTTTATCCATTCCAATGGACAATTTAATGGTTTTACTAAAGTATCACTGTTTTTACTAATATTTAAAATTTTGCCACAATCAGTAAAAATGTGGACCAAAGGATCACTATACTGCATTTCTTTGATATCATATTCACAGTGAGTTAATAATTTAGGTGTCAAATCTTCACAAATCAGATCACATTTAAAAATGTCTCTATTATTGTAGAAATAAAGAACATCAAAAGTAAGAATAAAATTGTCCGCTTTAAAAAACACTTCTGATACAGAAGTAGGAGAATCTGTTGTCCTTTGTACAAATATTCCTGATTTTATTTGTACAATAGTTACATAATCAGTATTAGCTATTTTTAAACAGTTTCTATCATTTAATGCCACAGGAATGTATTTGAAAGAGCCTGTATCATATAAAACAATACCCTTTGAGTCCTTTAATGGTAAAATACCATAATTTATGTCTAAAATATGTGATTTGTCGTGTAAGGAAAATTTGTAGAACTCTTTTGGTTTAATATTATATATAGATAAATCGGACCATTGTTTTAAGTTTTTGTAAATGTGGTACCAATTGCAATTGTTACCACATTTTATTTTTGCGATTCTGGAGGAATTTTTAAATTCTTTTATGCACATTTCTTGCCATAAATAGTCTGAATCATCAATACATTCCTTCCATTCCTTACAAACTCTCCTACAACGTCCCAAGGTATCTCCATTTATTTTTATTAATATCTCTATAAATATTTCCAGAGGTAGATCGTTTATATTAATTTCAGTCATATTTAAAACTGAAATAGAAATTATCATGTAAAAGACAAATGATATTAATATAAAATATTGATAATTCATACAAATTTCATACTCTTACCTTCATTGGTATTTATTATATACGTTTATAATGCCCTGAAATATTGAGGGGAAAATATACTCATGATTTTGACAATAGGTCTCGTGATATGTTTATTATATTGGCCAACCTTTATATCTGTCAATAACGTTCATTATCAAGTAAGTACATTAACAATGAATTTATTCCTTTTTGAAGTAAAACATCGTAATGAACTTTTGGTTTGGAGAGTAAGCTGGTTAATGAATAACGGGAACATTACAAAGAATGATCATGCGAGGTGAACGGACAGCAAACCTTATAAATATAAATAGGTGTGATAAATTAATATTTATATGGATGTTTACTTCTTCCAAAGCTATTTAACAACTTTTTACTTGTTGAACATATTTTCTCGTATAAAAATATAAAGTTTTAATTATTTTTTGTAGTTTCTGAACTAATGTCAGTTTCACCAACATTTCACTATTATGGCGCGAAATTTGTATTTTATTATCGATACCCAGATAATTCCTATAACACTCAAACAGAAACAGTTACTCGAAAAAATTTTCTTTTCATGAAAACCATATCTTTGGGATCATAAATGATGTTAATATGAAGTTCTTTTTAAATTACATCAATAATAGGATATAGGCATTTTATATATTTAGTAGGTAGCTTGTTCACGGGGGTTACAAATGTGGAAATACCTTATTTTTTAGATTGACTTGTGAATTTTAACTATTCTTTAATTTAGCTGAACACACGAAAAATTCTGTTACAACAATTTCATTACTTTAGCAGGAATTCCGTTATTAATACATATACAGAATATATATTTTTCTGAAATAGATATCATAGAGGAAATCACGAAAATAATTTTATAAAAAAACACCAAACCAACAATAAATGCTTTATTATAATGTAGGATTTAATAAATAACGAATTGACAGATTTCAAATGATCAATAAATATGCCCATAGTTGTGTATATACATTACAATATTAATAATTATGTCAGACAATGATTTTGTCAGATGAAAAATTGTAACTTAAATGCTAGAAAAATTATACAAAATTTTTATATCCAATATAACAACGGATTTCTTGTCTATTAATAAGGATACATTTTACACAAATTTTGATGTCAATTTGAATATGCTTCTCTAAAATTCGATAACTATAGAGATTAATTTAGAGTCAAATACCATTAAGGTAAGGTAAGTGGTAGCTTAATAACGTCCCACTGCTTAGCATAGGCCTCCTCGCTCACGGGAGATAGACCCATTATGCTACCATCTACTGTTGTTGGCGGGCATAGAGCGCAAGGGTATGCGCTGTCACAAGTGTATTCTCTATTCCTTCACTCGCATAGTTCAATGTGACGGCAATCAAACACGACCAGGAAAAAGATCAGGCACAGAACCGATGGCTTAACGTGCTCTTCGACGCACGGGAGTGGAAAATTTCGCTAACTTTAGGGTGTCAGAAGTAATGCAAAGGTGTGATGTGATAATATTATATTATCTTACTCTATGTATTCGCGCACCTCACCACTTTATTACACGAATCTCTAATTAAACAGAATTTGTAAAAAAACAAGGAAGACAAAAACCGTACGCCATCGCATACCTTTTAAAACACCCTATAGTCCTCTAATTTTTCTTTTTCAAAATAATAAGACTTTTGTAGGTTGCCAGTATCATATATACATATATAATTCATTAAAAAAGATTGTATATACATAATATTTCTGAATTTAATTATTTTTATATTTACTGTATATTATATTGTATGTATGTCTGTATATAACTTCTATATATATAATTCTTTATGTAAGGACATGTCCATCACTAATTAATTGTTTAGTTTTAAGTTTCCTTTTGTATGTATTTTTTCTAATGTGGTGTGATTCAATAGTGTTTAAATAAATAAACCTTCGGGCAAATACTGAGAAATTCTCAACAGAAAACTCAATATTGACCCGAGACTTGATCTTATTGCTATGTCTGTACCCAAACAAACTGACCATAGACCAATGAGGCAGGTAAGCATCATTAAACGGTCTTTATTTATATATTTCCACATAATATAAACAGCATTTTTATATTATGCCTGACTTTAAAATTTGACAATATGACATGAATAATTTGTGAAATAATAGATTTACATAGTAAAAATGGACTTTAAGAGTCTATAAACTGTTTTTATTGTGCTACATAAAATCCATTCAAAGAGGTGTCAATCCAACAATATATATACATATTTTTAACACAGAAAATTGATAATAAATGATTTATCAGTTTTCCTAACATGCAGATATTCAAGTTTTTCTTTTACACCTCTGTTGATTACAACAAAGACATCAAAGTGTTAAATTATAAATTGCTTTTTGTATACACTTAATAATAAATAATAAATTCCCATACAATAATAAAATCACAACAAAGATATCCCAATATAAATAAACCCATTTAAGTACAAAAAAACTACAAACCGACTACTTACTAACTAATAATAGAACAAAATAATATCACAATAATTTAATAGCATGTCATAATATAATTGTAATAAATATTTCAATTTTAATATAGTAGGTTCCAAATGCAATTATGTATATGAATTAGTTAATCACTTATTTGGATTCAAATTTAAATTTTGAAATAAAAAATTCCAAGTAAACCAACAAGAGTTTACATGGCAATCTAGGGTTTTTACAGAGTCTTTTTAATTTTTTTTATACTTACCTTTACATAAGTTCATTAGGTAAAGATAATGTCTATCAAATATTTCAATGACATTTTACAAATGATAGTTGTTGAGGAAGTAAATTAGTATAGAGTTTCTTGCTGATATCTTCTCGGCAGAATCAGCCTTACGAACCAGTAACAGATTCACTATCTATAGATTTAACGCTTTAAAAGATTTTGTTAAGCCTTGAATACAGTATCTTTTTATTTTGATTCACCAGCGACCCAAAAGCAAAGATACTTGAATCATAATGAGTTCTAATGTAAGTATCTGAGTAATTATTAATTATATATTTATTTAAACAGAAACAAGGTAGATGGGATGGATCAACTTTCTATGATTTTCTATAGCATATTTTAGATCTCCGTGGGACAAATTAAGAAAATTTCATAATAGCTACCATAGTATCCACAGATTTTGATATCAGTCGTTATCTTTTTAATTACCTCCGTATCCACGAGATTTTAAAGACGTTTTCACGTCAATATACAAAAACGCTTTTAGGTATGACGCTGTGAATGTAAACATTAAATTATTGCATTGATAAATACAAAATAAGCCACATCCGTAGTGACAAAAATGTCCATTTGTCTGAAAAATAACAATTTTTTTTGGCAAATTCAATAAATAATCTTAGCTTAACAATATTGAGATTATAGGAAAAATGTATTTTAGTTCGTTACGGAATGTCAACATTGATAAACATTAATATTAGAGAATTAAAAAAGTAATAGGAACAGAGATTATTTTTGAGCATTTGGTCATTACAAAACGATATCATTAAACAAGGCCTTCCAAAAGTGGTATTATCTGTGATTCTACATAATAACAGGTTGAATTAAAACTAATAATTTAAGAAAATTAATTACAAGTATATTAAATTGAGGGTAAAGCGATTTTTTTTAAAACTTTATATTATAATGATGCTGATGTCCTAACCTCCAGTAATTGGGAAAGAACAAGAGGAATTATATAAATTATATTGTAAATTGTTTTAGCTACTAATTGTATGTTTACTTCATAAATATGCCTTTAGCTACCAGTGGTCCCAATTAGGGATTTTGGAACCAATAACAAGGTGACTTTCCTTTCCTGCAGGGAACAAACGGACGGATTAAACGAAAAATTTAAAATATTACTTCAAAAATGTTTGGAAAGCCTTGTTTCATAGGTTTCTATCCTATACAAACTTAGTCCTTAAAATTAAATATGGAAGCATATAACAGACACAAAAAAACTTATAATCATAATATTTCAATATATCTCGCTTATTATACAGGTTGATATTTACCTTTTACAATATTTAGTACTCCATGGTTCTTTGGCAAGCCAAATGTCTCGTTAAATTTATTGAAAAAATAATGATATTCTTTTCTTAGATGTAAATTGATCTCTTCAATCACTATCACACATCACGGGAAATAGCAATTTTAATAACTTATTAAGTAACAATAAGAACTTCGGTAAACTGAAATATTAATCCAATGAAAAATATTCAAAATATAACATAAACCTGTACAATTAGCAAAAGTCTTAAATATATAGTGTGGAAATATAACAAATGACTCTTATTGCTCAATGATTAAAGTTCAAAATCAACTATCCTTAAGTATAGTAGAAACGACTAGCATCGTGAAGCTACCAATGAGGTAAAGTGTTGCTGGAATCGACGCCAATAACTTGTAGCGTTCTTCTGTAAATCAAAACATGAAATTGGGTATGTAATTACTATTAATATACTCTATGTAATAACGTTATTTTAATGTAAAAATATATTATAAAGTATCAACTTGTGAAAAGGACATTTTCTTTCAAAATTGAACGATATACTTCTACTAAAGCAATATCAAAAATTAATACATGTTATATGTTAAGAATTTTTTTTTTAACAAGTATTCCATCATCCACATATTCATGTTGTTAAATAACTTATCTTTCATTCTTAACTGTGAAGTAATTTGTAGATTTATATTTGGACTGAACACATTGAAGGAGGAATAATAATTTTTATCGATTAAAATATAATATAAAATATTAATATATCAAGAAAGTTTTATAATCTAAAAGATCTCCGTATAAAATAGGATATTATTTGAAAACAAGGTTTATTAGAATATAAAGAATAAATAAAATATGTTATTTCTATTGCTTCATCATCATCAAATTAAATTGAATTGTTTATCATTACTAAATGCTTAATCTTTCCCTTAAACTTGTCCAAACATGAAAATTCCTAATGCATAGCAGAATGAAGTATGGTATTTGAAACAAAATATTAAATACGTCACAAAAATAGTCGTTATTCAAAAAAAATTAATATAAAATATCTCAATCTGTCATACTTTTTTGAATTGTAAAAATGGTTTACTACTACTTTACTTCTTTATACATATAGTTATGTTTAACTCGGGATTTTTATTAAGATCAAGATAACCATGCAGAAATCTAACTATTATATAATTAAGAATATTAACCAAGAAGAATAGAATTATGAAATACAAAACCTTTTAACAGACGCGTCATTATTTTTTTTTTTAATTTTTGTTCACCAAGTCATGCAATATATAATAATCTGACATTTAATTATATTGTGTCATGCAAATTAAAGTGAAAATACGAAAGTATAAAATAAATTAAAGACCTCAAGTAGGTAAAATAATACTTTTATTTTAATAACCATTTAAGCCTTAAAAATTAAGTACGTGAGTTTCTACTATACAACAGTTTTAAACATTATTACAACAAACAATAAATATACAATATACCAATAAATAATACAGGAAACTTTGTAATATAAACGTTCAATTTATTGAAAAATTTCAGCACTTTTAGACGACAACTATGAATACCCCCACCCCTTAGTAGTTCATCGGGGGAGAATTTATTATGTGGGTGTTTTAAAGAATAGCAATATTGAAATTTATAAAATTCGTATACCAGGAGAGTTTTACCAATTTTACAAAATTATCAGTGAAGTAGATTTAGTTTTCATTAAAAAACAGTATAGTTTCGGAGTTGGATATCAAGGTCACATTGAAAAATTCACATGTTAAAAATAAATCAAATATTTGAAATAATTAGCTGTTCCTGGCGGTGTTCATGATCCCGTGGAGATATGAGTAAATTCATTGTTTATCGGATCGAATTGTCAATTTAAAACATCGCATCCACCTGAAGACACACAAACAATTTCAACAAAATCGGTTCAGCCGTTTAGTAAGCCGTTTAGTTAATAGTAACATATACACGTACATAAGACTTATATGTGTAATGATAAAAGGTAATCATCAGAAAAGACTCTTAAGGTCTACGTGTAGGCTGTAAAATATTTTATTAAAAATGTAATAGTTTTTAAATATTTAACGTAGCTAATGATTGAAAACGAGTAAACTCACTTTAACGCTACCGATAATATAGCAAGCAGTTCATGGTTACTGTTTAGAAAAAAAAAACAAAATGCGCCACTTCTTTTATCTTCAAATAAAAAAAATAATAAAATATTCAGTGGTAATGGGAGATAACTTCCAAAAGATACTACAACTTTTTCTACGCAATCTATGAATAGGATAGTAAATCACGCACTCTCTATCCCAAGATATAGATAACCTATAAAAGTTCTGCCTCATTTCAGACAGGATTTTAGGGATGTCTTGGACATGTAAACTAACTTCATAAATAATCTTTTCAAAGAAATAAATATAGTAGCCCATCTTGCAAACGGAAGAAGTATTCATTCATAAATATATGTTTAATTATCAATTACTTTTATTCGAAAAAATATTCAGGAACCATCGATATCACTGTAGAATGACCAAATTAGTGTAGAGACGGATAAAAATAAAAATCAATTATAGTCTTAAATAGTATTTCGATATAGGACGAATTAAAAAGAAGGCAATTGTATTCTGCTCTAATAATATTGTAAGTATATACGAGACTAATAATGTCCCACTGTTGGGCATAAGTCTTTTTAGTTGTAAGAGAATAGGTTACATAAGATATATCTATCATTAAAGACCATAAGTACTTATAATTTACTTTTACGAGTATATACCTTCGTATAATCTGTAAAGAAAAAAATATTGTAATTTTTTTTTTATTGTAAATAAATAAATGAATATAACTCATAAAAGAGTCATAAGTAGAACATACTTCTGTTAATGCTAACGTCTTTTGAGATACGATATTAATCACTTAGGGCCTAATAAAAATTCAATATTAAATATATTTTATATGACCTAAATTAGAGAAATATTATAATAAATACATTTACTTTATTTGCGAATGATACGCTCTTAAATACTGCGATTTTGACATTTATTATCATAAAGCCTCATAGATTCAATACAAGTTTCTTGCAAACAGTGTTATAGTTGTCTATGACCTCTTTCAGCAGAGTGCTTGAAAAACCTATTACTCGTGGCCGTAAAACAAATACGAAAAATCAATATTTACAAGTGAACTAGTTAGGTAAAAATAAGATATACAAAACGTAACTGGCTATGAGAAAGACAGAGAAGGAAAATATGTGCTCACATTTCTCTCTCTTGCCACTACATTAATATACCAAACGTAAGTCTCCCTTACTATCTTCACTACCTTATATATACCTCTCAAAGACATGATCACACTTCAAAAATTGCTGCATAAAACATCGTCAAAAAATCTAGAGTTAGCCAAATGCAAAGTTTAATGAGCCTAAAATATTGACAGTTATTATTATGAAGCCACTTAAATTTTGGACACGTATATTTTGCAAAAACAACCATACTTGTCTGTGCAACCCTGCAGGGTAATTTGAAAAAATATATATTGACCAGGTGGCCTAAGCGTTAGGGAACTATGATTATTAAGTATAGAGCACGAATACGGAGGAACGAAAATAAAAAAGACATGCAATATCTTAAATATCTTCGAAATGTCTATCGAGCTAAGATCGAATCAAAATACTAATAATGGTAGCTATACTAAAAATAGTTTCATAGTTAAGTGAGGGACGAATGTGAGAATTTATTGCAAATATTTCTAAAAATCTCTGGTATTTTCTTTAATGGCAACACTGCCTTGGTTTTACTAGCCGAAGGAGTAGGATCGTAGGTGTCCTTTTTAGATTCAACGACAACCGGTTTGTCGTCATCAAAAATGATCTCTGGATCATTCTCGATTATCTCCTCTATAGTTTTCCAGTCGGTCAACACTTTTTTCCGACTCTGACAGCAATCGCACATACCGTAATCGCATTCCTTCTTACTCATGTAATAATCAGCGTCGTCTAATATCGTATGTTCGTCTTTCGCAGTTTTAAGGGGTACGAATATCGAGAACTTTCGCGCCGAGTGCTGTAACATATGCTCGATTTTAATGTCTATGTCGTCAGGGGTGGGGCTTATATTGTCAAGTACGTTGTCAATGTCAAGCGAGTTCTTCCTACTGTCGGGTGGGGTGAGGGTCTCGGAGCTTTTGTGCATGCTATTCTTTCTTTTGCTCTGACCTGTCATTGTGATAGACTTCTTTATTGTCGCCCAACCGAGTGACCGTTGGACTGCCATCTTCCATTTTGTGTATCTCGCATCGCGGTCTGGTGAAAGAAATTATTTTCATTTAAAATATATTTATTTACACCTAATAAATACACGGTTATTGGTAATTCAACATATTAACGTGTCCTTATTCATATGAGAAAGGGTTTTTAGAGCATAGACCCACCACGCTGCTCCACTGCGGATTGGCAGGCATAATACACAAGTGTACTCTCTATTCCTGCACTCTTATTGTCCGACGTGACGGTAATCCGGCACGACCGGAGAGAGTTCAGGCGCAGGACCGACGGCTTGACGTGCTCTCCTAGGCACGGGGGTGAATCACATCGCCAACTTCGGGCAAATATTAAGAAGTCTGTAGCCGAACATGCTGACCCCTAGACCAATGAGGCAGTTACTTTGATAGTTATGTTAATAAATTATAAAATAATTCTATAACGATTATTCTTTTAAAAGGACATTTAAATTATCTTGTATTAACTAGTCAATTCTATACTATCGAACACAATATAGATACATTTTGGAGTCCTTTACATCGGATTTATAAAAAAAATAATACCTACCGTCGTCAGTGGTTGTAGGTAAAAAGGTATCAGCAACGGTTGCATGGTGCCGCCAACGATCACAGCTCCACACCCCCACAGAGTGCCCTGCCACTATGGCCACGCCCAATGCTGACATATCCCATGCCTGAGCACGCACTGTACATAAATAGTATATTTTAATATTAATTATCATTTCACTGCGTTTAGCAAGTCTACTGCGTATATAGTGAGTATAAAAAAGTACCATGATATTTTCTAATGACTCTTCTATCTTTTTATTACAAAAAAGAGCAATATTAGCAATGTATCAATTGGGTTCATGTTTTCTTAAGAGAAAAATTCAAAGAAACATTAATTCTCACAGTACCTTTGCAATACATACTGAATAACATTTTATTTTAATAATATTTACTTCTACAGCAAAAAAAAAAAACGAAATACACAATTTTAATACAAGAAATAAAAACAAACTTGTAATGATGATTATTTTAGGGTGAAGAAGGTTCAAAAATCATTTGTTGGGTTGAACATACGCATTTTTCATGAGATACCCGAATCACTTTTGGGATTGCCGCCACATAGTTTTAAGAAATATGTTAAAAATCTCCTATTATAGAAGGCATATTATAATGTTGTAGTAATTTATTTCGTGGATAAATAACTACAACATTATAATAGTCCACCGATGGACGTGAAGGTGCTGGAGTGGCGACCCCGCACCGGACCACGCAGTGTAGGAAGACCCCCCCCCCCCCCCAGGGGGATCGACGNAGAGGCCCCCCCCCCCCCCCACAAGGTGGACCGACGATATAAGGAGGGTCGCCGGTAGCCACTGGCGCAAGGCGGCGCAAGATCGGGCCTTGTGGACATCATTTCGTGGAGACCTATGTCCAGCAGTGGGCGTCCATTGGTTGAAGCGACGACGACGACGATTGTAATGTTGAAAATTATTTAATAATAATAATAATAATTGAGGTTTTTGCCGGATTCTTCTCAGTGGAATAACTTTCCGAACCGGTGGTAGATTTGATACCAACGAACAGACTAATGACGATTCAAGATTGCATTTTGAATATTTTTAAATAAAGAATATTTTGATTTTGCGGAGTAATCTCGTCATGCCAGAATGCGACTGGATGACACTTGATGTTAACATAGTTTTGGAAATATGATGAAATAGGATAGAAAAATTATTCAGCGTCTATCAAAAGAACATGTAAATTTATAATTTAATTAATGATTTTATTGTATGCATAACTTACAAACTGGAATTCCAACTAGATCCGCCTGAAGTTGCATAAGTAGATCGTTAGACGTCATCTTGCCGTCCACGTGAAGTTTGGATAAAGGCATTCCACAGTCCTTGTTCATGGCTTCCAGGATATCCCTGTCAGAATTATTTAACAATATACTATATGATGCAGAAGAATCTCCGGATGGTATATAAAAACGGTCGACGTCATCCATGTGACGTCACTACGTACCAAAATAATTTCTGTATTATTATTGTATAAGTTATAATTTAATAATTTGAGTATAAGTGCTGATACCATAAGGAAAGAGCGAGACAAATGTACGACACTGATTTTGTTTTCGCGGATTTGTACGGCCGCGGATGCCGCTAATCGCCTTGTGGCAGAGCAACAGTATGCTCGTGATGTTCGAATAACTGTTTCAAATTTCCATACAATTTTTTTAAAAATTCTCCTGTTCGGATCACGCGTAATTTTTTGGTACTAAAGTTCGGAAAGGTTAAAGCTAGGTTAATTTGACACAAATAACTGTAAATTTATTCTAAATATTAAAAATTTTCGCTCTATTTAAGATTTGGCAGGTTTTTATACGTTGTTTTTATTATTAATTACCTGGTTTGAAAGCAGACTGCCTCTAATGCGGCTCTGATGATGTGATTTTTCGTCGTGAAAGCCGTTAAACCGCAGATAATACTGAAAATAAAATTTTAATTTTTAATAATATATTAGTATGTAATATATAAAAAAAACAGTCCATTAACTAAGCCATTTAGCACAATCTTTTTAAAATAGAAACCTTTAAACCTCGTATGTGAGATTTCAACAGATGACGCTATACAATACACATATAGTGTAAGCTAATAGTAGGAATTAATTATATAATCAACTATGAACTAGTACCACAATTAAGTGTTAGGACTACAAATAAAGCTAACCTAACGGTTATAGGTGGTACATAGCTAATAACATCGTGCGCTAAAAATACTAGCACTCAACACTACAACATTAAATGACTAATTTTAGGTTACTAATATATATTATTAGGATCTATCAAATTAATTTTTCTTTTTTGTACCTCGCATATACGTCATCATTGTCAAAACTATAAATAACATAGAGCCGCGGGGGGACGGCCATTTTTGTTTTTTTAACGTTCGGACGGAAAAAATGCTCCGTGCTTGTAAGATAACGCGGTTGATAATTTAAAGTATCGGTTTTAGTTTGCTTAAAATATTTAGTAGTTGATTGTTTCCTTTTGTTCTCGAGAAGTAATTTTGATAACTCTTGAAACGAGCCCTGTTAAATTTTGTATGGAATAGTGAATTGTGTCAAAATTATATTCAAATATAAGATTATTTGAAATTGTGCCTTTCTTATATATTTTCCGCTTCTGGATCCTAAATATATATATATACAACAGGAATATAATGAATTTAAAAAATATATGAATTCGCTCACCCTCTTGCGTCTTTCCTCCAATATGGTGCGTAGAGTCCATTGAGTGCTGGGACAAAATAAACATCTCCTGTGGAGAACACTTGACCCGCAATGTGTTCTGTGTCTTGCGCAACGTCTTTGATCAACTTCAGGTTGTCCCGTAGGAACTTCATAGCTCCACCTGCTACGGCTATCGATCCTGAAATCAAAAGTCAAAATATTTGTAGTTACCTATGTGTTTCATACACTTTAAAACCATCGAACCGATGTACTTCAAAATGGGGAAATTCAGATCTTCAAATTATTACATTCGCTATGAAATTCAGCAGCGACTCTTATCACAAAGCGGTTGATTCCGAAGGGAGTAAATCGTATATTTGAGAGATATCGCATATAACTTAGATATAACTTACTTCAGCATGTCTTGTTACTATATTCAACACATAATAATAATAGTCTTGAGATAAATAGAATCCTAGTCATATTATAAATAAACAGTTATAGCCATTAGATTTTATTCACTTTCACTATTCATGATACATTCAACTTCTGATTTCAAAGACCCCTATTAACGAAAACTGTTTCTTCCGATGAACTGCTGTTGCTTCTAATTATGATTTAAGGACGAAATATATTATCTTATAAAGTAAAGACATCACAGAGCATATACACACCCTCTAACGCGTATACAGCAGGTGCGTTAGGTCCCAACTTGTATGCGACTGTGGTCAATAGTCCGTGAGTGGACTGCACACGACGCGTCCCCGTATTGTAGAGCAAGAAACACCCGCTTCTGTAGGTGTTCTTTGCTTGACCAGCCTGGAGACAGTTCTGACCCACCAAAGCCGACTGCTGGTTACCTAAAATCTTTAATTATTCTTTTATATTGCATACAGTTATTCAAGTTATTTAAACCATGAATGACAAGAGAAAGACAAAGAATGGATGCCTTCTAGATGTGGTGTAGGAGCCGCATGCTAATAATTCCTTGGACGCATCGCATCTATTTCGACGCAGCTTGGAATCAGGGTGATCAACGAATTCTGGCTTATTTCAGCCATCATGATGCATAAGGACTGTAGTTTGGAAAAGCTGATAATAACGAGCAATACAGGTGCAAAAGATCTTGAGACTGTTCAACACGACCTGACCAGTTGAGTGAGAGCAAACATACTACGTCCTACGTCAAAGATGCATGTGGAATGTGATAGCACGGAATGCAGTTGCCTCTTTCTGCGAGGATGTCATATCATTGAAGGAGCGAGAACGGGAAGATGCAGCAGATGCCCACCCCTTCGGAGACTGAGACTGCGCGGAAGGTGTCTTCACGAAAGCCTTTTGCCTCCTCCTTGAAAATACTTAGTGTCATTCGGGAGTGTTAGGCCGAATGCGCATTGGAGTCTCTGACAACCCCAATTCAGGGTGAGGCGGGTGTCGCTGCGTTTTAGTGGGTATTCTGCCCTTGCCGGCGACTCCCATACTCCCTGCCTCGTGGCAGGGGTGCGTAAAAGCATTTATCAGCGGGAAAAAAATTGTAAAGCATGGACCCGATTAGGATTAGGATCCGACCAGAACCAAGATCTTCAGGCATAAAGGGATGGCTACAAAGTGAGAAACCATGAAAGCCTATAGGTTAGACGCGTGAATTTTTATTGAAAAAGTTACAGAATTGACACCTGGGTAGGTAAACTATTATTGTTTAAAACTCCTGTGCTTTTCAGTGAAGGATAACATTGTTAGGAAACTTGCATACTTCGAAAGCTATTCTGGAGTATGTGAAGGTGGTGCTGTAGTGATCGTCACTGTTCGTGGAAAATAGATGGCGTTGGTTGTACAGTGGAAAGGGTAAACAACACTGTTTGCTAAAACTAGATGGCGTTACATGAACAGTTGAAAATCCATTCAAAGGATAAACAAAACTCACCCCCGATATCCTAATCCCGTTCAATATAGAGTCGTCTTTAACAATTCCATATATTTCTGAACTACTTCGTATCTGTGGCAGCGAATCTCTATGTATTCCGAATAACCTGTTACAATAAAATAATGTACTTTACCAAACCTTATTGTTATTTAAATTTCTTAAATATTGCGGCCTGTTTTGACTGCTTTAACTAATAAAAATAGTAATTGAAATTCAAAATTCTATATTATGTGACATAGGTAATGAATTGAATGAAAAAAATTTTATATATTTTTTGCTTGTAATTTAAAAATTTAATTTTCATATTATAAAAAAACCCCGATTGCAATCCAACATTTTTGAACAATAACAGGTATGAGTCTCTATCTCTATGGGAGAGGAAATACTTACCTACATAACATTGGGTCCCAGTTCAATGTCTCCAAATTCATAAGCAAAGTACGTGAAGCGTTTGTGACGTCAGTGACGTGAAGGCCGCCTTGAGTACCGCCCGTTAAATTCTAAGAAAATAAAGACAATTTATTACATTTATAATAAAAGTATGTCAATTTATACACAGCATAATCAAAATTTTATTTGACTGCTTTATTGCTCCCAAACACACACACACGGATATATAAGATGAGTTGTATTTTTCTTATTCTTAGATGCTATTACATATGTATATGGAAGAAGGTCTTGGACACGGTACAGGGACACCCAGTGTGAGTATCAAAAAGTTAATCTATTTGATACCCATACTCGGTGTCCATAAATAAAGGTTATATCTTACCCATACAATCCATGAGTCAACCGTCCCAAAAAGCAATCTTTTATCCCTGCTCGCTCGTCTAACAGCTTTAATATTATCTTTCAACCAACGCATCTTTAGAGCGCTAAAGTATGGGCTGATGGGTAGACCTGAGATGTTCTTCAAATAATTCTTGTTTCGATCTGGAACTTTCGCTAATATCGCATCTACTGTACTGTCTGTCCGTATATCGTTCCATGCTGTGAAGACAATATATTAAATATTTGAAATATATGTAAATCCATTATTTTTATAAATAAAGCTATGAAAATTTTGTACTTGACTATACTTGAAACAAAAAAGTACGTTTCCTATACGTTGTATAAGTATAAACAATATCATATTAAGCTATAAGCACTTACATATAGCAGGGTGTAAAGGTTCTCCTGTAAATTTATCCCATGCTATTGTCGTCTCCCTTTGGTTTGTAATGCCTAATGTTATTATGTCTTCTTTTGAGTATCCTGAAAATTAGGAAAATATCTCGTTTTTGAGTTTCTATTTAACCTATATTTTGTTTTCTTGACTCCTTGTGATATTTCAATATTCATATATTGATGTTATTATTAATGATAATAAATGGCTACTGTCATCACCTTCCTTATTATACTAGTGAGATGACATAAGTATCTTCAAAGTTATTAGTGAAATATAACAAGATATGTATTTACTAATGATTTTTTATAAAACATGTATGTAAATTTTCGTGTTTGTAGCTTTGTGCACATCTGTACGTGATTTTGTGTGAATGTGGTTATTTAGTTGCTACAAATAGTGTTATAATAGAGAACCTTAACACATGTTTTACATTCAATAAATTCCTTTCGTCAGTAAACATTTAAACCGGATATATTCATTTTATATCTACAAATCATAAAAAAGTTAGTATATAGCAGCATCCTCACACATTAGAGAGAAGGTTTACAACATTGACTCTTCAAACTGCTCCAATTTGCAGATATGTCCATTATGTTTTCCTTCACCAACTCGCAACATTAGAATGAAAATCGTTTTTATAATTTAATAAGCTGTTGTATAGTAGATTGGCAACTATTTCATAAAATGACTACACTCCGGTGTGTCAAATGATATGTAAGCAACTACTTGAATAGAAAACTTTTCATTAAATTTTGATTTACAACTCCTATAACTGGCAACGCATTTACATTTATAAATTTTCAAATGAGCCATCATGACCTAATCAATGATGAGGCATGGATTCTCAGAAAATCGAAGGGTCGAGCCCTAAGTAGAGCCACAAATACCCCTTGCTTATAAACCTAATGGGTGTTGTTTAAAATTCTGCATTGTGTTATTTGTAAACGAAATGATCGCTAGAAAAGCATTTCTGAGGTATATTAAGATGAGGAGCATAATGGGTTTGGAGGCCTGTATCCTGAATTGGAACGTTGATAGACTGTTGCTTACTAAATCATAATGTATTTAAAATCAAAACACGACACCTGTTATTTCTAATTTCATTGTAAGCTGGTCTCTTACCTAATTCAGTCAATTGATCAACAGCATTCTCTGCGCAAATCCTTATGTGGTGTATGATTTCCTTTGGATCCTGTTCGTTCCAGCCCTCTTGTGGTTGAACTTCAGTTTTGTCTATCTGGTATGCGGCCAACTCCTCTGAACGTTCTGCTTCATATATCTATAACCAATGTTGTCCCAGTAGAGCATAATTGTTAGTCGACAACATAAGAAGAGGTAGTTCGGCCTCTCTTGAGTAATGATTACTCACTCTCTTCGCTAGCAGAGGTTCAGGTTCGATTCCCGATTAAGCAGAATGAGAAGATTATAAATACTATCTTGAATGAATTAAAATATAGCAATGATTGTAACTCTATCGTTCAGTAGATGAGAGTCGTTTCAGCTTAGTCCCAAAATTTAAAATACAGTTCCACTGATCCTGGATTTGAACACTCTTTTACAGTAAGGACAGTAAGACAAGAAAGATATAATTATTAGTATTTACAAGTACATGTCCATAAAAGAAAATTCATTTGTGGTTTTAAGGCTTCGGGATATCCCACAAAGAAGTGACATAATTGCACTCAATTGTAATGATTGGAAGCAACATTCTGAATGTTACTATAGTCATATTGTGTTCATGAAAGTTGAATTGAGGTTAAATATTAATTATAAAAAGATTTCTTAACATAAACTTGCTACACCCAGCCAGGCTTTATTGGATATTATTGACATCTTTGGATTTTTCTGTTCCCATAGAAAATTCGGAACAAAAAGTATGTAATATTATTCCTTATAACATTTACTAAGTTCCGTTAAACCGTTTCAGCTGTTCTGGAAGCAACATTTAAATAATTGCTAATGTACAAAGCTCTTATTTTTGAATATCGTCGTTTTTTTTTAAAATTACAATATTACCAATAGTAAGATAATCTATATCAGGGTTTTAGGAATCTAAAATGAGCTTTTTATTTCAATTTTAACTCGAATGAGTAATACATATAGGTTATCACTATCAAATTAGCATTTCAAAAGAAACATGTATAGATTTCTTATCATATAGCTCTAGGTGATCTTGAAACGCAAAAAAACCGGTCACGACACTCGTTCATTAACATAAGACAATGACAATTGCACACTGTATCGTGTCATTTTACTTATAAGACAAAATGCTAAATGTTTCCTTAAACTGTAATGTAAAACCAAATATTTTTCCTTATTTTTTTCACACATTCGACTATTATCTTTATTCCTTACCACAAATCTGACTGTTTTTGTTCCATCATCGATGACGCCTATAAGGGATCTTTTGGGACCGTCCCTTACTGGCATATCGTCGCCTGGAACCAAAAGAAACATGTATTTGTATTAATAAGTACAAATTATTGATTGCCTGTAATGTCAATTTATAGAATAAAAACTTGCTAACTCTGTCTCTCGTACTACAACGTACGTGCCATCATAGTGAGCTACATAATTTGAAGCGAAAATATGAACGTCTTTTTATCTCCATTGCGAGAGAGAAAGTAAAAAGACAGCCAAATTTGCTGGCTCCGAAATGAGAAGACAGTTTGTGACGTATATAATATTGTATATTTATACCTAACATATGAAAGCTATGAAAGTACAGAGGTACCATACCAGAAAATATAGGAGAGCAATTTGAAAGCGAATAGGCTGAAGCATTCTTGCATTCTGAATCTGGACCACTTGGGCGATAAAAGTTCATTAATTAACCACACAGATATATTAAAATAATTCAGTCGCTCCGTTAAGATTGCTCCCGATCTCAATTAATCCCTTTACAATTTTGTCTAAAATTTTCCACTTCTATGAAATATGGGTCGCTTATCAGTAATGACATATAATAAACATATTACTAACTTGTAACAGGTAATTAAAGCGACAGAGATAATCTCACGAATGCCAACAATCTCGTATGTTTTTCTACGTATCATAAAATGAAGAAAATGTTTTATACATTTAATTCCAAGGATTATTTAGGTACCAATGACGATAACTTTGATATTAAACTTTATTTTATACAATATTAACTAATATAAAATTCGTTTTTTGTTTAATATACGTCCTTTATGCCCTTTTAATCTATTCATTCTGAAATTTACAGACAACACCAATTTAGTAATATGTATAAAATTTACTAATATATGTAAATTACTTTTATCGTTATAAACCACCACCACTTTTGTCAATTTACATTAATTATTGGCCTTATTTTAACTTTAATTAATATAGTACTTTTAACGGAACAGCCAATTAAACCATACCGTATAACATTCACGACATTAACACAATTATAATCTCAACGGCCCCTACGTATAACGAAAAAGACAACTCGGATTTTAGACATTTCGAAGTCTTTGTAATTTCAATTACATCACATAATTTATTAATCTATGTAGTCGTTCTTTTATAAATTATATAGCTATTAAACCAGGATACTGTACAGAAAAATCTATATAGTATTAGATAATTTATCTTCAAAACTCTGTCTTGCGGAATTAGGATTGTATACTTAACAAGTAGAAGGCGTCAACAAATTCATTCGTATGAAACCTAATTGAGATTTTAAACTCTGAAAAAAGAAACCGGATACATCGTTTTTGACCCAGTGAAGTTGTTCGCGATACAGGTACAGAAAACAAAACTTTCACGAGAATAGGATTTTATTTAAACAGATTCACTTAATAAACATAATATTTAATACCATATAAGCATCAAACAAATTCAACTTTTAAGGCTGTGTATGATTCCCATAAAGAATGTTTAATTCGATTCGGAAGATTCGATCGTGGCCAGTTACACTTTACAAGCTAAGGTGTGTCACCATATAAAAAATGGATTCATGCTGTGTAGAAAACATTAAGATATGCACTACTTCTTGCCAAGTTAACTTGCTACCGTCTTTATTGTTGCATCACTTACTATCAGGTGACATCACAGTTAATTGCCAGTCTGTCAAAAACACGTTAATATCTCTTTCATAAACTTTTTTCATCTGTTTGTAAGCGTGTTAATCGCCGAAATACTTTACCGTTTAAGACTAAACAGGGAGGTGAAGGAGTAACCCTAAATAATTATTTAAAATATCTTACAGCGATAAATTAATTTACCTGGGAACTGAGTTAATCTATGTGTATACATGCGTATTTATGAAAAACAGTATATCATTTTTTCTGAAGGTAAAATAAAATGTCATCGCCTATCTAGTATAACAAGGTTTTGGGATGTTTATTAAAGGAACCTTGTCAGCAACCTAGTCCAATATATTTTTATAATACAGATAATATAGCAATATTAAAAGAAATGAAATCCTACGCCAACTAGCACGAAATTCTTAAAACATACAATTAATTAAACATTTTTATTAATAGTATGTAATTTATCAAACAAAAAAATATAGAATAGAATAACATAAACGTAAAGACAACAGAAATCTTGTCACTTGACGACATATAGAATGTTCTAACATTGTTTCAAGGTAGACACTCTAGATTAGGCATGGCTTACGTTGTCTAATCCATCATAATGTTGATAATATTGTATTTCAAAACTGGCGTTGCCTTGCGAATTTACCTGATTAATACGTACTCCTAATAATATGAATAGTATGGCAAACTGAACATATACCTCATAAAGACATAGTATAGACGTTAAGTCTATTGTTATTTTCGTAACAATAGCTATGTATATTAAAAAATTATCTAAGGACATGGTAATATATATCAATGTGAATGCATTAAAATGCTTCAATAACAGGTAACTGGGTGCCACAAAAATTTCAGGGGGACACAAAACACTTTTCATCTTCACTTTTGTATGGAAATTAAGCAAAAAAACTCTTCATCAACAAAAAGATTGTTTTAAACTGACTTCGTAATTTTGAAACCGTCTGAATAGATTTACCCCAAACCATTTTCAGTAAAAGGGATATAAAGCGAACGTTTCAGACCACTAAAATCACACACTAAGCTATTCAAGATTTACTTGAAATGAATGACTCCTTTTGCAACATAATCCAAGAATAAAAGATTCGTCTATATTTTCATGGTATGGGGTCCTAGTCGGGTGGAAACAGGAGACAACTACTCTTTTAATAAACACTAAACCTATTTTAGCATTTCAAATCTATATCATTAGGAAGTTTATGTGAAATCTCTGGTATTCATATGAAAATTAAATACATTTTTATTCATTTTCTATGAGCAAATCAGATCATACACACAGCTTAACTGTAATCACTATATTGCGGGTGCCCAAAACTTTATATAGATTATTTCCATGTAATCGCTTCTCACGGACAGGTTATGAATGATAAGCGTTATCATCTTTTTACACCGCTTATGTTTTAAACGATTATTATCGTACTATGATATTCAAAATCTATTAATGAGGATGTATTATATCTACTTGATTTTACTTTTTTACCATATAGCTTTGAAATCACAATCATATTTGAAACCAAAACCTTTTTTTATTGCTGACAGGTTAATGCAGGTACGATTATTAATAAATTAATTAATATATTCTCTACACCCAAGTCTAGGTTAGAAAAAAAATGCGAGAAAATTCTCCTTAAAATCCCTTATCTTCATGTTTCTCTTCACAACGTGACCCGGCTGCTCTGCCTACTATTCATTAATCTTACGATAAATTTTAAATAATTTGTAAATGCCATTTCTATATTCATGCTATAATCTAAATTGATTTCTTCGGATCTTATGAAGCCAGAAGTTTGAAAATCTTAACTAAGATTAAATAATATTCTTTTTTATCTAAGTAGGTTTTACAACACTACTAATATGGCATAGCATATTTTTTCTAATTTATTTTTACAGCAACTGAAAACTACAGCTATGTCCCATTTAATTTATTTTATTTTAATTTTGTTTCACACTAAATAGAAACGAATGAATTCCCAAGTGCGCGCTTGTATTCACTAACATTCAAATCCAATTATTACAAGCAATTGCACTTGAAGATTCATATAAGCGACGTATACTTATAAAACCTGTTTATTTATATTCGTTTCACATAGGGTTGGCAAAAAATCATCATCGCTTTCGTACTTGAGAACAATAAAAAATATTATTAAGAAAAGCACATTGTTTACGCATGTAAGGCAGTTTGACAAATGGCAGGGCAGAGAGCACGGATCGCTCTCCTACAGGTTGGTACAGGTGCTTACCAGTCATAGTTGTTTCGGCAAATATTGGCTGTGAGCCGTCGGAAGGATGTCACGAGTGTGGTGTCTCGTCAGACACAGCTCACCACACTTTGGCAGAATGTCCCGCCTGGGGACCTCAGCGACTCATTATGGCGTCGCTGATCGGCACAGACCTCTCACTGGCAGGTATTATAGCATAGGAGAGCGGTTGCCTCCTTTTGCGAGATTCTCATCTCGCTTAAGGAAGCACTGCAAAGGGAGAGGGTGAGTGCCGCCGAAACACTCCAGCCCCGACGAAGGGGTGCAGGAAACAGGAGGCGGCGATTCATACAACTCCTTCCCCTGTAGAATATCTGTGAGCTGCAACCGAGGGGCCAGAGAGGAATGCCTCAACGAACCTCTGGCTCCCCACTCATGGTGGATGGCGGTCCCGCTGGGTTTTAGTGGGAATTGCCAGTTTGTACCCCCGCGGAGTCCCACACTCCCGACCCGGGGACTCACACACACATTAGTTGGGGTGCGTAAATGCATTTCCCTCTGGGAAATGCAAAAAAATCTATTTATCAAAAAGAAACCTAAGAATGTTTTAACAATTCATATTAAAAGTAATATTGTAATATCAATAATAATTCATTTGTACTTATTTATGTATATTACATATAATATAGGTATTCAATTATATTTATTATTTTCTTATAAGTGCTTAGCAATAAGTTTGCTTTTTTGTCCATTTGCTTGTAAATACAAATCTTGTGCATTCATTGTTTGACGTACAATAAGGAGATTATTAATATACAGTGTACAATAAATATTATTTTTCTATTTATAAAAGGAAGAATCGAAAAATGGTAACCCTAGTAATATTTTGCTCTATTACGAAGTTGAGTAAACGTTAATAGCGGGCTAGTTATGACTTACAGTCTAAGATTTGCGTCGCAAAAATAACAAGTAGGTATTATATAAGATCCAGATAATCGATTGGTAACAACACAAACGATATTTAGCGTTGCGATACCTGAATAATGTAAATTAATACTTTAATGACAACTTTTACTTTACCGCATTGTATGTATGTATATAATTTAAATATATACGATTTCTGGTTTCGTCTGGAATTCATGAAAGAAAGTTTATTAAAATATTTTATCACCTCATGGAAAATTACAAACGAAAATGTAGAGATTAGAAATTAGCTTAATCAATTTATCTTGTTAAATCGTTTATTCCACGATACGAATAGATAAGCAGTGGTGAAGTAAATAGATAAATGTGAATCCGTTTGCTAATGCAAATAAATCACTACATGACGTGTATGAAGTTTTCCTCTTATTTTCCTGGCTCTTCTATATATATAGATTTTGAGATTCCTCAGACAATCAGACAAACAAAGTTATGTCTGAATGAATTTATTTTCGAAGAATACAAATATGAAGTAGGTTATTTTAAAATTTCAAAATGAATATAGTCGGTAAGAGATCGAAAACTCAATAAGGTCTTTGCAACATAGCAGCAATTGACTTTTTAAACGACATTTGAATATCGGAATCCCATGATGTCAGGTAAACTGTAGTTTGCCTGCGAGTTTGTCAAGAAAGAACTCAAGTAAAGCCATCGTTTATAAATATAATGCACCTAACTAATATACAATGAAATAAGTTACAACAAAAAAATTGTGCTTGTATAATTGATAAAGAAAAACTTGTTTGGCTTGTTTTGTATTCAATACAATAATTTCAATTCAACTGCCTCATTGGTCTAGTGGTTTGCATGTTTGACTACAAACACGAGGTCCTGGGTTCGAGTCCAGGGTCGGGCCAATTCAAAAAATCAATATTGAATTTTCTATTAAGATTTTCTCAATATTTGCCCGAAGTTGGGAAGTTGGCGGTGTGATCCACCCCCGGGCCTCGGAGAGCACGTTAAGTCGTCGGTCCTGCGCCTGACCTCTCTCCGGTCATGACGGATTCCCGTCAGATCGGACTATGAGAGTGAAGGAATAGAGAATACACTTGTGTACACCTGCCAATCCGCAGTGAAACAGAGTGGTGGGTCTATGCTCTAAAAACCCTCGCTTCTCGGAGTGAGGAGGCCTGTGCCCAGTAGTGGGACGTTAATGGGCTGTTACTTACTTACTTTACAATAATTTTGTTTGCTCGTAGTAATTTCTGAGTAAAGTAAAGACCCAGCACATATTTGTAAAAACTCTCTGTTGTCGTCTGGAACGATTGTTAAAAAAATGTTTCATAAATCTGAAAACATCTATTATACTTCTACATTCTTATATACATCGACTCTAAAATCAAGACTCTACTTCTATTTACTTTCAACTTATAAAGTCTAAAGGTATTGCGGAACAACCTAGTATCACATATGAACCGATGCCCTTAATCAACCGTATAGGTTTGAACTATGCCCTCCATGAAGATATGCAAATACATAACATAAATAAGATAATACACGTCATATCACTCTTGTAACAAGGTACCCATATGTATTTTGAATTAAGTTTCTTATAGCAAACTATAAAAGTGAATCCTTTATAGTTAACGCTAACTATGACCTGACCAAATGGTAAACCTTGAAACCGCCGAAAATTATAGCACGGTAAGTAGGAGACACGTAATTTACCTCTTTATAATCCAACACGTCCTCGTTCCAGTAAGACAGGCCAGACATTTGTACTGGTAACATGGTAAATGGTAGTGAGCAGTTAAAACATAGTTAAAGTCGCTAGATCGAATCTGTTATCACCTTGTAAGTTTTCTCAACATAGTTTGGTGAAGGAAAGTTTAGCGAGAAAATCGACACGTCTCCGGAATTTTACACTTGTACATTACAATTAGCAGTGACGATATACTTATCTGAAGGACTTTTTTCATAAACATCACATTCTATACATACAATATTTACATATAAGGTAAAGGTAAGTAACTGCCAATTAACGTCACAATGCTGTGCACAGGCCTGCTCACTCATATGAGAGAGGATATGGTATCCCATAGACTCACCACGCTGCTCCACTTCGGGGACACAACTACATTCTCTATTCCGTCACTCCCATTTTCCGATCAGGTGCAAGACCGACGGTTTAACGTGCTCTCCGAGGCTCGGGGATGGAGCACACCGCCCACTTCGGTCAAATGTTGAGAAAATCTTAATAAAAAACTCAATATCGATTTTTGTATTGGCCCGACGTGCGACTCGACCCCAGGACCTCAAGTCTGTAGTCGAACATGCTAACCCCTAGACCAAAGAAGCAGCCGTTTACATAAACACACACTAAAGTCAAACCCAAAATTACAAACAATTTCTTTTTAATGTATAAATTTCTACATCTTACAATGTCCAAACTGAAGTAGTTAATGTAATTTTTTATTAAGATAAATTACGACAAACATATAATTCTTTTCTTAACCAGTAAGCGGAGAAAAAAACAATATTTTGACGGCTGATAAGTTATCCGACCAAATATTTATAAAAACACCGACACATATTGATAACAATATTGAGTAACGTCTCGAGTAAGTTTATAAAATGATTCAAGCGGTATTTCATTGTAAACTGCGGTGTAAAGGTCAATTGACTAAGTAAAATTTTACCTGTTTTTAGAAATAACGTCCATAAATATATTGTACTAGCTGAAACCACGACATCGCCTGCGTGGAATATTTTTTTGGTAGCATTTTCATAAATTTAGGCAAATTGTTTTACAAATAAGAAACATATCCGCACTGCATATTTCTTAAAGTTTAAAGTTTCTTTTGGTAGTTTCCATTATGTTAAAGCAAAATTGCAAATTTTACATACCATAAGGATATAGTTTGTAAATGTGAAGTTTGAAATTTTATTAAATGAGTAAATTTGAATTTTTTAAATTAACATCCCCGCAACCCCCTTGCGGGTGGAATTTCATAAAATCCGTTCATAGCTGACCTCTACTCGGCATAAAGAATATTTTTACCAAATTTTAAGCCTCTACGCCTTATGGTTCTAGAGATATCATAATAGTATATATAGCAAAAACCGCGACTTCGTCTGGCGTGGAATGTTATTTGGGTAACGTTTTCATTAATTTAGGCAAATTGTTTTACAAATAAGAAACATGCGTATAAATACTTCAATGAGCTATTTACTGTGTATTACTGTAAAGAGCTGATAGGCTTTTTTCAGACTCTAGATTATCGGTGTACCAAACTTCATGTATGTCTGTTAAGTAGTGACGATGTGTTTTTCATTAACACCCCCGCAAACCCCCTTGCGGGTGGAATTTCGAAAAATCCGTTCTTAGCTGACTTCTACTCGGCAAAAGGAATATTCTTACCAAATTTCAAGTCCCTACGCCTTATGGTTCCAGAGATATCGTGATGAGTCTATAGATACCTGGATATCTCTTTTATATATATAGATAATATAAAAAAAATTAAGTAAAGGTTTTAATTCAAGTTTACTGACGGCCACGCTTGCGTATGATTTGAATGCTCGCCTTTTTAACAGAGATATGAGTTCGATTCGCGACACGGAAAGTTGCAGATGTTATATATTCTAATAAACGTAGGTTTGAACCGACAGAAAGTTTTGCCTACTAATTACCACTGAACATCAATATTGAATATCAACAGCATGACTTGGAGCTTCAAAAGACGTTGTTAAGATTACTATAATTTATATTTTGACTCGACCCCACCGCTTGCAAGTTTTAATAATGACTTTTTAGATAACTTGGCGCAATATTTTTTCGTATTATTACAGGAAAACTGATCACATTACGTGCAAGGTTATATCCGTCATAAAGAGTATAGTTTTTCCCCGACACAAAATTGTATTATTACATTGCACGTTAAAAGACGTCAACAAAAGGTATTTAAGATCTTTGCCTACTAACAAAGGGCCTGCACTGACAAATATTTATATTCCGCAAAACAAAAATTTGTGACTTTACAATATTTTCTAGTACGTAGTTGATACGTTAAAAAAACATTGTATCTAATGATTGTAAAATATACTTTTACACAAATGCCATCTGTTCTGCATATAATTATTTCATTATTAGCGGTAACATAACATTTTATCTCCTTTTTATTTTATACGTACTTTGCCACTGAAAATCAGCATTGGGATTATTATTTTCATCCTTTGTTAGTCCGAGTGGATTTTTTATTCACACTACAAAAAAAACATACATAGAAAACTGTGTGACGAAAATGTTATTTCTTTTAAGTCTAACTAGCCGTGGCCTAAGCTAAATTTATACACCGGCGTATATAGCGGAACATAAAAAAAACTTGATATCACTATCAATATAAGGTTATGATATTGATATCAAACCTTTATTTTTATTTTTTTTATGTTCCGCTTAATATGGTGTATATATAATTTTATAAATGAGCAAATTAAAATCGCTTCATCATTTATTAATTGTAAAATTTTTACTTTTTCGTAAGCAATCAAAATGAAATCGAAGTTTTTCCTTCAAAATTCAAAAAGTCAATTAATTTGACAGGTTTTAATAGCCTGCCTAAAATATTTAATTGTTTTGCCAATATCCAGTTATAAAACGGAAAAGTGTTATATATTTTTTTAATTTCTTTCCTTTATCTGACATGTATCACTTAAATAATTGCCTTTTGAAATAAGTATTATTAAAATATCAGAACTGTTATATATTTTTATGTAAAAACCAAATATATTTATACCTTCATCCATTTTCGAAATATCTAGAAACACTATCACTCAAAACCCTTTTTCTCAAACAAAAAGCAAATCGGCTTTTTAATTCGCGTTACACGCGTTTACGCGCGAACTATACTCTGGAGCTCAGAGTACATACTGTATTACTGTGGAGGCGCGGCACCACGCCCGACAGCTCGACCTGTCTCCATTCAACCGAACGATGACGTATAATACGACGTCACAATTTACGTATCTTTATACTGAAATTGCCTCTACATAATACTTTGTCGGCAAAAGATAATGTACCAACAAAAACATAAATATTTATTGCTTAATTAAAATTCAGCTATAAAACTAATACGGTCCTTAAAAACTTAGGAAAATTCGCAAAAACAGTACTGTAAACACGACACTAATATGTTAATTATAACTAAAAGACTGAGATTTTTTAAATCGTTATATCTTTTAAATGGAATGTTTGATTTTAAAAAGTGTTCTACAGGTACTGAAATAGTCTTTAATAAAACATTTAATAGGATAAGGATTAATACAGTGGTATGAATAATATGGGTTGATTATTGTCAGCACTTTTATTAACTCTTATGCAAATAAGTTATAACTACAGTAGTTGGACATATGGAGTCGCGGACTTTTTTTATAGTTATTAGTATGTTCTATAATATTGTAGAACATTGTTTTGTTCTATCTTCAATAGTTTTCGCAGCGCACGTAATAATAGATTTTTGGGGTTAGAAGTGATTAATGCATTTTTCTTAGGAATCCCTAATTTATTTATTTTTAAAGTCGGGCAGTGAAAATGCAGCTTTCTAATGGTGAAAAGGTATTTTTTGTGCGAATACGTAACAAACATACATACAAAAATACGAATGTTTTTTCTTTATATAATTACTTTAGATTAGATCTCTAGAAATCAATCTAAAATCTATCCTATTACTAACTAAAAAAAGGAAGCAAACTTGATGATATGTACAAAATGGAAATGGAATTTTTTGGAATTTTAAAACCTTGTTCACATTCACTATGAAAATCGATAAATTATTTTATTTTTATTAAGTTATTAACATTAAAAAATGAATCTCTTTTGATTTTCACATTATAATAGACCAGAAGTATATTATATGTCAGTAGACATATGTATATATCTACTATGATAAATATATGAGAAATTAATCCTAACGTAGCCAAATATATTTAAAAAAAACGAACTGACTATATCCAACTATAGCGAAACATTAAAACAATGAACTGTAGATAATACAGATAACATCTGCATAAAAAACACGCCGCATAAACCTTGACCTTTACTTTTATATGAATGAATGAAGAGAGAGTTGTGAAGAAAAAAAGTACCGTAAATCCTCTTTTGTCGCTTTAGAACTTTTCTCGCACCATTCATTGTTCCGATATGCAAATGCACCCGTGCAATACAAAAACATCCTAGGCACTAAATTCACTTATAGATTTAGGTCTGGCGATGAGACTTGGCTAGATAATATGTCGCTAACATCATAAAAATAGTTGCAATTAACATAGCTTATAATATAGAGATTACGTCTAAAGAATTTTATCTCAACTGAACTTTATTAGGTAATTATAGAAAATGCGTATATGCGGTATAATGACATTTCTAATTGATGTGTCTTAATGTTTATTTAATCTGATATTCAACATTTTTCACCAAGTTTGAATTGTTTGGTACTCTTAATATTGCTGTAAAATACTCTGACCCATTGCCACAATTTCTATTTGGGGTAAGGTAAGTAAGGTAAGTAGCAGCCCATTAACGTCCCACTGCTGGGCACAGGCCACCACACTCATTAGAGAGAGGGTTTTTAGAGCATAGAGCCACCACGCTGCTCCAGTGCGGATTGGCAGAAATAGTACACAAGTGCACTCTCCATTCCTTTACTCTCATAATCTGATGTGACGGGAATCCGACACGACCACAGAGAGATCAGGCGCAGGACCGACGGCTTAACGTGCTCTCCGAGGCACGGGGGTGGATCACACCGCCAACTTCCCAACTTCGGGCAAATATTGGGAAAATGTTAATAGAAAACACAATATTGATTTTTGAATTGGCCCGATCCGGGACTCGAACCCAGGACCTCATGTCTGTAGTCGTCTAAAAATATTGTCTCTACGGCAAATATGGCTGAAGGGACCATAAGCAAAAACCTCTAAAGAATAAAAATAACACTTGTCGTTACACTGCACGAAGAATAACACGATTATCAACATTTTTTAAGCAATAATTAAATGTTCGTCATGTTTTCAATGAAACAACAGAATACAAAGTCATTACGATTAATTTAAAGAGTCAAGAATAAATGTAACCGAACAAGTTATATGCAATATACAAACTGTATTATATGTTAAATTGAATATTACTCAACAATTAAAGGCGATCATTTTAACAATACAAATCATTGACGAAAACTGGGGTAATCAATTAAGTTTTCAAGGATTGAAGGAAACCAAGATCTTCAAGTAAGCATTTTTGGTTAGACTATTATAAATAAAGAAGATCTTCGCAGATATATTAAATTTCAGCGACGACGCGATGCATCACTGCGAGCAGGAGTTTCCGACGCCATGTTAGGAATAATTCCATAACAATGTTTCTAATGATGTCATAGAACCAAATTACATCGAAACAAAATGAATTTAAATTAAACAAATCATAAGAGATTACAGGAAACAATGATCGAGCATCGTTTTTAAATAAAGGTGATAGATACTGTATTATGTCGCGCGTGAAATCTATTTTCGCAATAACGCGCCGCGTCATTGCGGACAGTTAGGCGACGACAGACAAACCAAGGGTTATTTGTATATACATTAATGTGGGCGTACAATTTAACCAATCCTCTATATAAAATAAAAAAACAGACTTTATCATCATTATATTTTCCTGCAATATTTAAGTCATACGCCCGTGACTTTTGTATTCAGCTTCCTGTCGTAAAAAAATTATAAATGAATCTGTAAATAATTTGGCCAAATTTGTACTTAACTACAATGTTTGATTCAACTAGAGAAAGCATATATTTATCTACTCCCAATTTCAAAAGAATTTCTTTTTTGACATATTGTATATTTTGCTGTGGGGCCCACTTAGCCAGTGGATGCATTTCAAATCTTGCAGATCTTTTCTATGAGTCTTAATCATATACATAATCTGAGCTGTGTCAAGGTGAAGCTTCAATAAAGAATAATCTATTAACAATGGAAAGTTATGGGAACTTTGATAGATCAAAATTACGTAACAAACATGCTAGCAAAATTTTTGTTAATTATTTAACCAACAATTAATTACATAATTGTAATGATGGGGAACATTGTGATAGCACAAGATTAATCCAAAGTACAAATGATAAAATATGTGATGTGTCCTTTATTATGTTATCATTAGTATAACTAAGCAAATAATAAAGTACATAAACCAATTTTTTATGGTAATACACTGCCATATTTATCATAAATTCAGTCATAAAATGTTTTTATTCACAAGAATATATTATTTATCTAAAATCTATAATTATAGCAAAATAACTTTTTATAAACATTATTGCACAAAGTGAAAACAGCCGGCTTAAAGCTTTATCTACCAGTCAACTTTTTTGGTGTAAGAAAAGCCATTCGTAGATGTACATTAGAGTACTACAAAATAACAAAAATGAAAAGAAAACAATATTAATCATAATTAAAGCTAGGTATAAACATAAAACTATAAATTAAAGATAATATTATTAAATGTATATTTTCTTTTATGACCAATTATTCTAAATCCATTGTATTTGCAAACAGAATAAATTATGTAGCTTTGATTTCCTAAATATTTGGCAAATAATCTGAAAAATCTACAAAAAAAGAATTATATAGAGTTAACCAGCGTAGACAACATTAGCTGTTATGGATTCTAAACTGCAATGCAATATAAACTGAAATATCAAGCCTCCCAGAAGCTCTGACTCAAGCAGATTAAAAAACGTATTAATTTCAATTTACAGAGCTAAGCATCAAACTTGGAACTTTTGCTATTTGTTACCCAATTAAAAATACTCCAATACATAACTCTTAAGTAAATACCCAGATTATAAGAAATATTTTTTTCAATTCAACTTAGCAACCTATGAATTTGAATGGAATTTTAAGATATCTACCATGAATACATACGTTTTTCATTTATGTTTTTTAAATAGCTACAATAATTGTAAATCAGATTGTGTAACCAAACAAAATTTAATTCAGTTTAAATAAAAAGTCTTACCTTAACTGAGCTGCAAGTTTTTAAAACAGAAGTCAACAATGTATCGTTTTATTAGTAGTAATTTAATTCAATCGCTCATAATTTAAAATAATTTCGATAATATATACGACAAATATAATGATAGAATTTGACAAACACAAGTAACCTTTTCACACCCCTAGTGGAAACCACAGAGTAACTTATGAAGGTGCCGGTGGAAACTCAATGATAACCATAGAAAATTAAATTTATGACGCTATAAGAACCTAGGAAAAATACAGCCGAGAAGAATGAGAATCTATGATTATATGTAAAGTGTAAATAAATAAGTAATAAACTTTTAAAAACACTGCAATTTTAAAAGTTTACTAAAGCCTAATGTTTATTTATATATGCACAATTGAGTTATCTTTTTGTGATCTTAGTGGGAATTAGCATAACTAGAAGATGTTCAATAGCTAACGTAGTGAATTAAGAATTTATGCTACATAATTAAGTGATAAAGTCATTAACAATAATTGTTATTTGTTACTAGTAATATTTATAGTGTCGCAAAAATAATTCCCCAGTTTTAAATAAACTTGGCAAAGTTCCAAAAATAAACATGTCCATAGTTAAGTTTATGTAATGTCCTTCATCTACATTCTACAGGAACGGTTCTGGAATTTTTCAAAGAATGATATATTACTTTCTTTTATTGAACTCTTTTTTTAGTTATAAACTGATAGTACATAGTTAAACTTAATTCAATTTTCCATATATTTATTGTAAATCATTTCCATGCCTTAGATGTAAGTAGTCATAAAATTGATTAATAATTAACCACAAAGCAAAAAATTTGCCATAAAATGTATTATTTGAATATCACAGGAAAGATAGCTTTTATAAACATAGACAAATTACATTTTATAATTGAGCTAAGTTTTATTATTATGGCTTCGGTTAATATAAATAAATGAAGCAATATGAATACGAACGGTTCGTATTATACATAGTACATAAATGTAACCTTCATTACAAAATATGTCTTTATTTCTTATAAAAAACCAGATTTAACTTACCAGTATACAGGTATCATCTATGGATTCGAGAATCGTATTTATTTTCCATAGAAAAGAGTAAAACCACACAGTAACAATTTTTAATACATTACATTACATTTTTAATATTAAAGTAATAAATAGTATAAAACCCCTACATATTCTATTATAAGAATCGATAAAATAAATAAAAAATGTTTTTACTTATAGCCTTTCTCTTATGGGTTTTATCTGTGTGTCCTCTGTAGACTATGTTTTTTGAAGTATGAAATGAATAAATATTATTGTGCAAACTGAAGTATTGTAATTTATTCCAAAAGTAATAAAACGTTTTATATGGTATATACATTGTATTCTTTAGTTGTATTATATTTAACAGGGCTGAACGATTTTTATTAATGGAATTTAAAACTAGAGATAAGATGATATCTAATGTTCTCCTCTATAATATAATTACTCGAAAACATGACTTCTGTTGCTTATGTTTAACACCATTACATAAGAATACCATTACTCTTGAGGATGAAGTTATCTTAAAAGAGGATGTTCCGGCAGACACTTTAAAAATACAAGAAATTTTGTCACACGTTTTAGGTTATAAAGTAAGTGGTTTTGTTTTAAAATAGGTGTTCCCCGCGGTATCCAACGTATTGTTCCTGTTCCATAACGCTCTGATAAGGGACATATCTTTTCTAGTGAGGTAATAACTAGCCTGAACCTTAGCTATGTCAGCAACAAAAATATAAATTTTAAACCTTTTCATGATTATGAAAATAAACATCTACTTTTATTTACTTCAATAATGACAACATTGCTAACAATGGTAAGTAGCAACCCATAGCAATACCTTTTAACTAGTATGAGAGAGGGTTTTAAGTGTTTAGACCAATCATTCTATTCCACTGTGAGTTAACAAGTATGGTACACAAGTGTATGCAATAATACTAGAACACTGTATTTCTGCAGTCACATAGTAAGATGGCACAGCAATCTGATATAATTAGGGAAGGAAATCAGGTGCAGGACCAATATATTAACATGCTCTCCAAGTCAGTGGGATAGAGCTTACTGCTAACTTCCCATCTTCTGGCAAACACTGAGAATTTCTTAACAGAAAACTATATTAGTTTTTTCATTCACCTGACCTGGGACTTGACCCCAGGACCTCATGTCTATAACCGATTAAGCTGAGCACACAGACCAGTGAGACATGACTAATATGTGATATTTATTTTTTTCAGACTGTCAGTAATCTATCTACTTTTGAAGCTATATGCAAACATTGTACAGAAGCAGCAGTTAACTGCTACAATTTTATAACAAAGTCTAGAAAATTGTCAGAACATTTGAATAATGCACTTAATAATCTTATATGTTGTTTGGACAACACATCAGACACTTATAATATGAGTAAAACATTGTTTATTACAATAGAGTCCAACAATTTAGTTACACAGAAATTTTATGACAATCATACAATTTCATCATCCACTATTGCATTAAAAAGATTACAAGATATATTAGGTGAGAAGCCTATGGTTAAAGAAGAGAAATTGATATTAAAAGAAGAAGATGAGTGTCTAGATGATAAACCTTTAAAGAAACGAAGAAAATACTTTTCAGTTCCAATTAAAACAAGGGAGATGCTATATGATAGAAATGATCCTACAAATTTAAAGTGCAAAGTGTGTTTAAAAAGATGTTCTTCACTTCCAAGTTTAAGAAATCACTATATAAGAGTTCATGCACCTAAAGATTATGAATGTGCAATTTGCCATAGGAAGTTTGGATCAGTTGCTCTCTTAGAAGGACACAAAACTGAAAGCCATTGTACAATAGTTTGTAGTAAATGTGGTAAAACATTCTACAATCGTCATACACTGAAGATGCATGAAATAGGACATCATTACAAACGTGTATGCCAAAAATGTGGGAGAGTTTATAAGAGCCAGTCAACATATAAAAAACATATTGATTTAAATGTATGCGGACAAAAAACTAGGGCTTCACCTGCGGATGCTAAGTTTACTTGTGATTACTGTAAGAAGAAATACACCCAGAAAGTTTCATTACGAGTGCACATACAATATGAGCATGGCAGTTATAAAGGTCATGAATGTAAGTGGTGTCAAAAAACTTTCTATGCCATCAGCAGATTGAAGGCTCATATTGTGAAACATACTCAAGAAAAAAACTTTCCTTGTAATGTATGTGGAGGAAGATTTATATCAAAAGAATCACTATTATATCACACAAGAATACATACTGGAGAAAAACCATATAAATGTGAATATTGTGATGACAGGTTTTTCTCAGCGTCTAGAAGATCATGGCATACAAAGCGTCATCATGCTGATATATACTTTCAATAAACCCACACTGAAAATTAAAAATTGTAGAACAATTTGCTGAATTTTGAAAAAAGAAAGAAAGAAAGACATTTATTCTATATTGCATAATCATCAACAATGAATAAGAAAAATACAATTATCTATAAGCAAACTTAAACTATTAAATATATATATATATATAAAAACTTACTACCTATTACAATGTAGAAAGGTCTGCAGCTCAGCAATTGCTATGTGTCCGAACTACAAAACCTGGATGCACAGCACTGATTTTCAGCTGCAGCCTATAAAACTAAAACTAAATAGAGATAACACCACAAACCTACATTATACATGTATATATACATATATGTATATTTAATAAATGTATGACATAATGTATGTATACAGGTAATTGTAAACGGACGTAATTATTTAAATATATGAATTTTCAGAAGTAAAAAAGAAAATGAAAAAGTCCTATTTTTTTATAAGTAAAGATTTCAGATACAGTAATTAAAAAGTATACATTAAAGATATTCGTAGAGATGAGAAGAGTGAGTTCTGGCACGAAATTTTGGTGTTCAAGCTGCTTATCTAACATGAAGCATTTTAAATGATTTTTAAAATTCAATTTTGATTGAAAATTTTTAATAGGTGGAGAATTTATTCCAAGATTTGTTGGCAGCATTAAATGAGCCTGAAATGCCGCACTATGATGTACCAGTAAGTTGAGTCGATCACAAGCCTTTAACCAATCCGACTGAATCCAGTTTAATTTACTTAGAAGATATAAGGACTTGCCAAATTTTATCACACTGAAAAGTAAAACGGCTAAAAGGAGTTTCTTCTTGGTTTCATTTTTAACATGTTATGTTTAACTTATAATATAATAATAAATTGAAAAATAATGCTACATGTTTAATCTATAACTTCCATGTATTATAGTAGCATAAACTGATTGTATACATTCAAAAGGAACTGTATAAAATCTTAGATTTGTTTACCTCTAAAAAGTGAATTTCACTGTCATAGTATCAGTAAAGAAAATTATTCTTAATACATGTGTATTCATTTTTTTTTATTATTATCATATTATGTATTTATAATTGCTGGCTCTAAATGGCATTAGACCTTTCACTGTATTATTATGAATTGAATACTTATTTAATTAATATTAGGGCAACAATTATCGGCATTAGGAGGTAGGTCTCATTAGTAGAGTTTTTGATATGTTAGAAGATTCCCAAACTATAAAGGGTTGCTATTTATCGCATGAATAACATGTATTCCACATAGTTAACGTACTGATGAATTTAACTTTGCACCAGAGTTAAGCATCTTCGTTTAAAATTAGAATATACGTACAAAAAATTAAGAAAAAGGGTCGCACAGATGTAATATATCGAAGGTAGTGTCTATCATACCTTTAGATAGCATATTTTATGACATCACCAACTGAAGACATTATCTTTATAACATAGTCTTATAAATTAAAAGAAGACTAGGTACTTAATACGTTTATTTATCCATAACAACTCAAAATGGCGGCAATATTTAAAATAAGCATGACAATGACGTATGAAATGTCGAACGTGACTTAAGTGACTGTTCGCGTGCGCGGCTTCTCTGCGACTGCTCCAGTGTGGCCAGCTAGCAACCAGTGTGGCCAGCTAGCAACCAGTGTGGCCAGCTACAAATTGGGGTGGCCCTCTACAAATCGGTGTGACGTTTCTAACAATAGAATATAAGTCAAACTTAAAACAAGGTTGTGTGATTTAAAACTTTGTCATTTTAAAGCGAAAAATGTAATCCTTTATTTTGACATTGACAATCATCTGACAAAAGTGACATTTAGTTTTACGTGTTTTCGATTTTGTAGTCGGCTTTTGGTTTTTATTTAATATTCATTGAGTAAATAATTAAATATTACTACACAAGTTAAGACTTATAAGATGCTTACACATTTAACTCATTAAAATGACTTTTCTGGAAGATACACTTATTGTCTTAATTTCTCAAGTAAGTTTTAACTAATGCTTTACATGCACTTCTTAAAATTGATGCATGAGCTAAAATATTAATATTATTGTTTTTAATGCTGTTAAATCAAATAAGTAATATTAACTCTAAATAACTTCACTATATACTTAAAACTATTTATAATAACTACATATTTTTCTTTGTAGACCATATTCTTTGTTGGAGGGTGGATATTTTTCGTAAAACAACTGTTTCGGGACTATGAAGTACATCATCTGTTGGTGCAGCTGATTTTTTCTGTTACATTTGCATTGAGTTGCACAATGTTTGAGCTAATAATATTTGAAATTATTGGTTACTTGGATTCAAGGTAATGAAAATAATGCTCACTAAAAAGAAGTAGAATGGCAAATTGTAGTTAATCTAGTTTAAGTAAATTCCAAGTAAAACTAATACAAAAATGCACTATCAATCTGTTACATTTTAATCACCAAAAGATGTAGATTTATAGAAAAAAAAACAACTGGATCTTTTTTTTTATTTACTGAAATGGTAAGCAATATTTTTCTCAGTTCTAGATATTTTCACTGGAACCTGGGTCTTTACTCCCTGTTGTTCATGGTCATTGCTCTTATACCATTCTACATAGCATACTTCTGCATCAGTAATATAAGATTTGGTAAGTTTCTACAATTCTTTACAAAACAGGTTAATTCCTTACAAATTATTTTAACTATAAATTTTTCATATATATAGGAGAAAATTCAAAGGATAAATTAAGTACTACAAGTTTTAAGGGTAAAATCTAAATATTAAATTGAAATTAATCTTACTAGAAAAAAAAGTATTTTCTGTAGAAAATATACACTTAAATATATTCAAAAATTTCATCTGAAAAATGTCAATTTTCAATCTAAGTAATTTAAAATTATTAGCAAATATATTTTATTAATTTAGAAGACTCATATATTTTCATAGTACCATAGTAAATTATTAATTAGAGGGGACATCTTTTACATTTGTCTAATTGGTACAACATGTGAATTTATATTCATTTTAAGTTCTTACTCAGTAATTACTAATAAGCAGGATATTGATATACTTTATTTATTAATAATATATTGCTACATTAGATGAACATGTTCATTGTCCAAAATTTATTTAAGAACTACGAAAGCAGACACTACAAAAGTCTAATATCTTGTATTCAAATTGGCTAAAATTCTCAAAATCTCAGTATATCATTGGGTGATTTAAATGTTTCAATTTTCAAATAGCTATCATGCAAAAATCTTCCTCATTGGGATAGTGATCAGCTTGTTTGGTAACAGACATGAAGTTCTTGGTTCAAGTCCCAGGTTAGACGAATTAAACACAATTTGATATCAATTTCTGTCAAGAAATTTTCTGTATTTGCCCGGAATCAGGAAGTTGTTGGTAAGCTCCGCCCAGTGTCACATCGGGCATGGTAAGCGATTGGCTCTGTAACTGATCTCTCTCCATTGGTGTCATATTGCCATCTCATTCGACTATAAGAGTGAAGGTATATCAAGTGCACTTGTGTCAGTGCATACTCTCCTAGGAGTGAGGATTCCTGTGCTACTTACCTTAACTTTTTCTTATGTAAAATTAGCTTTTTAAATAGTGTCGCTATTCTCCCAAAGCAGAAATATGCTTGCCAATTGCATCCATTGTATGATTCCACTTTCTTTCCAGTGTCTAAGAACATGATAAGACCACTGACTGTGTTTGTTTGGTTTATATATTTATATTTCTTTTGGAAAATTGGTGATCCATTTCCTATACACAGTCCAAAACAAGTAAGTTTTTTAATTCCAACTATATCAATTCACCTTGTATATAACATAATTTAAAAAGTACTTTTTATCATCCAATCAATTAAAAATACATATTTATATAACTTTTAGTGGATTCACATGTTAATATACTATATTAATTTCGAAATTATTTTGAGTATAAATTCTTAATATAACTTGATTAATTAAAAATCACAAGTTTTAAAGGTTTCTTTCTGTGCAATGAGTGTAGGATGTTTATGTTAGATGGCACTTGTAATGTCAAACATACTTTTAAAAATAAAATAGTGGTTAAATAACTTTGAGTAGGAATTCACTTCAAATTAATATCACTTGTTATTTATATTGAATATGAAACATATTTCTTTAGAGTTTTAACTTACAATTCATGATATTTATATAATATAAATCATCTTTTAGGGCATATTTTCAATAGAACAGGGTGTATCTAGGATAGGTGTAATAGGAGTGACTGTAATGGCATTACTATCAGGCTTTGGTGCTGTGAATTATCCATACACATCAATGGCCATATTTATAAGGTGAGGTAGAAATATTAAAATAAAGTTTTGTAAAACATATAGAAGTCTTAAAGTTATATCTTACATTCACATTTCATATCAAATGTCTGTAAGATGTTAGTTATGATTTATGATAGAAAAACTGATGACTTACATCAGCTTAACCATCATAAATCAGAAACTTACACCAGATTTACTATCCAGGTTGTGATTTTTTGGTTTTTGAACAAGCCTTTATGTCAATAAAAGAATGGGCGACACTAATTTAGATCCTTTACAACTTTATGGGAACATTTATAATTAACATTTCCTATCCTGTAGTATCAAGAAATCTGGACACACAAAGCCCAGAAGACACACCAAAGTTTTTAAGGAGTTATATTACATAAAAAGTTACATATGAATTTTTTTTACGTACATAAAAATAATTATATAGCTCTTTAAATTATTCCAGACCAGTTACACAGTCTGATGTGTTATCTATAGAGAAAAAGTTACTCCAAACTATGGACATGATATTGGTGAAGAAAAAGAGGATAGCACTAGCTGAGTCAAATAGTATGGGACGGAACCAATATAGTATGATGGAGCAATCCGGAGGACAAAGTAGGGGTTTTTGGACTAATATGTGGTCAAAGGTTGGGAATATTGGTAATCCATTAAACTATGGAAGTGAGAGTGAGTATTCTTCTTTGTTTATGAAGTTTGTGTCAACATCAATACAATCAAAAGTTTGTTGAAACATAATCTATTACACAAACAAATATTTAAGCCGCTACAGCGCTACCTTTACACATTGTTAGAAATAAAAATGAAAACCTTAAGCAAAGTTGTTTAGTCAAGCAAAAAATTTGTAAAATCGATTAAACATTAAAATTATCTTAGCTTGTTACCATCCTAAACTGTATCATCTCTTACCACTGACTGAGATCATAGTCAATATTTAATTTGTAAACAATAAAAAAAAACTATTTATTGTAACACTGACTACAACTTACTATTTTTCCTACATATTGTTTTTTATTTTTCGTCTTTTCTTTATGGAATGTTCGTATATTCCTTGTGGTGTACAAGACACTCAATACACATCTCTCTCTCTCTTTCTCTCTCTTACTGTTACCAATATTTTATCTTGATAATTGGTTTTTTAGCTGGATGATATTTAATGATCTCATTGCAAGACCAGTTTCTTAACTGGTTAGTTGGATGTTTTAAAGCCAGGTACAAATACAGCATTTTATTGTTATCACACCTGTTAGCAAATGATGATACAATCTAAGATGAAGACAAACTAACCTGACAAAAAGAAGTATTTGTAGTAACTTTAATGATTCCTACGAAATATCATGGTGTTGAACCAGCATTCCAAATCTTGACTCATTATAAAATACAATATTCCAAGTTTTCACACTGAGAACTTGAGACATCTTCTAAGCAAGTACTTTAGTTCTGGGTAAGATATTATTTGAAAATGGATTTTTAATAGTAGATAAAAAAGAATCTTATGCTACTTGATTTAAGGTACATTATTAAATAAGGTTATTATTTTGAAATTTGCCTGTTTAGTTTATTGATTGAATTGTTGTAGATATAACTCAATTACGGCAGGAAATAGCTGGATTTGAGGAACTTAGCAGACAGTTGTTCTTAGAGGCACATGATGCTAGAACAATGAGGGAAAAGATAGAGTGGTCTAAAACATTTCAGGGGAAATACTTCAACTTTTTGGGATATTTCTTCTCATTATACTGCATTTGGAAGATATTTATTGTGAGTAAAGTTTTTAAAAATACTTTTGCCATGTTTGTTTTGTTTCCTTTTACATCTTTTCTAGATTTTACCCATTCTAGATTATTGGGATGTGGGTATAATATGAACAGGATCGTTTGTTGTATGTCCCGTAACGGGTAATTGCTTCAAAAGGGCAGGGCCTTCCCTCGGCCGCACACGGTGTGTTACAGTTCTTAGCGTAATAAATTCTTTGCTGCTTTAACTATCCAGTGGTGTAATTAAATGAGGTGATACATATGTAGTTACAATAACAAAAAATAAGTCCCGATTTTGTTATCATTCGTTTTTTAGAATGTCCTTGCTACGGATTTGAAAACGTATTCACGTCAAAAATCGACCTTACAAACAAACATTTCAGTTTTATTTATCTGTATAGATATTGTTTTAATTTTTGGATTGAACAAAGCATTATAAACATTTATTTCAGTCAACAATAAATATAGTGTTCGACCGGGTTGGTAAAAAGGATCCTGTGACCCGTGGGTTGGAGCTAGTGGTCCATTGGCTAGGATGGCACATAGATGTGTCTTTCTGGTCACAGCACGTGTCTTTTATACTGGTCGGATGTATTGTCCTCACTAGTATTAGGGGACTGTTGTTGACCCTCACTAAGGTATGTTAATACTTCATTTATTTTATTATTTGAAATCCTATTTCAGACTCCATTGAATTAGAATTATGTATACAAATAAAAAAACACGGTTTTAGCAAATTAATTCAACGTAAATTACAAAAAATAAATCTTACTATGAGAATTAAATTACCGCGGATTATGTTTAATGTCACTGTTGACATTAAATATTATCGTCGTGACTGAAATATAATCCCAGTACGTGTTTTATATAGCTTTACTGGTAGTTATAGTTGCACTTTCTTTCCGAAATGCAGTTACCATAAAAATCGTAGAAAGCACCCCACGCTTTTAGAACAGTGCCATTAAATATTCTCGACTATCTTTAAAATTTACAGATATGTTAACGATTGTATTTCAATTGAGAAATATTCTTGTCGGCAATTTAATTTGGTGTGTATAGTGTAATGTTGTAAAAAACAAAAGTAATAACCTCTTTTCCTTTTACAGTTCTTCTACAAAATATCGTCATCGAAATCATCGAATATTATAGTTTTAATATTGGCCCAGATAATGGGTATGTATTTCTGTTCCTCTGTACTTTTAATGCGTATGAACATGCCCCCCGAATACCGTATAATTATAACCCAAGTGCTGGGTGAGTTGCAATTCAACTTCTACCACAGATGGTTCGATGTTATATTCCTTGTTAGTGCACTCACTAGTATATTCACTTTGTATTTGGCACACAAACAACCGTCTGTGAATTAATATATATTTAACTCTGCCTGTAACATTTGACACTGAAATTGCTGAACTGATTTTTATAAATCTAAAAAACGAGGGGGGTAAAATAGGGGATGAAAAACTGAGGTTTTGATAAGAAATAAAAACAAACTTGTAACCCCATAGTTTTGGTTGAAGGAAGTTCAGAAATCATTTGTCGAGTTGACGATACACATTTTTAACAAGATACCTAATTAATTTTGGATTTGCTTCTACATATTTTTAGGAAATATGGCAAAAATAACGTTTTTAAAAGTGCATATTATAATGTTGAAGATTATTTTTGAGATAAAAATGTTTGGACTTGATTCCATTTGCACACAGAAGCTAATGTTGTAAGCAACAAAAACTACATTTCATAGAGTAACTACTAAGTTTCTTGTCGGTTTCTTCTCAGTGGAATCAGCTTCTACTAACTACTTTTTTTGAGCCTATTAATAAAAAATATTTAGATTTTTATACTGTTTTTGCATTTTTGACCAAACTATTTGAAATGGTTACAATTTTGTTTTTAATATTTTGTATATGCTTAGTGCTGATAGATTTTACAAGAGAGGTTGAACCAATTGATATTTTTACTGATTAAAAAAATCTCCAAACTAAGCAATTGAAATTATTTTAACTAACAAAGTGTAAATAGAAAATAGTAGCATATTTTTTAACTTAACAATTCGAAGTATAAATAATAATCGAATCAATAAACGTCTTATTACGTTGTTATAATCACTAGTTTAACCTGTCTGTCGATCAGCTGCTTTTAAAATGGTCAAACTATTTGTATTATACCCATAATATACAAAGAAAAATGTAAACATTAAGCGATTATGCATTCCATTAAGAACTTTTAATAACAATCAAAGATGTTTAACTCTAGTGATTATACTCTAATAGCATTGATGGAGTATTAATGCGGGCGTAGACATACGAATGGAAAAAATAACAATTTTGCATTTATTTGGTGTTTCTTTTCAATTTAAAGTATAATAATCAGAGAATATCGTCGTTTAAAATTGATATTTGTAGTGTTATGTATTGACATAGCAAACACAGCTCTAATTTGACAATATTAAAGAATTGTGTGAAAACTAAAAGTTTCATTTGAACGCGACAAATGTAATTGACATTTGTAGGATTATGTTAGAGGAATAAATGACAAAAAATCACTTTAATAATGTTCTGTCATGTTTTGTTTATATTTTAGTTTAATAGCGAAACCCTTTTAAACACTTTATTGCATGTCTAAGACAACATTATATAATAAACATATACACAGTACAAGAGAAATAAAAATACAAGAGGCGGTCTTATTGTTAAACCCAGACAACCTTGGGTTAAAAAAATTTAATTAAATGGATGTAGGCAATAAATTTAATATATAAAAATATCTATAGACTAATACATGCATAACAATAAAATAATTGTCGTCAAGTTCTGAGATCTTGATATAAGAGGTAGAGTTCCTTTAATACTTGTTAGCAATATAACATATCTCAGATCATAGCTTTAATATAAAAATGGATCGGAAAATGTGTTGGTAAGCGCATAACTCAACAACGCCTCGGTCAATTTTGACAATTCTTTTTTTTAAATGTTCGTTGAAGTCCAAGGATGGTTTTTACGGCGAGAAAAGTTTGAATAATTGCAAGGAAAAACCCTAAAAACAGCCCTTTTCTGTTTCCCATACAAACGTTTTCTAACTAAAATGTATAGTCAATTTTACCCTTATTGCTATTCGATAAAGTTCAAAATAATTACAAGTACTCACTGTTGTCTAAGCAAGAGTCAATTGCACTTAATTACCGCTGCGCTAAGTTCAAAATCAATTGATTAATCACAAAATGTAAGAGCTGTAGATATTTCGTACTGCTGTAATTTCGTAAATCATTCGTAAAACTGAACTCTGCCACATTTCAAATCTTTTTAACAGAACGAAGTCTGTCGGGTCTGCTAGTAAAAACATACGAATCGGTTGTCTGCGCCCAGCTTTAATACAGGCTATGTATGAAACCGTCCAAGCAAAGCTGGGTCGGAACTTTAGTACCTAAGACTGATGTGAATAGCACGTTAAAGATAATGTAAATATGTGATAAGTAATAAATGTGTTCTTATATTTGCGACATGTTCATTTTATTGATATTTTTCCTTTCAATTTTAACAATAATAAAACATAAACCAATGCTTCTGATTGTTAGATTCACTAAAAACATTAAATTATAAATCGTTTAATTGTCACGGAAAACAAGAATTCTAATAACAATTTTAATACTGTCAAAACAAGTTTATTGTACTATAGCATATTTTATTAAATTTAGGGAAAAGATTTTTATTCTGATTTGTACGTTATTTTAATAACTACTAAATGAAAACTGTTTCATTAGCTTAATTCACATTAAATAAGAAATTAAAGGTATGAAACACGTGACATAAATATCTCAAGTAACTAAGCGTTAACCATTAATCATTTTGAAAATTAGATCCCGTCTCATTACTTTATTTATAAAAGCAAATAAAGTATGATTTTGTAATTATAAAAACAAAGCGTGAATATACTGTGTATATAATGTGTAATTATGTATGGTATATGTAATAAATATTTGGTCATTTTCTTATTAGTGTTTAGTTTTTTTTACTTTTCTTTTTTTGTTGTCCAACAAAATTTGGTACCTGCGCCATATCGTAATTAAGTTCTCTATAAGATTTCTATTTTTTTTTGGTATTTCCTATTACATTTGGCACATAAATAAATAGAATTATAAAATAGATTAGTAGTAAATCACACATGCGTACACGTGCACGCATACAAAGTGAACGCATAATTTCATAATAACGTTAATAATATGTGTAATCATTATAAATTTAAAAAGTAATGAAATCGTATTGTATTAATAAATATATAAATACATATACGTTATTTTGTTTGTAAACGATATTTTATTTGAATTAAATTTCAGTATAAATGTAATGTACTGGGAAGAGCCAGATTTCCTGATATTTTTTTCAAACCCTAAAAGAAAGTCTTCGCGTATCATTCGTAAACGTATTGATTGACGCTAAATAAATTATTACAAAAAGGAATTACTTGGTGATGTCAAACATGATGTATTTTTGTTTTGTTTTGATAATGTTCTACTGATTTGATTAATAAAATCTCATATAAAAATTACCAGAATCACTTCAATACTAACAGCAGCGACAAAATTTTTATTATATCGACAATGGTCTGGCTGGAAATTAGATAATAGGATCATCAGATTTGAGACTGATGGGAGGCTTCGGCCGAGGTTAAATATCATCCTATCAAAGACGTGCCGCCCAATAAAAGATACGATGCTATGGAGAAACCATTAAGAGGGTATTTATCTCTTACCAAGTTAGCTCTATCTTAGAAAGTATCATCATCCCTTACCATCAACTGAGATTACAGTCAAATTAGCAACAAAGTAAATTAGTTGTCTGTAAAGTCGATTTACGGACTATAAAACAACCACAGACATCGGTCGATGGAGCAGAGTAGGCTGATCGCGCCCCTCTATCACTTGTTCGCTCGACTCAGGCGGAATGTGACAACGTGTCACGCTGTTACTTTATCAGGTGATAAATTGATAGTCTTAATAAATTGTGCATTTTAGGATCAATGTCAAAGAGAATCTGCATCGCTCACTGCGGCGAAGTATAGTTTTAAATAAAACAATACATAAAGATTTAACTTTATTAACACTTTTAAATTATCTTACATAAATTATATCGAAAAAGTTAAAATAGAAAACTTTTACTTGGAAAGGCCACTTATCCTTAACAATACGAGTTTATTGACAATAGTTACAGGAAGCATAGACAACGTTTTTTTTATCTAGTAAATATGCGATTTGACTTACATACATTTTATTTATCGTATATAGAAAAATAATTAGCTAATTTTTTTCGACTAAATTTTATTAAAATTTGAACGACAATTTTTCAAACAATTTTTTTTTACATTAAACTTCTACTGTTAGCATATAATCTGTCAAACGTTTGAGCAACAATATATATCAATTTGACAACTATCTTCATCCTTTTCACTCTCTATTGGTGAGAAAGAGATAGAGTAAAGAGAATTGATAAACATTTGGCTAACAAGGTATCGTTTAGTCTATTCTCCCATAGCGTCTTCGTATTGTTTCCTGAAACAGTCACCCACCGGGAAGAAGTCCCAACATCTTTGAGTGTACATTTTCCATACGAACGTTTCTTGACCTGAAAATTAAAAATAAATTTTTAACAGGTTCCCTTGGGCATAATAAGCTTCTTAAGAATTGTAATTAGTCTGTCCCTCGGTAAGAAATCTACCACTGGACCCCAAAGATGATTTAAATGACTAATAAAGAATTGTACTATTAGAAAAATATTAGCTCTGGAATTTTTTTTACACATTTTACAAGAACGTAATTGTTTTTATAATGAATTAACATGAACAATACCTGGCATCAACGTATTCTCTAACTCATTTGATGTTTTAAGAGGAACATCACCGACCACTTGTTGGCAAGTAGGAAATAACCTTATAATTAGTATCACAATATATATAGACTCATTTTCTTGTATATTCGTCTTTGGCTTGTATACATGACGTGTATCTAAGTGAATACTATATACACTATTATAATATTGATATGTATAGAATAGTTTTCTTAATTAAGTTACGAATGTCAAATATAGATATTGTTAGTGTATTTAATAAATAAAATAAAATAAGGAAAACGTTTAAACGTGAAACAATATGTATATTTTTCCTCTCGCAATGCAGATTAACAACTTACCTGTGTATTCTGTGTCGGGTTTGTTGATGAGATGCATGAGGAAGAACATGTAGTTGGCGAGGTTGTGTTCACGCTGCACGTGCGTGTCGAACCCGTGCGGCACCTGAATATAGTTATGGTATATATATTAAAGACTAGCGGCCCGTCCCGGCTTCGCACGGGTAGGCATAAATAGGTACAGATATTTAAGTTATAAGCATGATAATTAAAACGACCATGAATTGACAAATATTATGAAAAAGTGTGATTCCTAATACTAAAACTAAGTAGCTCTGAAAAGAACTTTTTAAGTGAAGCATAAAAATGTGTTAAAAATACTGGATGGAAATATTCAATGTCGCTTGCGTCGACTGCTTAAGGAGCCGACCGGCTACCTAGTTCATAATGGTGCACCCCCTTCTCCCGTACTGCCCCTCTCTCGCCGAGTTAGTATTTTTATTTATGGGTAAATTCGATATTTATCGGATTGGCAATCTAAACCATTCTCGAATCCACCTGATGATATAAACAATTTCAACAAGATCGGTCCAATCGTTTAGAATGAATCCACTGACATACACAGGCAGATAAGAAGAATAATATATGTAATGATAATAAATCGAAATATAACAATGATGCGTTCATTATACCTCTCTTGACCATCTTCACCATCCACCATCACTCTCGGGTGTGATGGGTTAGTCTTATTCAGTGTGAAATACTGAATGAATAGAAATTGATGTTAACCTTATCAAAGTAGTCCTTATTGATGCCGCAAATGAAGCAGTTGGACTCCATATCCTCTTTGACGGATTCCAGCTGGTCACGGAGTTCACCAAACGCATCGATGATCAAACCTGTAATAAATCATCATTTTGACTGACTTCACTTGATGATAAGGTAAAAAATCTATGTATTCTATTTATGTCCTACTACTGGGTTTAGGCTTCTCGCTCATAAGAGAGAAAAATGTTAGAGCATAAACTAGATTGCTCCAAATCATGTTGATTTGGCAGATCCAGATATGCGCAGATTTCATTGCCATGTAAAGCCAATTGATGCATTGTAAACAACAATTAGGAAAATAGGTTTTACAAAGAGAAGGTAATGGCCCAAGATTTGAACCAATGAGCTTTAACTAGTTTTCGCGTATCTGTAATTATGTTTATCTTGGTATCTTACACCATTCCCCTCCCCCCACGCCTAATCTAATCAGACTAACCACAAAGTTCATAGATGGATAAGAATATCACTTATCTAATTTACCTGTGAACAATTTAATAAAGAATAAGTAAGAAGTAAGTAGCAGCCCATTAACGTCCCACTGCTGGGCGCAGGCCTCCTCACTCCGGGGAGCGAGGGTTTTTAGAGCATAGACCCACCACGCTGCTCCACTGCGGATTGACAGGCTAATAAAGAATATCATAAGGAAATTTTGTTTTACATAGCAATACAAATTAGGTAGGCTAACTAGCCAGTCTTACATAGATTTACCCTACTAAAAATCGAACCAAGAACCTCTATTAATCAACAGGCCTGAATTAGTTAAGTACTAGTACTATTATATTACTCCGAAGATACCCAACTAGTTCTGTTTAACTAACCTTGAAGAATGGCAAGCAGGATGACGATAACGAAAAAGAAGAACGAGATGTCAAATATGATTCGGTACACCTCTGAATCATCACCATCTGGCGGTTCCAGCTCATCACCAATACCACCACCTGCTCGTACCCCTTTGTACAAGTTGAACACGAAACACTGCAATAGATAAAATAACTAGATACTACGTGTTATGACAATTAACCTAAAACTTTTGATAATAAGTTTTAATACAAATTTAATGCTAGTGAAAACGTTACCTTAAAATGACGTTACACATATAGGGCATACAAATATCATCCAATTTTACGTAGACATCAGGTAATGGTGACTATTTATGAATGCGAACTAATAGTAGGAAATAAAAGAGACAAGTTACCGAGAGCATGTCATGACAGTTTCTATTGACTTCGTCGTCCTCTTCCTGCACGTAGAACTTGCGGAAGAAGTTGAACGCAATCACCGTGTATATGTACACGATGATCGTCAGCAACATCACGGTCAATACGAGCTGAAAAAGTTCATTCAATTAGGTATATCTTTCCTTACTGGTCCAGTCGGCAAAAGAAAAGTAGGACGACCAAAATCACGGTGACCAACACAAATCTGTGAAAAAAAATTGTAAGATATGGCAAAAATCGGATACATTGGAAACAAATGAAGGAAACCCTTATCCAAAAATCCTTATCTATAAATAAAGTACTAACACATACTGAAAAATAAACGCATAAATATACATGCACTCCCACTTACACCCACACATACACTCACGCGCACGCAATACGCATACACACATTTTACTCGCAAAGAATATATATATGATAATAGTAGAATAAGTGAAATATAAGTGAAAGTGAAATAGTAGAATAATCGACGCTGGAAAGCAAATACAAAGTAACTTGCAAAATATTGTGTAGTCGCTAAAATCAATCAATCTAATATCAGAAGATTTAGAAAATCATTGTGTCTTATTATGGAACCACGTGGCAAGTGAAAAGCCATAGAGTCAGCTGATAGGACACTTGGGCCTCGCCTTATTGGCTTTGGCTGCTCTGTTGCGCCTTTCGCTTTATTTTTACTCCTCGGCCGACTGTATTACGTGTAAAAAAATTAACCTATATTACACTTTAAACTCTCACCTGCTTTCCGTTATGGGTTACAGACTGTAAGATAGTTCTCAGGGTTTTGAAACCCACAGCGACATCCAGCAAGTGGGCAGCGAAGAAAAAGTTGTTAAAGTTGCCCATCACGGAGAAGGAGAAGTACCAGAGCGAATACAGGAAAGAGTTGTCTGTGATCGTGACACCAGCTTTCCACACTTGGTAGCGCCAGTCAATGTTGAAAATGCTAAAAAGACCGATTTAAACATATATATATATGCGTTCATAAAGGTGTACTTATGTCATTTGGTAAATTAATATGATAAAAAGTTTTTTTTTTACAATTTTAATGTCATTGAGGGTTACGATTATATAATATTTTACAGTCAGTCAAAGATATCCGCCTGTCTACTTATAACTATGAAAGTAATTTATTGTCATCTAGCAATTAGCTGTTCCCGGGGATGTTAAACACACGCATACACAGATATTGGGTGTGTGTTTGTGCGTACACACCCGCAAATAAGCACGCACGCACATACATCCATGAAATAGTTTCAGTCTTACGTTGAACAAAACGTCGATTAAGAGCAGACTTACTAATTCCAAAGGCCTTTGCTTCCTTCTTCTTCTTGCGCTGAGAAGGATGTCTTCTCCATTCCGAGCATGTTTGATATGGAATCGAAGTCATAAGTCTCTGAATATTTAGCGCGGACTTTTTTCTTGATGAACTTGTCCCAATAGTTGACGGGGAATGACCTGCATAGATTTATACGTGTCACGCACGTTATGGATATAACAAATTTCAAAAGTTACCGTAAATGATTTCTTGCGCAATTTATGGATGATAAAATGTAATAAATTTCAGAGGACAGCGTTTTGTATTGTTACTCACTTAGCAGATATGACAAGCTTATCCCAATGGCTCTTCAGATCGTCGTCTTCTGGTTGCTCAGCGATATACAAACCGTCAAACTCTAGTTTGCGCGCAATCTCTTTCTCCCGTTTGAATATAGCTAAAGGCACCTGAAGATTTAAAAAATTTGCTAAAATTTTGGTATTTTATACATATATTAAATTGATTGGATTTAGTTTAGACAGTACTTATGACTGAGATATTTACTTATATATTTACAAATATTAAGCTAATATATCATCAATACTCGAAGGAAGAATTAATTAAATTTGCACAAAATTAAATTTTTAAGTAATCTACTGACTGTTAATATCTCTAAAACGAGTTACATAATATTTAAAGCTAAAAATAAAATTATACAGGCCCATCCTAAAACTTACAATCAACAATATTAAAATAAAACAATCTCACGTAGAAAAATATCTAGGACTCATGATCGATAGCTAATTAACGTGGAAATCCCACATAAATAAAGTCAAATCTACTTTATCATCACTATTAGGATCGCTTTATAGCATCATTGGATGTCTTCCGCACAAAATTAAAATTCGGTTATATTTTTCTCTTATCCAATCTCATCTTAATTATCTCATAGAAGTTTGGGGAAACGCTGCGAAATCTAATTTAAATTCTCTATAAATTATACAAAACAAAATAATCAAAATTTTAAACAACTATAACTTCCTCACGCCTACAAAAAAGTTTATGCCGAAACTAAATTATTAAATATAAAACAATTACATTTTTATAATTCCTGTATTTTAAAACGAAATCAGAATACGGATCCCGACTGCGAAATGCCAATAATATATCAGTAGATAAAATACATATAAACTACGGAATGAGGGATATAAGTTTTGAAGGTACGCTAATGTATAATAAATTACCCAAACAAAAAACACAAATAATTTTAGATTATATAAAAAAAACATTAAAATTATTTATAATTGAAAATGTGTAAATGCGGCCCTGTAGATAGACCGGCAATTTTATAACGTTACCCTCATCCATTTTGAAATGTACACTATTGCTCGACTTCTGCGTCCAAATAATTAAAGTTTACCTACATGGTTTGCATTGTTTAAAAAAATATTCTCGTTAAGTCAAATGATTGTAATTTCTTTTGAGAAATAATTGTCTTTAACCTTAATACAGATTACAGTAAAAATCTTTTTATAATAGTTCAATTAGATGTACGAATTTAAATGGTCTCAAAAGTATTAGATTTAAACAACAGTTAAGACCACTTTTTATTATATAGTTCTTCTGTGTATAATTGCATGAAAAAAAATATAACAAGGAGTAAATTATGAGTACTAAATCATTGTTTTTATTAAATCACCTACCTTTAAATGGTAGTATCCTACGAGGATAGCCAATGAGGCTATAGAATGTAGAACAGCCGCCATTTTGATCACGTGTTCCATGTAGAAGAAGTCTTCGTCTATCAGTACCACTTCTAGACCATCATCATCCTCCCCTTCCCCACTTCCACCTGATGGTGTTTAGGACATTCATTAGTGTTTAATAGGATTAGTTAAGCGATTTTGTCTTTTTATTTAAACACTAAACAGTTACAAATATAATGTGTAAAAAAATTGTGAAGAACTAAAACAAATCAATAAATGTCAAACCTCAAATAACTACTTCTAGAAATAGGTTTCAGGAAGACTGAAGAAAGAAAAATAAAACAATGACTATAAACACAGCATATTACAAATTAAACTCCTCATTGGTCTAAACTGCCTCATTGGTATAGTGGTTAGCATGTTCGACTACAGACATGAGGTCCTGGGTTCGAGTCCCGGGTCGGGCCAATTCAAAAATCAATATTGAGTAATATCAATTCTATTAAGATTTTCTCAATATTTGCCCGAAGTTGGGAAGTTGGCGGTGTGATCCACCCCCGTGCCTCGGAGAGCACGTTAAGCCGTCGGTCCTGCGCCTTCTCTCTCCGGTCGTGTCGGATTCCCGTCACATCGGACTATGAGAGTGAAGGAATAGAGAGTGCACTTGTGTACTATGCCTGCCAATCCGCAGTGGAGTAGCGTGGTGGGTCTATGCTCTAAAAAACCTTTGCTTATCGGAGTGAGGAGGCCTGTGCCCAGTAGTGGGACGTTAATGGGCTGCTACTTAACTTTTTTTTTAATTACAAATCGCTTTTAGAAACATAAAAAAACATGTCACCATGTAAACTTCATAACAAATAGTGAATCAATCGGTGTAAAGATTAAAATAATTTCTTAGAAATTATTGTAAATGAAATCGAATTGATATAAAGTACATTTTAAATAGCAATAAAAGTAACAGATATTTTTGTTATCTCGAAATGTACTTTAAAAAGATATCTTATGGTTAGATTCAACTTACAATAATTTCTATAAAAACATTAAACTTCCCATCTTTAGTTGGAAAGAGAGAGTGGACTGTTGTATATTATTATAGATAAATAGTTTGCGACATTTGCCGTTGACGTCTGCAACGCAGTTTCTAACTTTTGCAGTGTCATCGTTTCCTACATTTTAAGATACAATGTAACTTGATCAATAAATAAATTTCATTTCATTTCATTTCATTACTCACCGTCACCACTGCCTGAGCCCTGGCCAGATCCTGATCCACTGATGATGTCTCCAATTCCTGATCCTTCGCTACGTTCGACTTCCAGCGTTGATACCTGTAATTTTTATATTCGATTTGTTAATGAAAACACATAAGTTCTATTAGTTAGTAAAAAAAATTAGAGTAATACCTGATTTATCTTGCAAAAAATTGTTTTTAAATCAGTGATTTTTGTTTCCTATTTATAATAAAGAAAGTTAGATTAATAAGCTTACCTTATAGAAGAGCAGTACGAAGTTTATACAGAAGGCCAGGACCAGGGCGACATATTTCAAGTTGTAGAAGTTTCTCGCGAGGAAAGACACGGCACGGCGGGTGTATTGCGACAGATCTACTTGTGAAAGGGCCGATGGCGCGGGGCCTTGCACAGCCTAAAATAAAATATTCATTGTATTAGGTAGACAACTTGCACCCGGTTAGTTTCCTAATTGGGTACAGACCTCCTTTGATATAGGAGAGCTTGGAGCTTAGGCCGATCATGCTGCTCTACCAGAAAGCTAATATTGTCGATTTGAAGAACTAATTGAAAGTGACATTTAGCAGCGCCATATTTTAAGGAATATACAAGTAAATGTTTTCATTTACAACTATTATAGTTCTAAAATTCATCCATATTTAAGTAAATAATGATTATGAATTAATATTATACTTTTCTTTACTGTCTCATTGAACTAGTGGGCAGCTTGGCCAGCATGCTCGTCTTCAGATTTGGACCCTGGGATCGAGCCTGGGTCGGGTAAATTAAAAAACCGATATTCGATCGTTCCATCGTACTAGGAGAGTGAAGGCATCCACAGTGGAGCAGCGCGGTGTGTCAATGCTCTAAAAACCGTCTTTCTTATAAGTGAAGTGGCCTGTGCCCGCCAGTTGGACGTTAATGTAATGCTACTTACCTTACCTTATGATGTTTTTATAGGGACAACTGTATACAGCCTTTTAATTGCTGGCGTAATTTATGAAAAGTTCTGCAGTAATATTAAATTATCAAAAGACATAATTTATATCGTATAAATCAATTTGATTGTGTAAATTACTATAGACAATTTTAAGAAGGAATTTGGAAAAAGATTTATGGTAAAAATACCTTTTTTGATTGAAAGTACTTGAGCTGCAATCCCGGCCGCGTGAGTAAAGCCAATTGTGTTATTTTTCCACAGTAACTATTTTTTACTTAGTTCAAATATGTTTCGATTGTTTGCTTAAGATTTTTCAATAGATAACTACAATTTTACCCCGGTTAAAAAATATGAGTTCGGTTGAAGCAATTGAATGATTTATAAAATAAAACAAATAAATTAAGACCGAAATAAATTAATACCTTTTTGCTTTCAGCTTCAATAGCAGACATGGCTGCTTGTTGAACTGCCTGGGCTTCCATACGTTCCTGTGCCTGTTTCTTGGCCTGCTCGCCTCTGTTGTGATACAAATACCATAGTAAAAAGAAATATTTTAGGTGTATTTTTCGTCAGGATAGGTTTACGCTTCACCTCAATCATGCCATGGAAAGCTGTTATGAGGTTGAAGTTTGTTAACTATTCACCCTTGTATTGCAATTATTGGGGTTGTACGATTTAGGAAATACAGAAAAAGGTAGAGTTTTGCAGGAAAGAAATTTCAAAGAGATTTTTTCTAATAGATGAGACATCTACTATGTAAAAAGTGGAATTGCTGACAACGTTGGGAGAATGCATGCATGCATGTGTAGAAGGATGTCGCTGGTATGACATTCTGGATTTCCTGAGAAAATTCTCCGAAGAATATCCTATAGAAGGGAGACAGGCTGGCGATATTACGTCGTTGTTGTAAGCTCTGCATTTTTGTACGGCTTAAGAAGTTGTGAACAATGGCGTCTTCTGGCCTGTTTGTTTGTGATAGGAAGGGATACCTTGGAAAGTAGAGGTGAATGGGAATGCACTTTTTTACAATAGGTATTTTTAATACAAGTATATAACATTTATATCATATCCTGCCAGAAATTTCGTGTGTGTCGACTTTATAATTGAATTGAACTTACAAAGTACAATAGTGTTAACATGTACATAGGATCAAAAATATTATTATATCATATTAAACAAAAACTTTACTACAACAGCAATACCTATACACCTCGTTATGACAACAGTACTTATACAGTTAATTCATCGGAAGAACAGGATCTTAAAGTTTATGACTTGCATTGGACATCTAGTGCAAGTAATATACTATGTATATGCCAAACTTCAGCCTTCTGACTAACGAACAGATTGACTAATTTTCGTACGTATAATATTGGTATATATTAAAGTAGGAATAACCCTATGAATTGTCATAAGTAATTCTCACCCTAAAAGATCTATAAGAGAAGGCGGTTGTTGTTCTTCTGTATGCTCTGTGCTTTCATCTGGTGACACTTCGGCTTCTTCACCTGATGAAGGAGTAGATGTGCTAGGCGACTCGTGCGGTTTCACTTGTATCCTTAAGGATAATGAAAAATCACAAATGAACTTTTGTAAGTGAAACAGTGGATGAAAAGGTTAAGTAAACTACGAAAATATATAGTATACCCATTATGTTATTTTATGCAAAAATGTTGTACGTTATGGAGAAACGTCGATGAGCTGAAAGAAAATATTTTTTAAGAGCAAGAAAACAACCATAACTGTGTAACTTTACGGGTTGTGTTTTAGATACATATAAAATGATTACTCGGGTAATTTTGATATTGAGACAATTCCCATTTAACATTTTATAACGAAATATTGTATTTATTACATATAATATTTGCGATATTTTATTTTAAGTATAAGATACTACAGACAAAATGTAAGCGAAATTTTACATAATGTTTAAAATGTGTTAAGTATTATATTATAAGGATAAAAAGTTGAACTTTAATATCTGCAAATATTTCTCTGTAATAAAAACTCACTGGCCATTGTCTTCTTTAGTGATATCCAGTCCGAAAGCAGAAACTTGCATTTGGCCCGTATCATCCGCTGCTGGCAATGCTGGCAGGTGTCTTACAGGACCTGGTAAGATTTGCGTACAATTAAAACTAGATTTATTAAAGAACATTCGTTTAAAACATCGGCAAGGCAAGATAAATTTAATACTAAAAGATCTATTCTAAAAAAAGAGGGGTCATCTACTAGTAAACTTTATTTAACAGTTATGATATCAAAGGAAATCTACAGTGTTTCAATGAGCGCTCTTGTGGGTAGTCTGGGGTTAGTTACTTCCTTCTGCGAGGTTATTATCTTGCAGAAAGAGGCCTTAGGGAGAGGAAGGGAATCAATTCATCTAGTAGACTCTAAGCTGGGTAGTAATTCATATTTGCTTCCTGCAAAGCTATCAGAGTGGAAGATTTTGCAGATGCTTCTCTATCAGAGAGTATCAGAAGGTGCTGGTTTGGTATGCTTACTCCATATTCTTTCAACTTTTATGTGGGATGCATTCAGAGCTGAATGTATTAGCGAACATAAATAGGGCGCCACTAGATTTTAGTAGGTATTCTGGTAAAGCCAGCGAGTCTCAAACTTTCGCGTGGGGTTTTATACCTAATCCGGTGTGTACAACTAATGAGTTGTATCAAAAAAGTCTGTTATAGAGTATGTTTTATCAATGAGGTGTATTTTATATTGCTAAAGTGTGCATTCTACCACTAAATTTGAGATTTCATTAAAATTATTATTAATTATTCAAGATGTTGGCTCTAGCATTAAAAGGATCGTTATTTTTTGTTGCTATGGGTTGGATCTTCTACTAACAGTTATTGCGGACCATTGTAAGATTCACTAGAGGAATATCTTAAATATTTTTTTTAAAGTTATTTACACTTTAGAAACTAGCAGTACATGCAGCCTTAAGTAATTAACAAATTTAATGTTAATTCGTTAATCTCAAATAACATTGAATTAATTATAAACGTGCATATGATATGAAGGTTGATGAAATGGACCTATAGTGGCCATAACTCATATCATAACGTTATTTTTTGGAAAACTTATTATATTATATAATTTATAATAAGTTTTTATAATAATTAAGATCAGTTTTTTATCCGACCGTGATAGAGGATAATCTTATTGTAGTTTTCGATTTTTTTCAAGTATAATGTAGAGTATAATTGTTATTTAAACATAAAAAAAATATTTATTAAAGCAAATTTAAATATTTTATGTTATTACACGACGACATTGGTTATGTTATGTCCAATATTTTTAATTTCAGAAAATAAAGTTGTCGTATTAATAATTAAATGTTAAACCTGCCTTGGCGTTTTAGTGAGGTAGTCCTTGAAGATGCGATCAGTCACAGGTCTTTGATACTTTTTAAATACTTTATTTATTTAACAACAATTTAAATAATTTTTTCAGAATTCTTTTCAGTTTCGCCTGATTAGAATTATTTTTGTATTCGATTCATACCAAATTAATATGTTTGCGTCAGTGGCATTTTAACAATGTTTAATGCTGATATTGCTTCTGGAAAAAGTTCCAAGCACTAGTAAGTAAGCCCATAAATGTCCCACTGCTGGGCACAGACCTCCTCACTCGTACGAGAGAGGGTTTTTAGAGCATAGACCCACCACGCTGCTCCACTGCGGAATGGCAGGCATAGTACACAAGTGTACTCTCTATTCCTTCACTCATAGTCCGACGTGACGGCAATCCGACACGACTGGAAAGAGTTTTCTACAAAAATGCTTTAAAACATTATGGAACTGGGTTTAGATTTTTTAAAGCATAACTCTTTCTTTATCTCTCCAGCAATGCATAATAACTAGGAGCCTATTTCAAAGAAATTGAATAGAAAATGATTATAAATATAGCAGGCGGAAATTCATATTTGAAGTAAGCATAAGGTTATTTAGATTTAACTCCTAAAGAGAATGCGTTGAATTACCGATCACTCTGTATACAAGTGTTCTTAGCCTGTCAGAGTATAATAAATATATATATAATATTTATTTATTTATTTATTTAAGGACCACCAGTAGTTACTACACTTAATGTCTTAAAATATAAAAATATTGTAATGATTATGGTAAAAACCTATCTGAGTTTGTTGTGGGCTCTGCTCAGGAGAGGGCGCCAAGAAACAGTCGAAACTTAAGATTTTAGATCGTACTTTAATACCATCATCAGCTGTACATTAGTATTACTGAGTGGAAAAAAATATTTTACGATTTTAAAGTGCTGTAAAGGCCTGCTTCAAAAATAATATTTTGAATTGAATATTTTTAGAGGGAGAAAAGAAACTAGTGCTTGAAACCGTAACTGCTGTAACAATCCTATTTCAATGATTTGAACCTTTAACTGAATGAGATGAGAACTTTTAAAGATTGCATTTGATGGAAAAAAAATTAACTGATCCTGTGACTGAACGCAATGCCGAAGCGTATCCCACACATAATATTACAGCCTTCCTTACTTTGTGCAAGTGATCTGTGCGAGTGTAGAAGCGAGAGCTTCAACTGACCGATTTTCTCCTCTTCGGTAGGTTCGGGCGGGGGTTCGTCGGTTTGTGGGCCGCGCATTAGGCCTAGAAGTACTCCGAAGATATACCTAAACAAAAATGGTTACATAAATAAATAGGTAGACATTTAGTATATTGTACACCCCATTAAAAGAACCATTGCATTAAACACACATATAAACAAAGGGCGTCCTTATGGTCCTGCCACACCGCTTTATAAAATGTATGTTATAGGAATCGTTACATAATGTTAGAAATTATTTGGAGTGCTTCTACACTGATAGAAATGTTTACAAACATTTATAACACTTGAAAACATGGCATCGGGTCGTAGTTTGGACTAAACGTGCCCCCGCACTCTCCGCATACCCTGCTGTCGCCTACATACATGTTTACTAACAAATAATAACAAAAGATTTTATTTGTTACAAATTATTAACTAACAATTTTGTTTAGATGTGTTTTCTAATATTGTCTAACATGAAAACGTACTTTAACAGTAATCGTTTCAACAGAAGAAGACAGCAAGGCTTTAATTAAGTTTAAAATTGTTCATAATTATTTTCTAATTCGGTTTCTATTCGTTGATTATCAAATTAATTTGGAAACTAATTCAAAAAGTTGTGTTATTATTAAAAGTTGCTACATTTTATATTATCACACATAAATTGAAAAAAAGGCCCGATAATGATAAAGTAAAGAAAAAGAAATAAATACTTAAGCAAATGAACTATTTTTTTGGCACGAACAACACTTATTCTACTATAAGCGATAAATGTTTAAAATATCCATTTTATACTGTGTAATCGAATATATAACATTAAGGTAAGTAAGGTAAGTAGCAGCTCATTAACGTCCCACTGCTGGGCACAGGCCTCCTCGCTCTTATGAGAGAGGGTTTTTAGAGCATAGACCCACCACGCTGCTCCACTGCGTATTGGCACTTCGGTCTAATACGATGCTGTGTGATATAACATTAAATATAGATTAAAATATTTACTTATTTAATTTCTGTAAAAAAAATTCTCAGTGTTTGTTAAGACAACTTGTTTGGTTCCTTAGAGGAGTAAGGCGTGTTGAATCTTTAACTGAATGAGATAACAGTCTTTTTGGTTCTATGAGATTACCGTCTTTTAATTATGAGGGTGATAAATTAGAGATAATCAGAATATTACAGTTACTCATTCGATTACACAGAGTATAAAATAACATATTTAATTTGAAAGTCAGAAATTTGATAAAAGTTCTTAAATGGGTGCAATTATTTCTTGAATTTATCTGTGTTTGGAAATATCTAAAAAGGTGTAACTATATGTTGAAAAGCGATAAAAAAGACGATTATAGATCGAGCCTCAATAACTTTGTATAAGATCTATAAAAGGTAAAAAAAAATATATCAAATAGTGTACAAAAAGATGCATTTCGCTCCATCTTCTTTATAGGACATTGTCAAGCATTGCACATATTATAATTGTAATCAAGAAGGTAAGAAAACAAAGTGATTAGAGAGAGAGGGAAAGAAAGAAGTTAAATGTTTGTAGAAGAGTAAAAAAAAAGTGAGTTAATTAAAACATTAAATATATTTGGTGATTGTAGACACATTTATATATAATACAAATGGTGAATTTACCAATGACTGTGCGCCGTTATGTTGCGTGAAATGAGAAACATATCTTAGTTTTAATTATTTATGAATTTGTTAGTATCCCTATATTATGGTTGATTAATTAATTTGATTGGTTAAATATCATATGGGACACATAAGTTGGGAGATTATGATATTACTTAATAATTTATTTTCCGAAGTTTGTCCATAGAGTGTTTGTAATAATGATTTTAAAGTCAATGTTAGTATATAATAAATTTGAATTAAAACTCAATTAACATAAAGATTCAAGTTCAATCAAGGATTACGTAAAATTAAACAGATTTTGAAGAGATTCACCAATATAATATTTTAAGAGTGCAATCTAAAACCATGCTTTATAAAGCTTCGGTTCGGAAAGAAATAGTACTCATTATTTATCTCCTAAAGGTTGTCCTATATCTCATTTTAAGATATGCGACGAAAGCCAATATATTTAATAGTTAAAGATAATGTTGAATATTGAATGACATTAAACTTTTATCACAATATACGGTTTACAGAAAATTATATAAATTCGAGATAATTGTAACATAATTAAGCGTAAGTATAACTCACCTGATGACCACTACAGCTCCATAGCCCATATAATAGAACAAATAGAAGAACATTTTGAAAAACCCTATAAAAAGTTCCGCAGGAGGCATCTGTTGGAGATCAGCAATTTTCTGTTTTATATTGGAGGGAGATAAAGAAGAGAATGCTGTAGAAATTCCGTCTTTCACCGATTGGTATCCACGCCGGAATGGATCTTTACCCGCTCTGGAACAATGACATAGTTTGTACTAATCTATAGTAATATTATAAATGCAAAAATACCACCATGACTAAGAGTGTTACACTGAACTACACAAGTTTTATATATATATATATATATATATATATATAGGTAATAATTATTTCTAAGTAAGATTAACAATTCAGTTAGCAAAAACACTTTTTACAACAAATAGTGGGTGCCATAAAATAAATACAAATAATAAGATGAAAGAGTAAAAAAAAATACCTCAATTATTATGGAGCTGTTGTCTATAGTAGAAAAATGAATCGCAAAATGTGTTGGTAAGCGCATAACTCAACAACACCTGGGTAAATTTTGACAATTCTTTTGTTTAAATGTTCTTTGAAGTCTAAGGATGGTTTTTACGGCGAGAAAAGTTCGAACAATTGCAGCGGAAGACCCTAAAAACAGCCCTTTTCTGTTTCCCATACAAACGTTTTCTAACTTAGATGTAGAGTCAACATACATACATACATAGCATCACGCCTGATTCCCATAGGGGTAGGCAGAGACAACATCCTTCCACTTGCCACGATCCTTGCATATCTCCTTCGCTTCATTCATTCTCATTAAACTTTTCATACAAGTTCGTCGGTTTAGAGTACTCTTGACCTGGCCGTTATTTAAAATGTCCTGGATTTGGTCCAGGAACGTTCGCCTCGGTCTTCCCCTTCCAACTTTCGCATTCACTCTTGACTCATAAATCCTTTTTGTCAGTCTCCTTTCATTCATTCTCTCTACATGCCCAAACCATCTAAGCATACCTTTNAATATCGAATAAAATTATTGTGTCCTACTCTTACATCATTCTTGTATAGATTTTTTGTGTTCTTTCAGAGTAACTTACAATCATTAAAAGTATAATATTTTAAAATAACTAACCTCTCTTCCTCATCATCACCCATATACACGTGGTATGCCTCCCTATTCTTGGGTCCTCCAGCAGTCTCTTCTGATGCAGCCATAAGACCGGATGCGTGAGTCATTTCAAAGATTGCATCCTCACAGAAGTTTACGAAGGCTTCTAACTTCTCTTTATCACCACCTTCAGTCACAATGCTGTAGAAGAAAGCGCGTTTCGATTCCTGAAAAGGGATACATGTTATTCTATTCAAATAGGTTGCTTATTAAGACATCAGTTTGCATGCAAACTATTGATATAATCAAGGAAATTCGTCTCTGCGTCACCACTGAAAGACACATTGAGAAATTTATATTGCAAAGAAATTTCATAACTTGTACAGTTATAGTTAAAGACACGATATACATCCGTAAAATACCTTGATTCAGTAATGTAAAAATATCTTACTTTGATCTGCGGTTTCTCCCACTGCTCTATGTTAGACTCCTTGATTTCGAAATATACACGTTCAATCCTCTTCGAGCCGCCCATGATCTCGATACGTCCCAAGAAAGGCTCGAAATAGTTCAGCACTGAACCGGCTGTCTCCAGGAAACGAGCGAGCCTGTAAACATGAATTATGATAATAATATAGAGTAATCATTAGTAATTGGTTTATGTTTGTATAGTATTTAATATTTATACATAAATATTTCTTATGAGTTATATTTAAAAAAAAGAGCGAGGGAGTAGGAGAGTATAATAAACTCCATTTCCGCATAAAAATTACACACGTGAAGTACCCAGGACCTCTAGACTAGGTAAGCAAGTGTCTTAAGGGTCAGTGTCTTCACAGTTTTAAATTATATTATTAAAAGAGTTATAAAATGTAAAACCAAAGAAAAGAAAGATAAAATATGTATGTGTTTACATAATCCTCTGTACGTATGTATCTGACAGAAGTCCTCCTAAGTGGCTAGTTCAAGTGCATTTATATATATATATATATATATATATACTTACCTAGGTTCATTCGGCATATGTTCCGATAGATTTGTGAGTAGAACTGCAAGGTTAAAACCTATTTCCTTAGCAGGCTCGTGGAATCTGTCGCAGAAGCCTACGTAGTCCAATTTACCGTCATGATTAGTTTCGCAACATGCTAAAAGGAACTCTATCTCCTCTCTGTAATAAAACATTATTTGCCATCAATGATTGTCACATTAATATCTGATCCGTCCCACAAGACATAGAAATTATTTAAACGATAAAAAACGTTGGAATTAACGAATTTCTCTAATCTCAACATAATAAATTAAAATGACATTGTGATTTTGATGATCAAAAAGACACTCGACTGAGTTCTTACGTTACTTTTATTCTTAATTCGTTCTTTAAAATCATCATGTGTTGCACATTGAAAATTATACTTGACATACATATGACTTATGTATGACCTATATATGAATTCAGCCAACTCGAAAGCCCTCTACATTTAAATATTATTGTTTAACTATATATTAAGCTAAGATTGGGTGCATGTATATTGTAATGAGCGTCACAGAGTATCACTGAGTAATACTTGTAGCGTTTAAAGGGAATAATGAATGTGATTTTTTATTTAGTGTCTATAGAGTACCCAGACTTTTCTAGATAAAGTTGTAGGATTCAACTGAATGCAAAATAAAAAATATGGTTGTTAAATTTTCATTAAAACTTACGGCGTGTAACTCTTCTGTTGTTCCATTTTTTCTTTGAAGTCCTTCGGTAGCACCCAACCATCGCTGTTTGTATCGATCTCCTTGAAACTAGCGCTGGACGTCAAGTCCTTCAGCTTCAAAAACATATCGAAGTATTTGAGAATCAGTTCCACATTCGAGGCGGACTCCACTAACGTATCCACCATCTGTTTACCAATCGTACCTGAAATCGTATCATATATGAAATATAGTACAGTGAACTTTTCTGTTATTTAATTTTATTAGAAATTCTGACAATTAGTTGTTTCGGTTAACATGTAAATTATTTTCCTGAAGAAAACTAATTAAGTTAATTTTGAATTCAAAGGTTCCCTGGAGGATAGATCCAAGTGTTTGAGCTGTCTTTTTATACTGAAGATTGTTTCCTCTGATTTTTATTTTTTTGTGCGAATGAAGTAATAAATCAAAGTAGGTGTTTATGTATGTGGGTGTATTTCATGTTATATATCTATCAATAGATACCTATTGATTCGAACTTAATCACAATTAACCTTTATCCTATTGAAGGTTGCCCAGTAGAGATTCCTGATAACAACATAACCGACTTGTCACGCATTCGTATTGTATTTTTTTATCTGCTGGTTTAAGTAATAGGTTGAATTAAAGTATGTTTTCATTCTCCCTAAGCTTCTTACCGTTTACAACGTTGCCCTCAAGCATAGAGAGCATCATGGTGATCATGTCCTTCTGCAGATTAAGGAGCTCCTTCAGTAAATCTACTTGTGAAGAATGTTTTGATAGTTTGTCTTGCATGTGCGAAAAGAGGAATAGGAAACCACCCACGGCGTCCCACAATCTGAAATATTATAATGAATTTATAGTATAGTAGACCAGCAAGAGCAATAAAGTTATATAAGCATTGAATTGATCACGTCGTATGTACAGTGGATTTAAGTGTTTGTAGACGTAGTTGTGAGGGTCGGTTAGAGTATATAAATATATTTCGACTGACCCATTTCAAAACATTGGACAGTGATGTCTTTTTTTTGTCACTGGGAAATGGAATTTACGCATCAATCCTGACTGATGAGCAGTCAAGAGAGTGGGACTCGGCGATGGTAGGTCTCGCAATACTAACTAAATCCCACCGGAACCCTCTTCATCCATTAGTGAGACACCAGGTGTTCAGCTTTCGCGTTCTGCCCTGGTGCCCCAGATGAGTTCGACGGAGGATTCACGGAGGCGGGAGGAGGTGCGCAAACATGCGTCGCTTTGTAATCTGCCTCCTTCAGCGGTGAGGGGGAGAATCCACTGCATTCTCCCTCTCTCTCTCATGGGCTTCCTTCAGCGAGACTACCGTTACGCAAAAGAAGAGCACTTTCGCCCACCATCTCTCACTGGAGAGCATCGCGCCTATAATGCTCCCCAACGAGAGGTCGCCGTCAATCAACCAGGAGGTGACACTGAAGTCCCCAGGCCGCACAGTGTAATGCAATCAATAGCTGTGCCACACTGAACGGGTGACTCATCCCGGCGAATTTGGTGCAGTAACTTTCCGAAGCACCCATGTGCAGACAGAACCTGCACCAATCTGTAGGAAAGCGTCCCGTGCTCCCTGGAAAACCATTATTCCAGGTAAGGACGGATCGCCGCCACAGTGGCTATGCCCGCTACTGGGGATCCGAGATGTCTGCTGGTTTGACGTCACCCATTTTTTAAATAAAAAATAAACAAATGATTTAATATGCGTAGCAAAAATAACGTTGTAACCAAATACCTGGAATGTGCCAAAGCCTGTTGATTCTGCGTACAAGGACCTTGAATAACTTCAGTGAGAGTGTTAAACACTTGAGATGCCACTTCGATGGCTTTGAAGAAATTCGCTTTACCTGCTGGATCGATTAGTTCCTGAAATAAAATGTTCAAGATTATCAAATATTTTAATTTTCACGTATGTTCAGAAAAACTGCCATTTAAATGAAGTAAAAATTTTATTCGGTATTAATAGATTATATAATTTCTTGCAAATATTAAATATTTAGACGGGATTAAATATCACGACATATATTTAATGATAAATTTATAATAATGTCTGAAGTGAAATTTATTTCGGCGCATGAGGGTGAAATTTTACGGATTAAATGCGTGATTAGCGTCACGAAGATGGGCAGCCATTTTTATGCTAATTCGTTTGAAGGATAGGTAGTTTTAATATTAACAAATAATATGTGGTATTTTAAGGTGCCTCTCGTCATTTAATAATATAATAGATTATTTTTCATAAAATAAAAATATTTCTATATATTCTCTTGTCTAAATTTTATATTCTAAAACAAAATTTCAATAAATAATTTGTATCAATTATCGACACTTTTAATATTTTAATGACATTTAAATTCATTAAATAACCTAACATATCTCCCTTTATTCCTCCCTCTATATCTCCTTTTATTTATACAAATCTAAAGTTTTAGATCTGTATAAATATAAATAAGACTTATAAATGGGTTTGCCAAAGAAGTTTCACTTCTGACATTTGTAGTTTGTACGTATGCATTTTTAATTTTTTTTAGTTTTAGTTACGAAAAAATAGAGTCTTTTAACTATTTGTATGCCTTTCACTAACGAAATTTTGGTGCATAAATTATACATTATAATTATGATTTATGCAAGTGTATTATTTTTCATTTCCCTATTAATATTTTTCCAAAGACTACTGTTATGTTTACATTATATTATTCTCTCTCTCATTATTCACATTGCATATTTATTATGATTTGACATTAATTCAACGTTATTTCACTATTTCAAGGGAGGGATTTTAAAAGAAAACCTCACCTTGCTTGAATAATGCCAATAGAAGTCCATGATTGACTCTTGAAGCCTCAATAAGTAGTCGACAGTACAGATAACAACGTTAACAGTGGTGGTATTTCCTGCTTGGGTACGGAGGTAATTTTGCCATTCTGCAATAAATCATTGAAAATAAAAATCAGTGTTCTTAATTCATGCAAGCTCAATGAGATATGTGTCCTTTTTTTATCATCATTATCTACACTAATATTATAAAGGGGAAAGATTTGCATTTTTTACGTAACGAATAAACTCAAAAAGTACTGGACCGATTTAAATCATTCTTTTTTCATTAGAAAGCTACATTATCACTGAGTAACATAAGCTATATTTAGTTCTAGATTACTATAGAAATCTTTAGAAATTCCTATTAAAACCAACCGAAGGTGTAAAAAAATTAGCCATAAAATGTCTTTCATCGCATACGCTGTGAAGAGTATTAATGATAGGACAAAAAAATGTTCGACAATATTATAGAATATATCAATATCTACAAAAAACTTCACGAGACCATATATCTACCTATTGTATTTACGTCACTACAACTACTTTTTTACATTTAACAAATTGATAGAAATATCGATCAAAATCAGACCGTGTTATCCATACCATAAATAAATTTTTATACAAATAAACAATTTAATATTCAAGACTGCCTCAATACCTGATGATTACTTTTTGAATTATTGAAATCGGATATTCCATTCAAAAGATATCATGAAATTAAAATAAAAATACATGCCGGCGGCGGCCGCCACGCAGCGCATCGAGTAACTAACTCGACGAGAGAGGGGCAGTGCGGGAGAAGGGGGTGCACCATTATGAACTAGGTTACCTTACGCAGTGGACGCAACACATTTTTATGCTTCACTTAAAAAGTTCTTTTCAGAGCTACTTAGTTTTAGTATTAGGAATCATACTTTTTCATAATATTTGTCAATTTATGGTCGTTTTAATTATCATGCTTATAACTTAAATATCTGTACCTATTTATCTCTACCCGTGCGAAGCCGAACGAATTTTAATAAAAATATTTCACTGCCACGTTTTTTTATCGTCTCACTACTTCAAATAATGTTTCGACTTTCAATTAGCTTTCTTTTAGTAAATGATTTAAATTACGATCTCCATACGATGTTTAGGGAGTTAGTTAGTTGTTATAGATATATATCATACTCCTATAAACATGTTTTGTTATTAGATATTAATGTAATTTTATAGTAGTGTAGTTTGTAACATCGGCGATATTAGTATGAGACCTCTTGATACAACTATATGCTTTTAAATAAAATAAACAATTTATGATGTTTATTGTATAGTATATTATTCATAGGTATATTTCCCACGAGACCCAAGTTGATGTTAAAATAGAAAAGCAGAAACTAAAAATTATTTTTAACGTTTTATGTCTACAATCAATTTATATAGTACTGCTATGTACACCTAATATCTTCTTGTTCAACAATGTTGGATTAGTTTTGGTGATAAATTGACTATTTTTTTACTTCATAATCTAGTTTACCTAAGTTGTGGCCTTCACAGGTAAGTTGTATAAATCTGAACAAAGCACAAGTAAATTCCGCATCGTGCATATTCTTTTCCCCCGCAGCTCCTTCAAGACCAACTCCGAGACCTGCAATGATAAGACACAAAATGACACACTAAAACATTATTTTCTCAGATCTATGCGGCTTTTGTTCATAATTAAACAATTTTTCTATGAATTACTATTAGACCTATCAGTCTTTATCCGTGACCATGACTATAGTTAGAAACTGTATAGTTTTGGAATGGTATTTGTGAAACTGAAGATAGTTTTAAAAGTATATTAGGCACATAGACAGAAAAACATGTTTTTCTCGGAAGCGAATTTTTTTGAATCGCGGGTTAAGATGCTCTATTTTTCTCGCGTGGTTGGCAAACGATTTTTTTCTCACATTGGTATGAAAATTTCGACCTCTTTAAGTTGATTTGCAGCTAACAATTAAAAATTTAACTATCCTCGCGTGGTCTAATACGCTTTTACATTTGGATAAAAAAATGGTTGCTAGTTTACCGACAGGAAAAGTGAGCTAGGCACATGCACGCCATTGTAATCTAATCGGGATAGAACGAGGCACTTTTGTCCCGCATACAGGAGCTATAAAGCGAACTTTGTTATGCCGCAATTAGAACACATTTAATTAAAAGACATTTATAAACAAATAAAAATATATAAACCAAGTAGGTAAGGTAAAGTAAGTAGCAGCCCATTAACGTCAAATGAGAGAGGGTTTTTAGAGCATAGAATCACCACGCTGCTCCACTGTGGATTGGCAGGCATAGTACACGAGTGTTCTCTCTATTCTCCAATCTAATGTGACAGGAATCCGGCACGATCAGAGAGAGATCAGGCGCAGGACCGACGGTTTAACGTGCTCTCTGAGGCACGGGGGTGGATCACACAATTTTTCCAAATTTCGCGCAAATATTGAGAAAATCTTAATAGAAAACTCAATATCGATTTCGAATTGGCCCGACCCGGGACTCGAACCCAGGACCTCATATCTGTAGTCGAACATGCTAACCACTAGACCAATGAGGCAGTTATATAAACATTAAATAGATCACGTCGTATGTACAGTGGATTTAAGTGTTTTGATATCAAAACATTGGACAGTGATGTCTGTAGTCGCACATGCTAACCATTAGACCAATGAGGCAGTTTATTACCAACGAGGCAAAAATTCGTAAATTACGTTGTTTTAGCATATATAATTATTATACACCAATTTGGTGTTTATATAACATTATTATAGACACCGACATGAAGGTGCATGTTAGTGGAGGCTAATTATATACGCAATTAGCTTATACTTTGAACAACTTAATTAAAATTACAGTATGTAAATTTTTTAAACATATTTATTAAAAGATCATTGAAAGAATTTAATAATTTGCAACATTAGACTGAAAAAACAAGAAAAAATTGCCTATATTTGAATTCTTATACTTCCTCTAGAAGCTGTTACCGTTAGTGTAAGGCAAGGCGTGTCACAATTGTTGGAATCTGGAGAAAGACGTCAACAAATCTGACTAAAAAAATTTAAATGGTAACTCAAAGTGGCGGTTTCAATTTCAAAACTAGCGAAAATTCGATATTATTGCATCAAGAGAATTCAATATTATTTGAAAATCATGTATCTGGTAGATAACAGATGTTATGAGCCTAAAAAATATACAGAATAAAATATTTACGGCAGTCTTAGTGAAACAGTACTATAGCTAAAGATATGAAATTTTATTTCGGAGAGCCAAATTATGTTTGCATCAAAAAGCAAATTGCTAGCAATTGCTGTAGCGATATACTTATATTAGCAGGAGCGTCTCTAAGACATTTAAGTTAACAACTACTACAGACAACGAACAATATTAATATATGAAATTTACTGAAGAATACATAATAAATATGTATAAACCTACTTAGATATTTATACGAATCATAATAATCAAACACAAAAAGGTATAGCAGGACGACATAATCGTGTGATACATCGACATTATGCGAATTGGCTGTTCAGCCTTGCCTTACTTACGGTTGTATACCGGGCAATATGACGATACATAACCTAAAGAAAAATCAAGTTATTATGGAAAGGATAATAAAATTTGTCAAAAAAGAAAGTCAGAAGCTAAAATATATCACATTAAACTGATTATTTTACGGGTGTGTACCATAACATCGGTATGAGCAATAATATGAGCATTTGGTTAAAAGAAAAGCTACTAAGAATGGATTTAAGAAGATATCTAATATACCTTAACCTTATTCGACCGTCATAAAACCTTATACTGGGTACGTATATAGTATTGATAAATTGTTAGTTTTTATGTAACAGATTTCATTAAGTAGTTCATATTGATAACTTTGTTCCTAATAGTAACACCAAAAAATACATATACAATAAAACGCCCGTAAATACAAGATATGCCATTCTCCACAATTGCTAAACATGACATTCTTCAGTTGTTTTTTGTATAAAAGTGTACTTATTAGATTGTATTGCATTAGTTCCACTAAATGGAAATAATTAGGAAACTATATTTTAATTTTGGAGCATTCTAAACGCTTGATCTTAACAATATAAATATAATATGGAATATTATATCACAAAGGCAAAAATTACTGACAAAGGTCTAAATATTTCCTGATCTAAGACCATTTTCAATTATTATTATACAGAAATAATTTAGTAAAAATCACTCTGACTGAAATACAAACCTTCAGCTTTGGTATTCCTTTCGAAGGCATCTAAGTCTAGAACAGAGCATGAATTCATCAAACCGGCTATTGATGTGAAGAAGCCAACGTCCTTCTTGTCTTTGAGATGGTTAAGCATACCCTGTTGAGGAGAATCGCAGTCTAAAGTCTATTTTATGTAACGAACTTAAACAAATACGTACATAGAAAAGATAGATGGTGTTGAATATTTTTAACCATTATTCTAGTAGACCGCTCAAAGGGCTTGAGCTTAAGGAGTAAAAAATAACGTGGTTTGATAAAATAACTCAATCAATTACTTATTTATGGGGGACTTAACATTCATTTACATACATAATATTATATGTCCCGTAATACCCGTTATAAGCAAAATTAGACATATTTGATCTCAAAGTAGATAAGCATCCTTTATCAAGTTCTTATATTATCGCGCAAATTTCTATACATTTTTTTCTATTCATCTTAAGTATATATCTTTTCTATTTGACGTCTATATATGTTATGTAACTACTGCATAAGCCTGTTATTGATATCTATGTTATGTTATATTCTGTTCCTTGTCCTTTATCTTTCTTTCTGTGTCTATAACTTTAAATAAAAACATTGAATTTATTGATATCAAGTTATATAAAACAGACCTTTATGCAAGATATTGTTTTAAGTTACGTTTATTATCTTACCATTTGTATATCAATGTTGCCTCCTCTTAATATCGAGATGCCAAGTTGCAGCGTCTTCATAACCATATCACTTGGCAGTCCTTTTGAAGCAGATATATGAAGCAAGACCATTTCTGCAACTCCACGGTTTGCCAGTCTCTTCTGATGGAACAGCAACTTTTGCTTCTCCATCTCTTGTTCCTGAGATGAGTGATAAATTGTCACCAAATATGTTAGGATATCACAATCATGATCAATAATTAGATTACCTGATCTTCTCAGACAACAAATTGATCAGCCATGATTCATTATAATAATAATGAAATTTATATAAAACACCATACCATTTCAATAATCCGTAACATGACAGTGCCTCCCGAAACATTGTACAAAAAAATATATATTATATAAATACAAAGTTAAAATATTCTACGTTATTAGGAACGCGTTTGCTTTGATGTATGCGTGCGAATGATTCTAATACAATTTCGTCCGATTGTGTGCTTTTAGTGCCGATACTCAAAAGCCAAAGAATTTTTGGGAAAATTGACTACATGGAATCAAAAAAGCTAACTTATTTGGACGCTTCCTGATGACGCTGGATGTTAATTCATATATAGAATATTTATGTCGTGTTCGAAAAAAATCTAGTCAATAAAGTTTAAGTGAGAGTATAAATTCAGAAGTATTTTACACTAAAAATACACGGTACTAATCAATACATACCATAAATGTTGTTTCCATCGTTTTCTGCATGCACAAAATTTTCAGATGTTTATAAAATAATACGTTTTACACATTGATCTATTTAATATATTGTGTAATCAATACATATGAATGTTATTAAAATTTAATAATTAACAAGTCATCTTACATGAATACTTGCACGACCTTCTTCTTCTCCACCGCCCTCTGGTTCTCCTTCACCTTCTTCTTCTTCACCGCCTTCTTCCTCCTCCTCTCCACATGACTTAGCAATTATATGTGCGTATGACATATATAGAGGATCTTCCTGTTTATATCAATTTCAATATAGTTAATCATATACTTGTAAATCAAGAAATTCTGTATAATATTTACCTTACAGATAGTTCTACGAACAAGGTTAGGATTAGGATAAGACTTGTTATTTTCACTAACCGTATTTGAGTAACTACATTTTTTTTAAAAACAAGTAGGCCCAAATCAGATAGTTTACTTTTTCAAGTGAAAGTGTATATTGGTATGTAATAGGGCTATTTGGTGACCTAATCAAATTGTTTTCTTTATTTGGAGAGTAAAATAAAGTATCTTTTTATATTTGAATGTCTCTAGAAATTAAGGTATATGTACCTGTAGAGCACCGGAACGTTCGGTCATTGCGCCTCGACAAAAAGTAGTGACAAGTTGCGTAAGAGGATCGGGCTTTCCATCTTCTTCTACCATGTCGCTCTTCTTCAATTCCGCATCCTCAAAAGATTGCTGTAGAACAAAAACCGGTAATAAAGTAACAAAACTAATTCAGTTCAACTACCGAATATTATAATGCGAAAGATATCAACAAAAAACTATTTGTTCCATTAATATTACAATTTCGCAGCATATGAATCTATAGCACGATCCATTATTTACTCCTATACGGGTCAAATGCATTAATCTTAAGTTTCATCAACAAATTAGAAATCAATGATGTACAGTTTGGTGAAGAAAAAAATGATGAGAAAACTGCATAAGGACTTAAAGAGTGAATAAATCTTCACTTTGTGAGAAGGTTAAATACGAAAAATTTACTTTCCTTTCAGCGACGGGGCCAAAACAAAATAGTTGGACGTTGTTTAGCATGCAATGCATTGGCTCTAACGTCTGATAAATAAATTTTAAAAAGTATCAAAAATAGTGTTACTTTACGGTAGTAACGGTATCTAGTAAGTGATGTACTTTTGCATTGTTAAAACCTCTAGTCTCTTCTCTACATAACTAACCGTTAAATCTTCAATCATAACCTCCTGGCCAATATTTTCTTCTTCCAACCATAATTCATAATAAGTTCGTGCGAAGATATTGCAGGCTCGATGTCTGTTAATGAAAAAATTGCATCCAGAATTAATTCGGTATTAATTTTTACTTTTATATCATTTCGAGATTGCTTTTTTGATTTACGCACATACATTCTACATTTCCTTACCGACTAATTTTATAAAGATGTGTGGATCTCAAACAAGCGATTGCTGCTCTTTTGCGAGCAGCACAGAGAATCCTCTTCCAATTATTTGACCGTTGTCTTGGTTTTGTTGCCTTATTATTAAAAATCCAAAGCAGCATGCACACAAAATGAATATTTTTGGGTTTAAAGACAAAAACGTTCAAGCACGTGTTGAACCAGCACAGTATAATGTTTCCATATTTGCTTTGAGAAAATATATTTAGTTAAGGCAGTTTCTGTGAGCATGTTTTGTCAGTCACCAAGATTTATCATACACCTCCTTCTCCGTATGTTAGTTATAGCGAAATTAGTTAGTTCAAGCAATTTTATTATTTCAATCTTTTTTTTTATATCACAAAATTTTATACGTATATTAGAAAATATACGATACTAAATATTACAGTAAATCACTCTTTATCAAAAACAAATATGTTTTGGTGTTAAATTTAACAATAATAATGGAATATTAAAATTGGTAAAATCAGTTCGTATCCTTGAAAGCTATTGTTAGTAATCGTCTTTAACTTATCATATTTAGTATTAAAACCTGCTATATTAACGGTTATACGAAAATGGTAAAAGCTGTCGTGGGTAAACTTATATTTAATGTTAAGAAATACTAATAGTAAACAACGCCAAGTCACACAGCATTCAAAGAACCTGGGTAAAGAGTGAAGCGACGTTTGCCTGAAGCAGGCAATCACAGCGCGTTTACGTTGTATAGACACCACTGATCGGTAGACGTTTTTACTCATTTGTTGAGGATGGTCAATCTATTTTTGAATAAAATTTCAATGTAAATTGTTGAGTACCATCGATTATTATGATATACAATAAAATACTTCATATATCTATGTTTTAATTGAATGTGTATTGGCATAGCAATATCAAAGTTGCAATTGCTGAATACTTATATATCATTTTATAAACATCAGAATGAGGTTTTAACTATATATATACTGTAAACCAAAGTTTGAAAAATAATTTGTCAATAAGTAGGAACCTAAATTAAAAAAAAATTTGAAAAAAACTTTTGTCGAATCTTTAAGCAGGGTTTGGCAATCTACAGCTAACGATCCCAAATCCAGCAGTGTGTCCCGCACGCATATGAATTAGAGTAACGATAAATATGGATAAAAATGAAAAAAATTGCGTTTATATAACATTAGGCCCGCATCCATATCCACATATTATTTGTGGCCATATCGCCATAACATTTGCGGCCTGGGCCAATCTTCATGACATTTGTGACCCTCGTCAATATCCTCTTAATATTTGTGGCCCCTGCCCTAATATATATTCAAAAAATTATTTGAATACCCTGTTAGAGTACAATGGCTTAATCTTTATAAAACCACATTGCGTGTTTCTCAAGTGGTAGAAAATCAACTAATGAAAAATTGAAAAACATTTAGAAATAGTTTAATTAGACGTAAACAGAAATACGTTAGAATTTATAAATTGGAGATTTTTTAATAAGTGCTTTTGCCTACTCACCATATGCAATCCAAAAAGCACTTTACTCATTGCGACAATTCTTTCGACGGTATCATCAATAATCTTGGCTTTATTTTCAGAAGTTTCCACAGTTATGGCAGTTTTGCTCTTGGATCCAAGTTTGCTGTACAAGTAATGTTGCCATGACATCTCATCAGCTGGATCTATCTTATCTGGTAATGTTAATTGAATTTTAGCAAACTCAGCGACATCTTGTTCTGACATTTTCTGAAAATAAATTCTTTGTTTATTGACAACTGTCTCTGACCGCATTTTGCTAAAAGGTAAAATAAATAACAACTGACAAAAAAGACCATTAACGTCTCACAGCTAGTCACAGTCTTCCTCACTTATAAGATAGGTGATTTTTAATTTTTAAACTGTATTCGCATTAAACCCGTGTTATTGAAATCGATTTGGCGAAAATCTATGACGAAAGTACTTACTAATAAAAGAATAAAGATTTGATTAAGATCAAAAATTCAATGATATTCTTACCTTCAAGAATCGATCTTTGCAGTGTTGTACCAATTCTTGTTCTCTTCCAGCAAAGAGATTTAGTCCAACAGGCAACAATCTCTTTAAACAGGCGACCATCAATGAAGCCTGGACTTCCTTGTCTTTGTCACGTTTCTTGTCACGGTGCTTCTTCTTTTTCTGTAATATTGAAATTGTGTTGTAATTTTCATGACTTCTCTATCCCTATTCAAGTTAGTTATTAGCTATGACACAAGGTCTCCTATTGTAAAGTGATTACTGTCATCACCAAGGAAAATCTTTCCGTTGGTATTCTGTTTTGTTTTTTCACCATAAGGAATTCAGTAAGACAGCTATTTCGCAGTAGAGCAAGAATAATTACGAGAGACTTTTTGTTTAACTTTTATACTTTTACTTAGACATTTTCAATGGCACATCACCTAAACGTATGAACAACGTATACAAGTCGGTCTGCTCCATACGCCAGTATTATATTAAATATCTTTTCATGGTAATTGATAATAGAACCTAAAGGAGACCTTTCGTAATTCTATAAAAAGTTACCCACAAAAAGTGTATTTGTTTGCGTTCACATACTCATAAGTAAGTATTGAAACAGCAGTTGCCTTTTATTAGAACTATCTTTACCCAATGGCCAAAAAATACATGCAACGGCGGAACTATTTCGTTATTATTTATGCAAATATATAAAAATAAAGATACAGTTTTGTAATATCAAAATACTAGCTTCTACTAAATGCGTATGAATATTGTACAATGTTTATGCCAGTTTTAGAATGTATGTCTGTATTACATCTTTATTTTCCTCATCGCCTAAAAGACAAGGTTTTGATAGGACATTACAGGATAACAAAAGTTTATAAAAGTGTATATTTCTTCTCTAAAGTGTTTGCTAACGTTTCTGGTGTAGGTAATATAGTAAATTAATCTAATACACACTTAATTACAAATTCAGTATTCTATTATATTATCTGGTGCCTTTTGCCAAAATATTTTGTCCGCACCAATTTTCCATGAAGCAAAATTACTGCATAATTTAATTTTTAAAGTATCAGTATTATATAGAACGAGAAGTATTTGTCAGTATAGGATGGATCTGATATAGTGTCATAAGAGACTCGAAAGACTTTAAGAAAATAAATTAGAAAAAAAACTACATTATATTGATCTTATCATATTAACGCGTGGTGTTTGTTAGTGACAGTGTAAATGTTGTGGTAGGATGCAAATTTTTAAAAGGCTTCTAGATCAATATTTAAAAAACCTGTTACAATTTAGCCAACCTATCTGTTAATTGACAATCAAAACTACACAAGCAAAAATGAAACTGTAAAATATTGTAAAAATGATTACCACTTCATAAGCGATAGATAAGAAACTGTATAAAATACTTGAGCAATTAAAAAATGTATTTTTATTGCTGACAGGTTAGCAATTGAATCTCACCTGTTGCTAAGTGGAAGCACACCAATCGGGTAAAAGACTATATATCTCATATGGTTTCTACACAACATCATACTAGGGCAAGTTTCTTGCTTGGTGGCACGTCTTTGCAGGTAGGATGGTTATTAGCCACGACCGAAGCCTTCTACCAGTCCAGACTCAGACAAATCAAAAAATGCAATTTCCTAAATTCGCCCTTCCGGGTATCAAACCCAGGACTAACCTAACTACTAACCCTCTGCTAACAAAGCGAATACTGGCACCACAGAGCTAGGGCGTCAAATAATACATGAAATTCTACATCAATTTCCTCATAACATTTGCGACCCTTCTAAGAAAAAGCTTCCAACCCCGGTCTTTAAAACTAGAGGTCAACTCGTGTATACCTATCAACATCTTATTAATGCAAAAATGAATATTTTTTATTATTTTACTATGACAAAACTACTAACTAGAATGAGTAAGAGTAGAAAAATATCGCCTGTGTATCAAAGTATATGTCTTTAAAATTTGCGAATTGTTTAGCACCTAGCTAAATAATCTAGTCATATATAATGGACACTGTATTTTATAGATATGAATCAATATTAGTGGCTGTTTTATCGCCTTTATAAGCATACCATTGTGATGAAACTTTATCAATTATTAATGACACTTTGGCATTAACAGTGCGGCATTGCAAAGAATGCTGGACACTAACCTAGCAATTTTTTAATATGAAATTAACATCCAAAGAAATATGACCAACCTAAATTTTCATTCCTAAGTATATTACATTTTTTCTTTAGGTATGACGTCTATCTTCATATACCTATTTCCATTTTATTTGTTATTTTAGCCATTTGTTTTACCTTATTTTGTTATTGTAGTTTTTCTTTATCTTTACTAAGCAAGCTGTGTTGCTTTCTAAACGGAACTTTTGATAGATTTTTATCTGTTAAATAAATCAAATAAAATGAAAATAAAGTCAATAAAAATATCAAATTCTTATAATCCCGAAAAATGATTTGTATCTTAGTTGATTATGTAAAATATTCCCTATATTTAGCGAATCAACGGTAAAGAAATAGATAGATTTTCTTTTAAAAATAACGTGGTTCATGCAAAACCCACACAAAACAAACAAAGAATAAAATGTCATATCAGAAAGAGAAATGATGCAAATGAATCTTTACCTTTCCTCCACCTTGTGGTGTTCCGTCAACAACGGTGGTAACTCTTCGAGTTGCAGTAGGCATTATCAACACCTAGGCGTGACAATTAATGAATGCGAAACACAAGGCGAATCATCCCATTTTTTTATTATTTTTTTTATTTTTCCATTCTTTCATACGCAATGTACCACACACATGTTTGATTTTCAGCATTTAAAGTAGAAAATAATAATCGAAAAATTAAAATAATGCAATGTTGTTCTAGGTTTTTATTTGAAGTACACCTTTGTAACTAAACGACAGTACTCACACAAAACAGTCAAAATATACAAGTATTTTTTTTATTTGAATACATGTTATTTAGGAGATCATATTATTATAACATAAGTGTTTTTGCCTAAAATTTTAATGTCTCATTCATATAGGTATAGTTATTTTATAAAATAATATATAAAAACATATAACTGCAAGCTGAATTTTTTTCTTGAAATCAAAGAGTAAAAATCAAGATTATATTGTAGAAAAATCCAAAATGGATTTATTTATTTTATTTGAAATATATAAAACTCAGGTGTCGCGGTGTTGCCAAACTCCTCCGAAATGACCAGATCGATTCTGATGCAATTTTTATGCATATCGGGTAGGTTTGAGAATAGGCCAACATCTATTTTTCATATCCCTAATTGTTAAGGGTGGTCCATCCCTTAATTGTTTTACTCTTCTTCTACCAAATATCATTTTTAATAGCAACACTAGTTATTATATGGCAAAATAACGTTTCCCTAGTCAGCCATTGTTATATATAATTCAGAAAATATATTATATTCTACGTTTTTTCTTTACATTAAATTGTTGCTTTAAAAAGGATGCTTAGACATTTCAACCAGGTAAATTTGTATAGTAAATGTTTTTACATATCTTCGGACTAACTTTATTCTAAATAAACCATATCTAAGTTTATATGGAAATATTTAAAAAAAGATATAATAGTGCGTGCGTACAAAGTACACATGTCAGAAGTGAAAATTCTTTGATAACCTAATTTTTAAACCTTGTTCATATTTATACAAATCGAAAGCTTTAGATTTGTGGGTGGTAAAAAGTAAGATGTGTTAGGAATTCAACGAATTTAGTTGTCTTTAAAATATTAAACGTGTCAAAAATTAAACTAATAATTTATTGAAATCTCATATTTTGTATTGAATTTAAAATTTTGAAAAGAGAATTTATGAAACATCTTTATTTTATATTTAATGAAGAATAGTATATTAAATAAATAAACGAGGACGAATTAGCTTAAAAACGCTGCACAACTTCGTGACGCTAATCACACGTTCCATTCGTAAAAAATTTACCCTCACGCACCACAAAGAAGTTTCACTTTAAAACCAAATTCATAATGTTATTTAATTTCTTTCTAGAAATATAAGAGTTCCTTAAATCTTTTATTAATATTTTTTTATCTTAATATGTACTAAAAACCAAACACGTATGAGTACGGAATAAATCTCAAGACATCAATGGACAATTCGCCTGAATAAAATAACAGAACAATAAACAAAATAGACATTTTCGGCTATAATACTTAGCGTTGCTATGCTATTTTAGCCTTTATGAACAGATACATAAAATAATATTTTGTGTGTAAATAAAACAACTCATCAATGAAAATAAGAAATTTACAAATACCCTCATATTTGATGTTGAATATCTCAGTAAAAAATCCTTGTAACTGAGATTTAATAGAGAAAATTAACGAAAAATAACCAGTTTAGATAACACGTTTGAAGTTAAACATATATTAATTTACTACAAATATTTAAAGTTACTATCACACTTTTCGTAAAGCTCTGTTCACGCATTCAGCAGTTTACTCCCTGAGCAAAGCGTGCGTAAAGAAGTCTTACTTGAATGATTACGAAGCGTAAAGTATATTTATTACGTTCAAAATATTTTATAACTGTTTGGGAGCTTTCAAACCATGAAAACTACAGGGTCATGTAACGTTTAAAAATTAAAATAATCTGTATAAAAGTTTTTCCTTATTTTCAATGAAGATATACAAATAACAGAAAAGATATAATTCACGAAACAGTGTATTTTCATAGAGAAAAAATCGTTTATACACATACCATATTATCGATTTCATTTGCAGATATGAAGTTCTGTTCTTCTTTGAGGAAATACTGACTCTTGGACCAGATGTTGAAGATTTCCGCCACGTGATTGTATAATTCTTCTGCCTCTAAATATATGGAAAAATAGATTTGATAAAATATAACCATTCTCAAAGGATCAATTTAATAATAATTCAGAAGATTTTACTAAAAATACCAATTTACATATACATATGTTTGATGGTAATAATAATTAAAAGACATATATTATATAATAATAATTTTCACGTAATATTGTATTAATATTGTATGCTAAAATTTTCATGATCTGCTATTAATAATTGTTAATTTAATTCGATATAAGGTAATTTGTTACTTCTATTCTATTGTCTAAAATTCGTTTTATTATTAATGATGTCACATACACCTTCTTATTTACACACGCACCCCCCCCCCCACACACACATACACGCACAGACACACACACACACACACATTTTGTATTATTATTTAGTTATGTCTTAATTATGTAGATAACATTAACACTGAACAGACGCGGGCTTACCCAGTTTATAGTCCAAACGTTTGTAAATCTTTAATGTATATTTCTGTTTTTGTACTATTTTAAATAGATACGATATGCGGTTCACCTGATATTAAATTAATATCGTCGTTTATAGACTAATGGAACACACAATGGTGGACACAGAAGACAGTTGCTAGTCGTGAAATACTAACCTGGTACATTATTTCGCAGCCAGTGATTTCTTTGCAGGTCAACGTATTTAATAAGCAATGGGTAGAATGAGTAAATATCGCGAACTAAAAGTTGCCAATCTTCTTGTATCTGTGACTCGACTTGCGAGGTATCATCAGTCGACGACTATAAAAATATTGTTATATCAAAATATTACCTTTTTCTTCAAAACACAGTATCACAGTCCATTATAAATACTATTTAGTCAATGTCTATTTTCATTATAAATGGAAATTACCTAAGGGATAAGGTCCTTTGTTTACAATTTTTTTTATTATAGGAATTAAGTGGTGTATAAATAAATTAATAAATAATGTTACAGACCATTTTATATAGAGAGATAATTTAAATGAATACCAGATTGTTTAAATAATAATTATTTTCACGTCATTATTACATTTAAATGTACTTTTGATAAATTTAATATTAAGGTTTTATTTTATTTACAATTATTCATAATAGATTATTAGGCTTCCAACCTCAAATACAAGTCAGTCATTGCCTCTAATACACACCTTAATGAATCCTCTCAAACTCTCTTCCTTATGGAACATGGTGTCGGTCCTCTTTCTCACTCTCTCTGCTAGTGGTAAGAAGGACTCTCTCAGTAGTTCTTCTGAGCTATTGATGATGATCTGTTGGGTGTATGTCGCAATGCGTGTCATCCATGGAGCACTTTCGTTCCCAATATTCTTCTTGATTAGTTTCAAAACATTCTTTAGCAATTGGTTCATGTGTTCAGCTGTGACCATTGTCACGTGATTTCTGTAATGTGTATTTATTAATAATCAAATCCCTAAAGGAGCCTTAATGGAGCATTACTAATAATCTTGAAATTTCCTCGTTCCTCGTGGAATAAAATAAATAATTGCTAATGTAACAACATTATATATATATCATATAATTTTTTCAGTGGCCTAGGGACTAGCTTGTTCTGTTACAAATGAGGAAGTCCTGGGTTTGAATCCCAGCTCCACCCCCAGAAAAAGCACGTTAAACCATTCTCAAGCGGATTTGCTGTCCCAGCCCATTATGAGAAGGAAATAGCTAATCTCTTCATGTGTTTGCCCAATTGCCTAAATATGGTTAGAAGAGGACTATACTTTTTAGCAGGTCCTCCCCAATATCTATTAATAAATAATTATTTATTATCATTGTTATTAAATAATAAACACCGTTATACAAAAGTTTCAATCGCTCTTTTATATTTAGAGTATCCCAGCAACCTTCAAAAACTACTAACTGATTTCTATAATCGTTCATTTATTATTACATACATACATACATAGAATCACGCCTCATTCCCATAGGGGTAGGCAGAGACAACATCCTTCCACTTGTCACGATCCTTGCATATCTCCTTCGCTTCTTTCATTCTCATTAAACCTTTCTTACAAGTTCGTCGGTTTAGAGTACTCTTGACCTGGCCGTTATTTAAAATGTCCTGGATTTGGTCCAGGAACGTTCGCCTTGGTCTTCCCCTTCGAACTTTCCCATTCACTCTTGACTCATAAATCCTTTTTGTCAGTCTCCTTTCATTCATTCTCTCTACGCGCCCAAACCATCTAAGCATACCTTTTTCAATTTTAGTCACTACGTCTTCTTTTATACCACAACGTTCTATTATTACACTATTTCTTACTCTGTCACTCAGTTTTAATCCACTTATGCTTCTCAACGCTCTACCGCATTTATTTTACTGTTGTGATTCTTCTGTCATACCCAACTTTCACTACCGTACATGCACGTGTTGGCACCAACACTCCAGCATGCACTGCCAGTCTAGCCCTTTGAGACACCATCTGGCTATTCATAAAGGCGTACAGAGCACCATTTTATTATTATAGTAAAATAATTGTAAACCAAAAATGTAAGACACTGATTTGTGATATGGAGTTATTATACGCAACTACACTTTTAAATGTTTATAAGCGTCTACATGGAGAGATTAATTTCTTTAAAAGAATAATATGTAAGCAAAACGGTTAATGAATGTTTTTATAAATTACGAGTATGTACCCCGAGATAACTTACCCAGCTGTGGGGGTCACATTATCTGGACCCTGAGCCCACCAAAACGGTAGATAAGAACACAACAATGGAAGTACCACATCGATGATATGAGGTGCCTCACTATAGGTTTTATCTGACTCCACAAAATGATCCACTTCATTCAGAATAGTCTCTAAGGTCGGCATCGATTGCTCCATTTTTGCCATTATATCTGTTTAAATGAAAAGTTTTGATGAGCTTTGAAAAACGGGGCTCTAGTTTTGATTTCCGACAGCATAAATTGTATTTTGTAATTTATAAGGGTCTGTACTGGTAGGAAACTGTGGTTAATTACCAGCACATTGTAGAAACCACGACTACGTAATTTACCTTTACAACAACGGTTACAATCTTAGACTATGTTAAAATTAATTATCAGGTGAGATCACCGAGAAGAGTTAACTTGTATGCAATAAAAAAGTTTACTAGTATTGTACACAGTTAAGCGATTGGCTGTGATCAGACCTGATGCTGAGTGTAGGATATAATACAGTGTAAGATGGAAGCGCGTAAATCTGGTAAAAGGCAATACCTCTTTCTACATTGGTTTGTACCGGTACGCAAATCTCTTGCTAGGTGGTACGTCTTTGCTGGTAAGGAGATAACTAGCCACGACATAAGCATCCCGCCAATAAAGTAATAATAAAATATACTTTATTATTTATCCATGCTATTGGACTTTATTTATAATAAAAATGTTTAATTCAGTCAGAATATGAACTCGATAATTGTAAATTACTATAATCTTATAAATACAAAAAATAAGTCAATAGTAGTAGATAATAATGTGTATATTTTAATTTGAATCCGGTACTTTGTAAGGTTTAATACCTAATATCAATATAATATTTAATATATCTAATATCTCGCGTTTTACTAACCTTTTGCTTCAAGCGAATGATCGGCGATACGATTTAGTAGAGAAAACTGGTTGTGTTTGTTCAGATGAGGTTCAAAAAATGCAACTGGGAATGTAGAACTGAAGGCACCTAAACACGAACCCTACAAATATAATTATAAAAGATTAAGTACATAATCGTACAATAATTATTATAAATTCGAGAGTTGCCTGGCAGAGATTGCTCAACCCTTACACATAGGTTAATTAATATAATATTTTTTGTAATAAATTATGTTAACTTGATACTGTGTGCAGTAAAGATTTTCTATCTATCTATCTAAATATAAAAGATTATCTAAATATAACAATAAATATATAAAATTCGGGCTTTGGTCATCGAAAGATTTGTAATAAAATTAAGGAACGTCATACCAAAGCTGGTTTGTGTCTTTCAATTTCAGTTTTGAGATATTTCCTGTCGTGGGTCAGGCTTGCATCGGTCCCAAGAGTGTAGAGCGAGCCGAGCATTTTATATGAAGCCACCTGAATTTCATCCACTGTAAAACAAAAAAAAATCATATAGGAGAGTGTAAATCCTTAGCCCAGACATGACTTTCGGGATTCATGCATGACTTTACACTTGCTATTAATCATTTGTGATTGTACATAAAAAGATACTTATTTTTTTCAAAATCAAAATATTCTTTATTGAAGAAGGCTCAAAAATCACTTTTGAATCGTCAGTAGTCTTTCCGTTGGTAACAAATTTACCACCGGTTCGGAAAGTTGAATCGGCTGAGAAGAAACCGGCAAGAAATTCAACGGTTACTCTTTTAAAGATAGTTTTGTATGTTACAATGTGCAATATTTTGCTGAAATAAAGTCCGTACATTTTTATAGCTTAATTAATCATCAAAATTATAATGTGCCCTTTGTAAAAGTATATCTTTGACATATTTCTTAAAATTCCATGATTGCGGTATCTTATTAAAAATGCACTTGATGAATGATTTCTAAACCTTTTTCTCTATAATATATGGAATTACAAGTTGTTTTTATTTCTAGTATTGTGTATTGCACTTTTTTTGCTGTATAAGTGAATATTATTACGTATATATAAGATATTATTCAATATATATTGCGACGGTACTGTAACAATTAATATTTCTTTAAATTCGACAGGTAAGCGCATGATGGTAAGTTATACAATCTAAGATGGATAGGCAATTTTCCTTTTATGAATTCTACACAAGATCGTACCGGAATACATTTCTTTTTGCTTAGCGGATCGTCTTTCCTCGTAGAATGTTAACTAGCCACGGCCAAAGCCACCAGTCTAGACTCAGACAAATTAGAAAAAAAAAACTTCCTTTATTCGCCCTACCGGGGATTAAACCTGCTATCTACAGACGGAGTACTCGCAACATTGCGCCATCGTGTATCATGTAGTGAAGAACTTTATTTTCCTGTTTTACCTATTTATTGGCTGAAATCGCTGATCCCTATTAAGAAAGTCTTCTCTACGTAAGCATAACCAGGTTAAGGAAGACGGTGTATAATTACTTTTACTAAATCTAGTCAAATGTTGTAAAACGTCTCAAACTTAAGACAGCAGATTTTTGAGTATTTATTAATGAAATTACCCTCACACCGCTCTCCTTACCTTAGTTAGAACCGGCTTTGTTAATCGGAACCAGCAAAATGTGACAAATGCTAATTTAGCTGTATATGTATTTTCATTAGAAACTTAATGTGCTAAATAGCAAGACAGTTGGCAAACTTTTTTCGTCCTGCATGGTATAAAAAAAAAACAAACGTTGATTGTTGCTCTTGGACTAAATTTTCAGTCAATGAAATCGTTTCGTAAAATGAATAAAGTTTTGCCGATAAAATATTTCATTTATTACATGACACTGGATAATGGATAATGGAAAAAAGATAACATGAAATATGACAACAAATTTGAATGGAAAAAATATGACTCTTTTAGAACCTACTGGTAAACCATTGTTACCTAGTCATCCAGTCTTAAAACATTTAACTAAAGAAAAAGCAAAAAGAAATAATGCTATAATTTAATACGAAATAAATCGTGAAAACATAATCATGCGGAAATATCAATTTGTGTTATCGGTATTTTATGATGGAAACTCAAATGTACTTTTTTAGACACATTGGCCTAGTACTCCTTCTCAGTGCTCTGGTAAAATAATATCGAGAAATTCATTCGTTTTATTTTTTAGGTTTTCAGTATAACTGGTAACATAAGTAAACATTCATGGAATTTCCTTATTGCAGGCAAAATGTAACTTACATGCGACACATGATAAAATTAAGAAAGATCAAGCATTTTCAGATGTACTTAAAAATATTACAATTGCTAATAAAATATTGCGAGAACTTATTGAGAATTACGAACATCTTGAAAGAATTTACAATTCTGAAGAGCTATTAAAAAGTGATTCCTCTACATCTGAAATTGATGAAACATACAAAGACATGATGAAAAATAGACAAAATAATAAACAGCGTATAAGATCGTTTCAAAAATACACTACATCAAGTAACAGTTATATTGGAACCGCAATGATATACGATAGTGAATCCATTGAAAAAGAATCCGACAACTCTAATGAAGAAACAAAGGAACTAATTACGCCCTCAACAGACGAAAATAATATGAAAACTGATAAACTTAACAAAAATATTACATTACATAAAAATAATGTTATATCTGACGAAGATTTATCGGCGAAAAAGGATTCTGATGAAGTGGAACAGATTCTTATAGAAATGCCTAAAGAAACAGCAAGTGTTTCAAATGCAGTAAATAAGGCAAACCAAGATTCTTCTATAGGCGATACTAATAAAACCATAACAAATATTCTAGGAGAAAAAACAAGATTTAGTGTTCAATCTATTCCAAATAAAGCAGATGTAAGAAAATTAGCAAGAAACTCAATAGGGATGAAAAGTAATGGTAGAAGAGTAAAAAGAATTATTTATAGTGAAGCCTTCTCTCCAGATAAAATATGGGAAGAAATTATACACAAACCAATATCATTGAAAAAAGATTCAATTTCAATTTATAATAATAATGTCCACCCTACATTCAGGGGTAATAATAGCAGAAGAGTGACAATAGTAATTATAGCAAATAATAACAAATCAAAAGTAAGTTATTCTAGAAACATTATATAAAAATTCATATAAAGTTTAATTAATATATAAAATTTCAGGAAAATGATAATGTATATAGAGGAATGAATGAAGATACTAAAATAAAATCAGATTTGTCGAATTTAAAATTATTAAGCAGTATATTGAGAAATACATACGGAGATGCTTGTTGGCTAGTACCCATACATAAATGTAAGAAAGTAAGTTCCTAAAGTTATGTAAGTCTTATAATGGGCTTAGTCTTAGTTGCTATGCAAACATTGTATTACTATTGAACTATTGCAGGCTATAAAAACCGTCTCAAAAATTGTTTGTAAAAGACGTTTTAAATGTAAATCAGACTTCAAATCAGACTTTATAGAAAATTCTAAGGTTGGGTGCGACAAAGAGTTTACTTTGAAAGTAGTATCTGACAACAAGACAGAAAATGTGGAAAAGCTTGCTCCAATTGAATTTAAAAATAAAAAGAAGAGTATGTATTACACATATTTTCGATCTGTATAATATTAATACACTGTTGTTATATTATAATTACTTTTAGATAGTTTTACTTCGAAGACTGCCCAGAGAGATCTTTTTAAAGTTCTGCCTGAATACAAGGTATGTCAACGTTTTAATATAGCTGTTAACATTAAATTCTTAGATTTAAATCACATATATCTAGTATTTTCCAATTAAATTTTAATAAACTCAGCTATAGACTGGTTTTGTGATAAAAAATATGTAGATATTGAGTTTGAATGATAACATTGAAATTATAATTAGTTACAGCCAGTCAATCATTTCATATCTTTACGCAATGAAACACCAGAAAGTTCTTTTTTACGTGCCATTAAAAGAGATAAATATGAGAAGCAATGTCAAAAAGAATCAACTAAAAAATGTATTAATGCATGTAATTTCGCTACTGATGAAACATGTACTGTACACACTTGCGATAGTAAAAAGAAGAAGGCTTTCAAGAGAGAATGTAAAACTCAATGCAAAAAAATTTATACGATCCAATTAAAAAAAGCCTCACGAGATTCTAGCGATGACAGTGAAAGTGATAGTGACAGTGACACGGAAAGTGATTAATGAAAATTTATTAAACATTATCGTAACTTTTATTTCTTTTATTACTTTCTTAAGCATCAAGAGTGATTTTATTTCTTTCTTTCTCAATTTATAAATACTTAAATCCCGCTACGGTTCATTTATGTACACAATTATTATTTTAAGATCAATTACCAATTTAACCAATATAATGATTATCTGTTTTATTTGGATTTTTTTCATTTATAGGCTTTGTGATATCGATTATGCATGCATATTTAATCACGTAAGCACTTAAAATAAAACATAATACATGTAAGAATAATAATAAACATATATTTTGTCTTTTATTCCAATCCTTGTTGCATATAATATGTGTAAACTCCTTTTGTCAAACCATTATAAACATTTGCTATACTTTTTATGTAGTATATGACGTAGAATATAAAAGAAATTCAAAAGTTAAACGCAAAAGAAACAAAAACTTAATAATATTGTCACTGATAGTATAGGAACTTGAAAGTTTTTATACACGAACAATAAAGTATAATTCAATTGGCAATTTAGATTTAATAGTTATAGTTGAAGCTGTAAGACATACTATATAGATGTGATATAAGCCAAGAATTCTCAACGAAATTATTATTAATTTAGTTTTAATGCTAGCAGTTCAGTATTTGAGTGTGATCACGCCTGATGGTAAGTGATAATTTAATCTAAGATGGAAGCACGCTAATCTGGTACGAGGAAATTTATATGTTATGGGTTTTACACAGAATCGGACCGGAACACAAATTTCCTTGCTTGGCGATATGGGTTTGCTGGTAGTAGTTACCCCCCGTAACGGTCAAAGCCAGTCACAAATCCAGACTCAGATAAACTAGAGAATGTCATTTGTTAAATTCGCGATACCGAGGATCAAACTCGAGACTTCTGCTAACAAAGTGAGTACACCTACGACAGCGCCAGCGTGGCCGTCAATACCAATGTCATGAAATTTTAATGCATGAAAAATATTTTTTATTATTCGTAAACATTTTGAACCATTAAAACTTCTGTGGAACACTGAATATCATAAACTGAATAACAATACAAGCAATTATACATATACGGTAATTTACTTTTAAAAATTTAATTTAATGTATGTTTTAACGTCAAATGTTGATATCAAATGTTTACTCATTATTTTTGATACTTTTCATATTTCAAGTAAGTATTTCACAAGATACTAGCAAATATTTCATAATAAAAATTCTATTGATAATATTGAATATTTTTAGATTAACGGTGCTAAACATAACGGAGACGGTCATGAAGTAAACAAAAATGATATTAAATATTTAAGGACTTATCAGAATAATCCGGTTAAGAGTGATTTTTTACAAAACAATCAAAATACGGATTTAATTAGCTTTGATACTATCCATACGGACTTCCGAATAATAAATGAAAATGAATTAGAGCTCCTAGGCGTTGTAATAATAATAAACAATGTCGTCGATATTGATGAAACAACTTTTCATGGAAGTGATAAAAGCAAAACTGACACAACTGCAGAAATAGTGAATTTAAAAGATAATAAAATATTACTATTAAACAGCGAAGAGGTGAGGTTGATAAAATCAAGTTATACGAATGATTCTTTTGCATAAAAATATGTTAACGAATTTAGAACAATAGTTTCTGATAACAGAATAAAAAGGAATGAATTTATAACTAGAGATTTAATATACACCTTATTATTATATAGTAATAATGTTTCAGACAGAAAATATTCCAAGAAAAGGCTTGAGTATATTAAATTCACAAGAAGTTAAATTGAAAGAAAACCACGTTTCAGTCAATACCTTAAGAAATGTAGGCACTGCTTGTTTAAAAGTCGCTTTAAGAAAGTGCTATTGGGTATATACTAATGATTATTAATATTTTAAATTGAACGTATGTATTAATGGGAAGCTAAAACAATTTTTCGGATTTTTACAGGCTTTACACTGGGTGATTAAAAATGTATGTAAAAGGCGCTTTAGATGTCGAGCATCTTTTAGAAACTACTTTAAAAGGAAGGCTAAAGCGGCATGTATCAATGAATTTGATTACCAAAAGGGATTTATAACTAAAAAGTTGAAATATAGAGGTAAAAATCAGCAGTATAAAATTAAACAATGCAAATTAATTTCGATATAATAATTTTTGATAACATTACAGGTAGTAAATTTGTAGACGCAACTAGAGAAAGAAACGAATATATTAGAGCTTGTTCTCCTTATATGGTACCTAATTACAAGGTAATTTTATCAATAATCACGCGCACAGATAGATTTTAGTTTTAAAACGTTTTATAGAGCAGAAGTGAAACTGAACCTATCGCGAGTGCACTTGGGTATATGAAGTGCTAATGTGCTCTCCTATGAGTGAGGACTGCACCCAGTAGTAGAACATAAATAGGCATCATAAATACTTGCTGTTTCCGACGGTATCCCCTAAGTAGTTCACGAACCCGTGAATATATGAGAAAATTCGTTTACTGTCGCAATGGACCGTAAATACTTGAATCCAATTGAAACACAGAAAACCTTTAGTCAAAATCGGTCCAGTTATGTATCAAAAGATATTCCTATAAATATTTTAACCCTTAGCAATACCATTGGTACTTAAAATGTCTATGGAGGATGGGAACCTAATAATGCTATTACTGTTTATTCGTTTAAATAATTTTTCCTTTTAAAAAAATCTTTCAGACGGCTCTTAATAATGTGCATAACGATACATTAATGAACGAACTCGGAAAGACGATGTTACGAAATATATTAGAGCAGACATGTATGAGAGTTTCCAGAGAGAAATGTATCAAAGCTTGCCGTTCTGCATACAAAGACACATGTACAAAATATACATGCTCAAATAGAAAAGAAAAGGCTTTTGAAAGTGAATGCCAAACAGAATGTAATAAAGCTTATCGAATAAGGGAATCTGATAGCAGTAGCAGCAGTAGTAGTAGTGACTAAAATAAACGTATATCATAAAGATTTAGTATTAGTTCGTTCAAAATCATTATTATTCAATTGTTACCCGTACCCCTTTGTAGGCCTTTTTAAAACCTAATAAGGATCTCATCGATCTTCAACCAACATGTGATTGTCAATATGGCAGGTTATACAAGATTTTATTTTATTTAATACTGAGCTATTTGTTGCCATAAAAAGCTTCGTCATATTTTATAGATACATAAGTATTCAGAAAAATGAGTCTTGATTCAACGCAGACGAGTTCGCTGGCAACAGTTAGCTTAATAATAAACAATACAAGGTGGATTCACAAAACTGCTCCGCTGAAGGTTGGAAGACTATACGTATCCCAGAATTTTTTCTGAGAATTATAGGTTTCCTCGTGGTATTTTCCTTCATGGCATCAGTAGAATGATGAGTTGGAGAGAACAATCGAGCACGTCAGTTTCTTTTTATAAGTCAACCCAATTTCGAACCCGCGACTTTTCTGTACGGCGCTAGGCTCTCATGATCAACATGTTTTAATAAACCTAAAATATAGTTTTACTAAAAGGAGCAGGCTTATAATAAAGGGATCTTCATCAATAAGTAAAGAAATGTTTTACGGCAATCCTTTCACTGTTATTCCAACGGGAGTTTGAACTCACTGCCCGATTATAAATATATATTATATATTATAAATATATATTCTCGATTACTATTAGCACTTACATAATAGATCTGCTCCGTACTCGCAGTTAGCCAGATGATCGAACATGGCTGTCAGCACTGGCAGTATTACGCCATTGATGTAGCCTAATGATGTGGAAGTTTTCAAATGCGTTCCACGAAGATGAGCGTATTTTCCCTGTAATAAATATTGATATCACTTGTTTAAAGCTCCCATTGTAAACCAGCGTTGCAGTTCACTATAGCATCATGCTGATATGGCAGACCATTATTTGTTCCCGTAATATAATTAAGTTAATTGTATAAAATACGAATGTGAGCAAATAAAAAGTTTCTTTCTCGGAAGGACAACTATTTGCATGAAATGTAGCAAAGTGACAACTTTGCTACATTTCATGCAAATAGTTGTAGAGACCTGAAATTATGCATACTTACATCTTGCAAATTCATGATGGTATGGCCAAGATCGTCAGCAACGTTGTTGAAGAAGGTAAGCATTGAAGTACGGATGAATTCAGGACAGTTTTTGACCAAGGATTTAGCATCGATTCCTTTGACTAGGACTTGGAGACATCGCACAGTGATGCGGACATCGGGGCCAAAAGCTGCTAGTCTGAAATATTTAAAAATTTCAATTACATAAACCAAGTATTTAGAAAAATATCCTAACCTAACCATCTAATTACTCCACACTGTTTAGTTTATGTCGTTCGTCTGGATGTGAAAGCACCAATTGAAGTATTATTATATTAGGTTTTTCTATAACGATATTCTTTGCTCGAAATTTTTTTACCAACTATAAAAACTTTTACTAACTTTGTGTAATAATTTATAGTATTACATTTGTATCTCTCTAGAAAATGCCTTTACGCATCTCGATTAAAGAATTTCTACAACTGTGAGTGTGGAACTCGCAGATAACAAACTACCCACTAAGAACCAGGAGATTCCTCCTTATCCATCAATGAGATCATTAGAGGTTCCCTAACCGCATTCTATTCTAGTGACCCGGATGACACTGACTGTGAGGACTAATAATTCAATAGGTATCTATAGTAATGTAGCGCATATGTGCGACTTCGGCCACACAGCCTCCTCCGACGGCGAGGGAGGGCTTCAGCCACTTGCACCCGTAGCCTCTCATTTGCCTCCATCAGAGCGTTGACGGTCTCGCATAAGAAAGCAACCGCCTTTCACCCAAATGTATCTATAATTTCAACTTGTTTAAAACTTGTTCTTTAAAGAAGGAATCTTATGTTTCTTGTCAGTATCTTCTCGGTAGAATCGGCTTTACGAACCAGCAATAGGTTCGTTAACAATGGAAAAACCTGTCCATGAGACTGTTAAAACAACTTGAATAATATATTATATACCCTCAATTTCTAGCTTACCTGGATCGCAATAAACTGGCCAGTTTGCAGAATAGTGCCGCTACCATCTCTTTTTCCTTTAAGCTGGCTGCACCGATGTTATTTGTTGCAGTTGCGACCGCAATGAAATAATTGCGATGCGTTGAGAAATATTTCTCCATTAAAGGCAGTACCACCTATAAAATTTTATTAATATAATTGTATTTGTGTTCCTTAAAAAATGCTTTTCTTCATTAATTTTTTTCCAAGTTGTTTGAATTGCATTACTACTATTTCGTATCTTATATTTTATTTGTTGCGATTTAGGGCAAAACATATTCTTTTTGAAATCCTTGGAAAATAATTTCACATAATCTATACTAGTTGACGTTCAGCATATACATAATTCATACAATTTTTGCCTACTTTTATGCAAATCAACCATTGCCCATTCTCTTCAATGCCAATGTGCCAGTAAAATTGATCGATTTAATATTGAGTTAAATATTTTATTAAATTTGGAAAAAAATAATAATTATATATTGCATTTGCATTAGGACAATTAGGAGTAATTACGGAGTATTATATTAAAGAGTGCAAAGGGTTAATATTAAAAACCAGATATGTTTTGATGTATTACATAATAAATTATAATTGTAATATAAAACTTTCAGAGGTATACGCATCATATCATAACTATATTAATAGGTAGGCAAGTAGGTTTAATTAATTATGTTCATAAGATTTAAGAAATTCTCTAAAAAGGTATACAAGTCACTTGTGTTTGTGTTACTGGTTTTATAATATTTCATTTAATACTATTGCAAGAGACTACATCTCATTTAGCATACATTTAACGTCTACTATTTCATGTTACAAAAATAAATTTTATGTACTTTACAAAGAAATGCGAAAAGAAACATACACATAGCATTCTAAATGGGTTCTTAAAGCTACATATGTAGACGCTTTATTTAGAAAACTGTTTTGTATTGTCTATGTTGTCTTTCCTATAATGGCAGATATACTCCTCTATAACTAATAAAACAGGTATATTTTTAAAATACAAGGATACTTTTTATCGCTAAAAGTATTATTATTCCATTCGAAAAATCTGCAATGCGTAATTCGTCAAAACGATAATGTTAGAATCTATCATTATTATAAAGTTTCAACATTCTTCTTAATATTGCCTCAGATAATTTTTAAGCGTAATGGATTTGCGAAATCAGTACTAGAATCATTATATAGCAATAAGTAAGCAGCTATGCAAAAATACCTAGGTTATTTATTCTACTAGCCAACTCGATTAAGCTTCGTTATGATTGATTATATCATCCAACGCAGGGCTTTTACATAAAATCTTCGTGGTACAACGTAATCTATAAAATACCTATAATTTAAAAACCTATAAAGGCAATTAAAAGCTTGTTATTTTTCAATAACAAACAGACACTAAACTTATTTGCATCTATAAATTAATTATTAACTTAATATCTAAATAAATAAAATAAATAGCTCAGCATGCATTATATATTACTACTATGTACCTTCTTGTAGTATTTAAGATCCGACTTGTCTTGCTTGCAATACAATAAAAGTACAAAATACAAGAAAGGAAGAGACATGTAAAATATTAGTTATGAAAAGTAATTTTCCATTTAAAAATCTGTATTATAAGAGAAATTGTAAAATTTTGTTTATAAAGAGATATGATAGGATAAAAGAATTATAGGAAAAATTATAAGAAGTTATTTTTGGAGACTAATACTAATAGATTAATAATTCTATCAGAGGTTTAAAAATTCAATATAGAGAATATTTGTAAAAATTTGATTACGTCAAATAACATTTTATGTACATATGTGTAAAAATGTGGCCTTTCTATTTAAGCCAACATTATTATATCATTTAATGTTAAAGTAAATCTTTTTTTACAGAAAAACACTATAAAACGAACAACTGGAACTGATAAAAAAAGCTTTAAGGTAATAATAACAAGCCCTTGGTTTTTAAAAATTGTAAAGTAATATTATATCACCGTGGAACGATACACGATCAACCGTGGAAAAGCTTACTAAATATGGAAAGATTGCAGCATAACAAAAACATTACCTATCGCTTTATGAGATACTTAGTATTTTTTTACTTCTTGTACGAAACTGAAACTTGGGACTATCTATCAAAAAGATTGTAGCAGAACATATGCACTGAAAATATAGTATTGGAGGCGTATCGCCGCATCAAAGTTTCAATTCAAAAGGAGCTAAATATAAAACAAAGACTTTTTTTTATCTTCTGTACTTATACGAATTTAAAAAAAATTTGGACTTATCAGCAGGAATAAAAACTCCACGGAATGATTAGTGGTTCAGGGAGAGATGGGAAACATTCTCGCGATCAGTCACTTACAAGATGGACAGATATCATTAAAACGTCCACAAAGTCCTTGATACAGTACACAGACAACACTACAAATAGAGAGGGATGGAGAAATCTCGTATAAGCCGCTACCAACATCACGATTACAACCTCTCCGTCATGACTATACGACTAAAAAGAAGAACAAGTTTTTTAAAGAGAAACTTTCTAGAATAAATATTTCCGTTATAAATAAAATGTCATTTGACGTAACAAAATAATTTTGAAGTAAAAAAGATTGTTATTGGTTAAAATGAAGTTATTAATAATTCATAAAAAAAATTGACAATAGTAAAACGTTTGTACAAACCTTGGAAACAAATTTTATGTCTCTTGTACTCGTTTTGAAACTGGGCCTTCTACTGAAGGTTGTAGAAGGTTTTAAGAGTTTCATATTAATTGTAGCCCTGTCAATGTACTGAATCAATTTCTCCAAAAGTGAATAGGCAAATCTAAGCTCTATTGCGACACCAGTAGTGTTCTGTTCAGTATCACTCTGTGAAGTCTTGGGTCGGTGTAATTTGTAGCCTTGGTACTGGAGATATTTAAGGAACTCTTGTGAACGTTCGCGATCTTTCTTCTTTTCCTTGTCCGTTAGAAGGTCGTATGGCACAAGTTGGGGATGAATTCCACCTGAAAAATATAAGAGATTTTGAAACTCTAATTCTATCATAATTATAATGTAAATATATTAAAACATTATTGCCCATAACAAAAGAATTTAAAAATACTATAATTATAACTTAAAGTTCATCAAAGTAGATTTTTGTATTTTTATTGTAAATTTTTTTTTTATAAATAATATGACTTTCGAAAATTTAAAAGTTTATATATATAACGATGAATATATATTATTTAACAATGAATTAAAAATGCATTATTTTATCATTAATGAAAATCACGGAATACTAAGAAAATATCATTATATACATATATATGTTCGCCGCCCTTTCGCCTCCGCTCGATCACACTTCTAATAACGCTGTTGTTACTCATCCACCAGCTTGCTCAAAAGTCAAGAAAATTACTTCAAAAGAGTGTTGTTTTTACCTCCATTAGTAACAAGCTCCTCCTTTTTCTTTTTCGCCCATATGTCATGTGCGTTTTCTGCCAACCTCTCCGCCATATTTTGCATTTCACGTGATAGTGTTAGATTAGTCATGTCAACTGGATGAGGATTGTAGTTGAACGGCGTTGCTGAGTCGGTCTGTTCGTATAATACAAATAAACATTTTAATCGAAGATTACAATATTTCAATTGAGTGAATAAATTAAGATTTGATAGCTCTATTATAATTAATCTTAGGCGTCAAGTGGAATAATTTTTCGTTAACTTAGACTAAGAATATTAATATGTAATATTGCAATATAAAAAGGTAAGTAGCAGCCCATTAACGTCCCACTGCTGGGCACAGGCTTCCTCACTCATATGAGAGAAGGTTTTTAGAGTATAGACTCACCACGCTGCTCCATTGCGGATTGGGACGCATAGTACACAAGTGTACTCTCTATTCCTTTAATCTCAGAGTCCGCCGTGACGGCAATCCGACACGACCGGAGGGAGATCAGGCGCAGGACCGACGACTTAACGTGCTCTCCGAAGGACGGGGGTGGATCACACAGTTTTTCCCAATTTCGGGCAAATATTGAGAAAATTTTAATTGAAGACTCAATATCGATTTCGAATTGGCCCAACCCGGGTCTCGAACCCAGAACCTTATGTTTGTAGTCGTACATGCTAACCACTAGACTAATATTGCAATATATTTCGAGTAAAACAATTAAAATATGCTTTTATGAAAAATAGAAGTTCTAACTTACAACGATCTCCGGTATTCGCTTTGATATGCATTGGAAGAAATTTATTGTATTAATTGACGCATTGATATAGAAGTAATGAAGAATAGTAGAAAAGCTGTTTATTTTAATATTTTTTGTTCAAATATTTAATTTTGTTTTAAAATATTCAAATTTTAATACGGTATTTTACATTTTGAAGCGCTGATTAACCAGTTTCATTAGTGTACATATCTTATTTTTAAATATTAGTGTTTTTTTTTAATTAAATATTCTAAATCAATATTCCGCTATTGGACATAGGTCTTCTCAATAATAGGGGGGGCTTTAAAGCGTAGACCTGCTATAGGGCTCCATTATGTTTCAGTGGGTAACACCCACCTAAGTATAACTCCCGGGTTATACAGTTTTTCTCACAAAGTTTTTCAACACTGATAAGTACCTTTATAAAAATTTTAAATATCCATTCGGTATATAAGTTTTTACGAAGACAAACATAGGCTTTTGTCAAGAATTCTCAAATCCACATCTTAATAAATTTTCTAAATTAAATATTTGTCTCATATTTTACATAATGTCATTTTATAATTCGGAATATATTACCACAATCTCCTCTTCCTGGAAGCATGAAAACATATAATAGGACATTATATTTCTCCTATTAAGTAATTACTGAAGCTGCCATTACGAGAATGGCCTGACCAAAATTTTCTGTATGTTTTTCATTAGGACTTTCTGTATGTTTTGTAAAAATACACATTAAATAACAAAAGTTCAATCATAGAAACTTTCAGATTCAAGATATTATTGCTATACTCACAATTCCTGATTTAGACTGCCTCCTCATTGAGCTACGGTTGGTGCTGGGAATGTCCACTTCGGAATGTTCAACTGACCAGCCGATTGCCAATAAAGCCTTCAGCGACTCACGAACTGGTTCTTTGTAACGCTCTTTTTCCTGTAAACGTTGTTTAATGAAGCGGAAACTTTTAAAAGCCCTTTGTGTAAGTTTATTTTGTGGGTATGTAATACTTGCTCGATTAATGTTGGGTGTCGACGTTTAAAGGAACCAGAGTGCTATTATCAACACATTATTGCTGTATATAATTTTATATAATAAAATTAATGACCACACATTATTGACCATGAGGTAAGGGTCAGCACATTAACATTCTACTGCCGTTCACAGGCCTCCTCATTCATAGGACGGAAGGCTTTTAGACCACTTACCCACCATGCTGCTTCAGGTATAATATAAAAGTGTATGCGCTAACACAAGTGCACTTACTTTTCCTTCATAGTCCTAAAGACAAACTAGAAAATACATTTTCCTAAATTTGTCTTGCTTGTAATCGAACCCAGGGTCTGTGCAAGTAAAGCGATAACTACTTTTGCGTTAATGAGGCAGTCAAAATATTATATTATCATAAGCACAGTGCTATAAAATATTTAATTGACTTACATAATCATTTAACATATTATAGGGTTTAAGACGGGGATGTGATTTTTGACTGTCCGACCAGGATTCGCCGTAGACCCAGCCGTTTTCTATTTTTCTAAAAAAAAAACATTTTGTTTCATATAAAATTATAGTAAATAAAAATCTCATGCTCAATTTTGAAATTATAATTAAAAGTTGTTTTGGAGCTATTCGGAATCTCATCGAATATTAAGTAATTGTGGAGGTCGTTTAGATTATTATTGTCACTCGTATCACACGGGAATGTTATAATTACAGCCGTTTCTATACTTAGACTTTAGTTTGAAATATAATTGATGTAAAACGCAGGCCCAGTTTTAGTTTTGGCTATAGAATTTGGATAAATTATTAATTATTAAGTTTCGTGAGTTTTGTTCATATTCAACTTGGGAGATTTCTGATGAATTCAAAACTAGTCGGGTTACAATCGACATTTTCGCGAGTTGAACACGTTATTTACATAATTTTAGGTTTAACAAAAATTACATAATTTAATTTGACCGGTGAATCTTACCTCGATGCCCAAGCATCATGGTAGTGCTCAGAGAATTTCTGTACAATTGTATTCAGGTCGTTGTTGAGTGCCACAGATGAAGTATTGATGGGCTGAGGATCGTATTGGGGGTTATCGGCACCTGGAAGAACAGACCAACCTATATATAAAATTGTTGTCAAAACTATTGAGCTTGTCAAATATACTTCAATAAAAAACATTCATGTTTTGAATCCCGTATTTAAAAAAAAACCACGGTTTTGACTAAAGATGAAGCGCTTATAATTTGTGAATAGTTTTATAAACTTTTCAGTTAGGCTTTTAGTAAGAATCCGTGGAAGTAATCATTAGGTGATATGGCCTTGTTAGGCCGATATAAATTACTACGCTCATAATAAACACTCATGGTATAATAAACCGACACGCATTATTACGCCTATAAAAGGCGATTTATTAAAAATACCAATTGTACTTCTTTTTTTATTTAATACTTAATATGAACTGATCAAAATCGTGTATAGCACGTTATTTTTATACGGTATGTGTACAATAGAGCATATGAAACTAATTACATAGGGAATAGATTAATATATACGTCATACATAAGTTCCAATTATATTATACGTACCTGTCGTTTGTGTATTCTCTTTACCGTAGAACTCGTCGTCATAGTTTTTAGAAAGAGAATAATCCGGCGGCAAAGCGCAACCTGCAAATATAGGTAGTAATTATTTAATGGCGCGACACTTAATGGTCAGAACCTACAACCGTTTGGTTGCCTTGCATTGAAACTCTATTTTAGGAATAATAATTTATCTCATTTTCATTAATTGAAGACTGAAGACCAAAGTCTGAAGACCAAAGTCGAAGAGTGCGTGTTGCCAGTGATGACCTACAGTTCTGAGACTTGGTCGCTGACTATGGGCCTCATGCGGAAGCTCATAGTCACACAGCGTGCGATGGAGAGGGCTATGCTCGGAGTTTCTCTACGTGATCGAATTAGAAATGAAGAGATCCGTAGTAGAACCAAAATCACCGACATAGTCCTATGAATCGCGAACCTTAAGTGGGAATGGGCGCAGCACATAGTCCGAAGGACCGATGGACGTTGGGAGCCGAAGGTGCTGGAGTGGCGACCTCGCACCGGACGACGCAGTGTAGGCAGACCGCCCACTAGGTGGACCGATGATATAAAGAGGGTCGCCGGTAGCTGCTGGATCGGGCCTTCAGATCTGATGTCCAGAAGGACATCATTACGTAATACCTATGTCCAGCAGTGGACGACCATCGGTTAAAGCGACGGCGAAGAATTAATTGATCTCACTTTTAACTTTCAGTATATATACGTATATTGTAACATTTCATTATCTTATTTGATTTGTATTTCTTTTGCCGGAAGAATTTGGTAAATTTGAAACACCAAAGGCTTGATATATTGGATTATATATAAAAATCCGTTAATTTTCAGGATAGATGTGACTGTTTAAGATTAAGAACGAGATGGTCCATCGCTTTTTGAATTTGATTAAATGAAGGGTTGCAATTTTTACAATACCAGTAACTACTTCTATTATATAAAGGCAGTCCTAACTAATGTTGGTAGCGTGCGTTATAAGGAACAATTTAGACGTTAGATAACGTCACATATAACATCATAATGACATCAGAATCTACGATAATATAAAAAAAAATAGAGAGCTGAACATTATTCAATTACTTACCAATGGCAATAAGACAGGGCAGAGCTTTCCCAAAGAGTTCTGGCTCGTAGTCCATCTTGCTCAATGAATCGAAGATGTTTGAGAACAGCATCATAGTGAGCCGCTTCTCTTCATCAGAAGAAGCACCATACACACCTTGACCGCCTGTACTTCCGTAGTACTTGGCACAACGCTCATAGTGGAGTGTTAAAAGCTGCATCAAAATATACCATTAAATTTCAGAGTCTTCGGTTTAAAGCTAAACTTACATTTATAACGAACATTCAATCCTTGTATGATAGAAAAATATCACGAGGGCTACAATTCCATACTTATATCCTTAGATGCATAACATACTATTGCTAAATAGAAACATTTTAAATTATATACTTTAATAATATTACATAGTTGTACTAACAATTTAGAATATGTTTAAACTTACTCGGAGAGCGACAGTAGTGTATTCGGACAACCGAGATACGTCGACTGTAAGTTTCCTTAGCAGTTTGAGCAACATAGAAGGTTGCATTGCTGCTGTTAGTGCAACCAGGAAGTCTGACACTGCTTCTCTTTGCCCTTTGGTCAACATGCGGTTCTTAGACAACCTGAATTTTGGACATTATACAAGGTGGTTTTAAATAACGTTGATAATAATTAATTAAAGGTTTTTGCTATTATCGACTAGTAAGCCATGATAGCATAATAAGCCATTATCATATTGCAAGCCACGAAATCTTAATAAACCGTGTTGGCCTAATAAGCCACAATCAGAATATAAATATATTCTATAATATACATATATTTGGCACAAAAATTTTGTTATAATCCAACTACAATACAATATAAAACATCGATTAGACACTTTTCCGTGTAACGCGAGGTAAACAACTTCAACCCAATAATATACTTGCCTATAAACTGTATGTAGTGTAGCATCCAACAAACTGCCATAGTTTTCAGCTTCGTTGTAGAAGTTGGCATGCTTGATGAGAAGTGGTAGAATCGAATTGCCTATGTATCTATTCATGGATAGCGCCATGTCCGACTCGCAGCCATCGTTCTAGATAAATAAAATTATTAAGACTGTAGAATATCTACACATATCTATCTTCCTACGTTCCTACTTCCTTTTTCTTCAAGTACCTCTCCGATTAGCAGTTCAGCAGGCTTTGTCCTATTTATTGCGAGGCGAAATAGTTGGGTGGCACTCGCAATTCCAGTAACTCCTCTAAAACTATGAAGCTATGACTTTTTCTAAGGTTAACACTCTTTATACGACGTAGCCCATCACTACGATTTAAAGAAGTCTGTAGTTCTGGAGCCTAAGGACATGGACGAAGTAGGATACTTTCATCAACTTGACGGTCATCATCAAAATACTATTGTGAGAGCACTTTATTTTATAAAAACAATTTTAATAATCATAATTCATTAGGTCGGATATCCTTTTTTCTATCATCAAAATTATAATAGAATTGCAACTCATTTTATCTCAGTACTTTTCATAAAAGACTGTTACTTACTCTGTCCAACATAGTAGCAGCTCTAAGATCTGGCAGGAAAGCTTCTTCTAGAAGTCTATAGAATAGTTCTTGTGTCTCAATGCCGTAAACTCGTTCCAAGAACAGTCCGACGCTTTGCTTGTGTCCAGGAATGAGTCCCGAGGGCATGTCTAGGGTAAGTCAATATTATTTCTCAATTATTATAAAATTACTTATGACAAAAACTGTGTACTTTGAAGGCAACTTCGACTAGTTTTGTGTAGCGAAAATATAATTCTACGTGGTTAAAATAGGGGACTAAAGTTTGTATCAAAATCTATATTTTTTAAGGCTTAACTACAAAAAAAGGTGATTTTTTTATTCACTACTTTATTAATGAGCCAAAACGAGACGGGAAGCTTTCAAAAATAAGTAAGAATATTTATTGTATAACAATGTTAAACATTTACGTTTATGATTAAAATACGATAAGATATAAAAATGTATTGTTTTTACCAGATTTGGGTCTTTCTTCGCCTGCTGCTGGATTATTTAAGGTGAAACGCAGACTAAGCACTCCTTGCAGGTCTTCCAAAGGCACTAACGATCGAAGAATAGCCCTTGCTCGTAGAGACTCATTCTTTCCCTGTGATCGTAAAATATCATAATATACGAACTATTCTTGACATCTGTATCTTTATAGATTGTGGAAAAGAGAGGGGGAATGGGAAAGGAGGAAGGGGAGACAGAGCATCATATGCCCCTCTTCTGGGGAGGCTAAATAGGAGGAGAAGTCGTCGTAAGAGAACTTGCTTTTTTCTTGAAACCCTTTAATGGTTATATCTGGGATTGTCAGGGAGAAATATGAATCTTTTAGATGAGCCATTCACCCTTACCTCATTTTGAAAGTGTCGCTGAGTTTTAAAGGATATTCGAGTCCAGATTCTCTCTGCCCGTTTGCAGGGGTGTAGAAACACATTTACCGGCGAACATTTTTTATAAATTTTTTTTAATGGATTAATAATATACATCGTCTATAATATCCAAAACAATGAAGATAGACAAGTATAGGTTTATAGAAATAATAAATATCCAGAGCTATATCGAGCTTTAAGAGTATACTTACAAGAGCAATAACCGCAGCGTCAGGAGCACAGCGGCCGAGCAAATCTACCAGAGTACAGTAGAAATTAAGAATGGCAGCACCAGTGTCGATGTAATCTTCATCATCATCAGACTGGGGCAGTGGATGGCTGAACTGTAAACGAGAAAGTTTATATTCAAACTTAACAATCTTTATTACATGGCAGAAAGAAAGTCCTTTAAAACATTAAAAACATATGCCTATCACGTTATGATTTTATTCAAGTAGGCTATTGCAAACCTCAGTCAAAAAAAATAAGATTTTTAGATGAAAAAAGACTTACATTAATATCTCCCTCTTGTTCCATTTCCCTCAGTTTCCTTCTATCAGCGATTCTCTCGCTCATCTTGTTAGCATCCACAATAGCTTTCAATAAGCCTTCACCTTCACCACGCAATGCTGGACCTAAGCATTCTGGTCTTCTAATTAGGAGACGAATTACCAGATTAGCATTTTCTTCTACGCTCTCACCATTCACCTATAAATATAACGACATGACATAAACGTGAATTTTTTTTTATTTTTCCTCAGATTAGTCGTTTATTACTCGTGATGTGGGCGATTTAAAGATATAGTAAAATGTTTAGATGATTTACACAATTCGGATCGGTTTAGAACACATGGATTTTGGAAGATCTTGTAGTGACGTCACTTCTTTATTTTAACCATTCATAAGATCCCCTCCGTTATTTTTAAAAATCGTACATATTTTTTACAAATGGCTATTCAAATATAAAATACATTCATATATAAATGGACGATATTATTTCAAATTTTATTTCTTTTATTATGTTAGCATTTTCAGGTATATTTTATTAATATATTATATTTGTAGTCTGTTTAATATTAGTACGTATGATTTCTTTATGTCTTTTATTATATTATATCTTTACCCACTTACTTTAGCACTATTTCCTTCTTTTAAGTTTGTCTGGAAGAAATCATTGATAAGTGATAAGACCGCCTTTTTGTACATTTGCTTTATTATTTCTTATGCCTCTCTTATACTTTCAATTTTTTGTATGTTGGACAATAAAGAATATATAAATAAATAAAAATATATGGAGTTTGCTGTGTCAAATACTTTCTCGGGGACTGTATAAGACACATGAATTTAAGATTTCACGTTAGCACATTAGTCATGCTTTTTTTACCCTCATATTGGTGTAATTAAGGATAATATTAGTGTCGTAAAAACGTAAAGAATTATTTACCCAAACGCAAAATCGCAGGAAGTCAAGGTAACGCTCGCCTTCTACAGGATCCCAACCAAGGTCAGGGTAACCCTTTTCAATTAGTTCCGAGTTACTTTGCAAACCACAGCGGGACAGATATACTGCAATTTTTTCTAAATAATGTTCCCTAAAAGATAGAATTATGAATTTAACATATTACGTATAATAAATGGTTAAATGGTTCTTGATGTTTCAGAGAGTTCTACACAAATACATATATTTTCATATAGAGGAGGTTTAATATAAATAATCTATAATCCATTAGTAAATAATCCATCACTGTCATGGGGCAGTTGATTCTACCAAGCTGAAATTATTATGATACTTTTAAATTTTACATATAAATCGATTATACTGACGTGTATATGAAACTAGATACAGCTTTTTCAAGAAGAATTGTAGATGCTAGACAAATATGTAGATAGGTATAAATAGCTTCTACTTCAAGGCTAAATCCATCCTAATTCAGTTATATACTGAGAATTTTCGAACTTTAAACGCACTATCAATTTTGGATTAATGATCTGTAGCCAAACAAGGTGATTATGTAAAAATTATAAATAAAGTAACCTTAAGGCTAAAGCGAGCTCAGTGTTTTCCATCAAACTCGAATAAGCAACGTCCAACGGTGTAGAGCCTCTCAAAGATGGCCTTGATAGCAGAATATTGGAGTTTTCCAAAAGGAAATCGAAGTGATCGAACATAGCCTTCTGATTCTGTCGACCCGTACGACAGAAGTAGCAGAGGAAACGGCAACAAGCTACAACCATTTCATGTGATGTGTCCTAAAAAGGCAATGACAAATTTTCAATAAAAATCTTTACTTGTTTCATAATTACATAGGTTTTTTAATATTACACTTGACCCCAAAACTAAAGGTACCCGTGTCTTGGGGGTCCCTTTCCGTTATATTACATATATATACGAACTTTGTACATCATATAATAAAATAAACAAAGATAACTTAACGTAATAATTGTCGGTCGTTTGTTAATTTAAGGATTTAAGATAGTTAAGTTTATTTTTCAAGCCATAAAGGGATTTAAAATCTGTTCAGTACGTTTTCAGTTTATCGAAAAAAGACAGACATAGCGATAGATTTTGTTCTATAATAAGGATACAAGCTGGACTATTCAGCAGTATATAATAGTAAACAGATAGCTCTTACTTTCTCCTTATCCTCCGGCGCAGGTGGCGCAGCCGTCGGAGCATCAGATTGCGCTTGCGCTCGTCTTCCAAGCGTGTTCATCATCACAGCCATCACGTTCTCGTGAACACGAAGCACTCTATATATATAAAATTAAACTAAACTAGTTTACACTCATATATCTGTCTTAAAATACAGCGAAATATATTTAATGTCCGCCTACTGATCGCTAACAACTGCTTTTTACATTTCTGATATCTTCTAAGATATCAATTTTAATTAATGTCAAGACAGTTTTGATCTACATCGAAAAAATAACGTATGTATTGTATTTAATTGGATAAGGAGTTATACCATATATTATACCATATATACACACCGGCATATTAGGCGTCACATAAAAAAAAAACTAAAAAATGGTTTGATATCAGTATCATAACCTTATATGATACTGATAACAAATATTTTTTTATGTTCCGCTAAATATGCTTGTGTGTATATATAAAATAGCTTGATAAATATAAAATAGCATTTTTGTAATATGTTTCTGTGGGTTATCTTTTAGATATAAATATATGTCACCGTGGACTTTTATATCAATCTTTTAAGATATTAAAATACGTTCCATTATATTTTGATCTATCTCGCAAGGTTAAGACATCATTTGCGATTTAAGCGCACAAAATATTGTTTGTTCTTAACAATCACTTTACAAATCTTTGAATTTTTTTACTTTTCTGTAATATAATATATATGTATTATACATATAAACCTTCCTCTTGAATTACTCTATTTATTGCTTAAAATTGCAAAAGTATCCGTGGAATAGTTCAAAAGATCTAATTAAACAGAGAAACATAAAAATATTATTAGGACAATTTGAATTATACTATAGGGGAGATGGTTTGGAGCCAAGTTATTGGATATGTAGGTTGATAATAAAACGCGTAATAGATAGCTTTATAGATAGCTTTCAACGAAACGCACAATAATGAATTTTAAATATAAATAAGAAAAAAAATTAATATAACTCAGCCAGAGTTTAGCAAGATATATTCTTGCTAAAGTCACGCATATATATGATAGACATGATATTTTAACATAGCTTTTAAATTAAATATTTACACCAAATCCTGTATATACTTCTATATCATTATCTTACCGAATTAAATCTGGATGCTGGAAGAATGTGTGATTGTTCACCAATTTCCTGTAATAAAAGATACGAATAAAAAACCAATTTCCTCGGAATTACTTACATTCGATGGAAGTGTGTAATTATCAAAATTTATCTTCATTCGACATAATACTTAGTCATAAATTAGAATAAAGTAGAGAGATTGAAGGGGATTAAAAATTAATTATGCGCGTTGTCGCAATTCTGATTTGGATTTAATAGGATATCATATTTTAAAATAGTTTTTGTCGTTATTAGCACATAAAACAATAAGAATGCGATACTATAAAAAATTTTTCATTAATCGACCTAAAATGTATTTTCTGAATTTTCGGTTAATTGTGCACAATGTCAAAATACCTCTTTTCATATAAAATTTACTTCGGTTATAGTTATTTAATAGTAGTGAATCGTTGTATAGTTATTGTAGTCTCATGTTTTCCTAGGTACAATATAATATTTAAAAAAATAAACTCGGATAAAAAATACAAAAATCGCCTTTTCTCAATGTCGGAGGAAAATTTCGATTTTCTACCCTTGTATGGAAACAAAAGTACATCGTTCTCTCCCAGTTAGATTCTTTTCTATCAAACTACCAGTTACCTAGGAACCACTTGGTTATCGAAGTCAAAAAGCAAGTAAAACCACGACACGATAGTAAACTTTCTTAATTACTGATTGAAAAGTCTACTGGAAGAGGTACCACTTTTCTCCAGTGTAAGAAAATATTGTATATGCATCCTCACTAGCAATTTCCATAATGCCGTATTCTTACTTATCCCTAGGTATTTAATATCCTATTGAATTGTAATAATAAACAGTTAAATTTAAATGTCTCACCAAAGTCGTTTCCTCATCAGTTCCTCCTCTTCTTGACTCATCTGCACAGGCAGTAAGGCTCTAATTTGACTCAGACCAACCCACATTTCAGCAACGTCTTGTTTGGTCTTGGCGTTAATAACGTACGTTTTCTCCAGTGCACGAATAAGTTCACCCACTGCGTCATATTGACGTACCAATAAGCTAAAATCAATAAATTTATATTATTCTTTCTGCTTTTATAATCTTTAAAAAAATCTTGAAAATTTGTGAGTGAGACCTAAACGATTGATTTAGATGAAGTTTTTTTATGAGAGTTCAGGTAGATTATAAAGAGCAAATAAAAATTTTTTCCATAATTCTACGGTATCAAGAAATCCGCAGGTCAAAAGTATTTTTATATGATTTTTTCATTAATTACATTGAAAAAATAGCTTCTTCTTTAATATAGAGATTCGAGAAGTCTTACTTAAGACATTACACTAGCTTTAGCATTGTTAAACATTTTATTTAAAGATGATTTTCATTCAATTGCAATTGCAATGAATAGCGTACATGTTTTTATGTGTTAATCACTTACCTGAACATTTCCCTAACCAGTTTAGGTGTTTCTATCTGCGATTCTTCAGCCCAACTGACAATGGTTTGAATAAGAACCTTGCGGAATTTTTCTTCGGGGGATTTCTTAGCTGGCTCTTCGATAGCCTGAAATTTAAAACACTTTTTGAAAACTTATTTACTTTTTGTTATTATTTTAAACCATGATGACAATTTTTCATACTGAAGCAATTTAGAATACAATATATTATAGTAGCATGTTTAAGCGGTAAGGTAATTTAAAGAATTTTACTAACTGGTTGAGACGCTTTAAACCCTACCTACTTCCTAATAGTTTTTACTGACACGACCAAGGACGAAGTCGGCACGGAGTTCAGACCTAAGAATCCAGTTTCTTAGTCAGAAAAACTTGAAAACCTTTGTAATCGAATCGAGTCCTTTTAAACATAAACATCATTGCACTAACAAGGTTTTATAAAGCTACATTTTGATCATACATTAGTTTTGGGTTGTAATAATTACGGATATTGGTTTATTTTTTCTGCTAAAATCTAAGACGAATATTCGTCGTCGTCGTCGTCGTCGTCGTTTTAATTTATTACCTTCGCCTCCTCTTCTAATTCCTTGACTGTGTTAATTATATTGTACAGTTTGCCAAATGCACCAGGTTTGGTTTCTGGCTCCGTATTTTCCTAAAATAAAAAGAAATACATGATGTTAATATAATATTTAATAATAAATTTTATAGTGAGTAACAGCTGATTACATAATATATCATTTATTTATTTTTATATAACACTAAAGTTACGTACAGCTTTCCTTTATTTATCAATGTCCCGAAACTTGGGAATGCTATACATTGGGAATAATTTAAGTTTGCGTAAATGAAGCATAATAAATAAAATATCAGCGTAAGAGATATAAAATGTGCAATTAGAGAAAGGCGTGTAAATAAATATATATATATATATATATATATATATATATATATATATAAAACTCTTGAATAAATAGAAAAAGTTGGCAGGTTGCTCCTTTATTTATTTTTAATAATTACCTCTCCATCCGGTTCTTGTAAAGCATTAAGCGAGACATGAGTCATTAGACCCTCATGGAATTCATTCATACGAGCAATAAGGTCTTCTCCGCACGGGCAATTCTCAGGATCTTCATCTTCAAGATGCTTAAAACCTGAATATTTCAATAAATTTTAAAATTGCTAATCGATTTATGAGAGAAGTCTCAATTTTCTCAAATATTTTTTATATTGATATTTAATAATTAATTTACAAAAATTTAAAAAATCCTATTTGATTGGTTTACTTTTTCTCATCGCAGAGGAAATGTAGTTATACATATTAATTACGATATTTTCAATATTCGAAATGTACGAGTGGAAATTTCTTTCAATATATTTCCTTTCACTGTATTAAAAGACTCTAAGAAAAGATTAACGTTATGGCTAAAAAGGTCTTAATAAAAGTCAGAGAGATAACAGAGGACCTAATTAAAATTGTACACTAATGTTACAATTCAAGTACATGCACACAAACGCACACTACAACTTTATCACTATTAAAATTAGCTCTATTAAAACTATTATCAATATTATAGAACACGGCTTGTAGTATCTATACATAAATAAATATCAAATATTATTTCGGATCATGGTACAAGGGTATACGCATTTCTGTTATAAATACTTATGGTAAACATTTATTATTCTATAACAAACTCCCAGAAGAAGTTACAAACATGTTTCTTAATAAATTTAAATCTTCTGTTAAGCGAAAATTAATTGAGAAATCATTCTATAATCGGAATGATTGAAGTAGTGAATGAATTGCTTTAGTCGATATATATATATTAGATTAAAAATAATTGAAATGATGACGACAAAAAAAAAACCGTATACCCGACTGACTTTATTGTAGGCTCTTCTAAAATCAGGGAGCAAAGTAACCCTTGTAACTGTGGATTGCAAGTCGTTCTTTAGTATCATCATCAATCGTACATTTAAATGAAATGTGAAAAAATGATATTTGACGATTCAAAAGTGCTGTGAAGGCCTACTTGAATAAAGATATTTTAAATTGAATGGAACAATAAAAAAAGATGCGAGCCACTGTCGTCGTCTTATTGACCTAGGCTGCTCTAACGAGTGCCTTTCACTTTGTGACAAGCAATAGGTCGACGAAAAACTTTCACTTTTTTAATATTTACTTAATATAGCATTCATCTGCTCTCGCGGCGGACAACGAAATTCCTTTGTTTTCTTGGCAGCGACTGCACTGGGTAGATCCGATTGTTTAATCTCTGTATAACGCCTGGAATAAATAAATTTAAAAGTTACATCGCTTTTTAGATAATACTGTTTGATGTGATCTCAATCGAAGCAAAGTGAGGGTATGATAACACTGTTGGAAGTTTTCGGCCTTGGTTACTTGGCAAAATCACGCTGTCAATCCGAAGAAAAACAACTTGCTAGCAGAAGTCTTACCACACTACTAATAAAGACGTGCTACCAACCAAAAAAATTGCATACCGGTTCGATGGTGTAGAAACCATAACAAGTTTCTCTTACCAGATTAGTCCATTTCCATCTTAGGCTGTATCGCCATCTACTATCAGGTAAGATAGCTGTTAAGAGCTAACTTATCAGCAATAAAAAAAATGTTCTTTATAAAATATCAGAAAAATGTGAATTAGAACAAAGTACAACCTTTGGTAAATGTGTACATTAGAAAAAAATTGTATACCTCAGTTGATCTGTTTGTAAGTCACCAACGAAGTCGTGGGCGAAAGCTATGATGAACTCCACGCGATGTCTTAGCTGTATGTCGTTGAGATGTTGCAGCAAATAACACATTTGAAGCTTGGCACCTTCCGCCATTTTCATGTGCAAAAGCCCTTTCCTGTGCTCATCCTTACCCTCTGAAAATATATGACACACATTATCTTGTTTTCTGTAGTTTCAATTGAAGACGCGAACGGGAAAATTGTCTTTTTATGAAAAAAGCATTCTGAAGATTGTTATAAAAATAGCAGCAAAGAACAGAAAACCTTAGATATATACCTGGGATAATATTAATTCGACAAATTAGTACATGGTACATCTTTGTATTACATTTTTATTTCTTACTAGCTGACCCAGCAAACGTTGCGTTGCCATATAATTACTATTATCGCTATTAAAAAATAGGGGTTGGTGATAGAAAGGTGAAAATTTAGGGTTGTATGTATTTTTGTGTGCTGTATCACAAAAAAATAAAAAAAACAATGTCGTCCAAAAATTAAAAAAAATTTAATGGTGAACAACCCTCATCACTTAGGAGTATGAAAAATAGATAGTAGCCGATTCTCAGACCTACTGACTACGCATATAAAATTTGGTACAAATCGGTAAAACTGTGACAGGAGAATTTTATATATAAGATAATATAATAGTGACCCTGGACATCATGGGAAATAATCGAAGACTCTAACGAAGAAGGCGTTTAAATTTATTTAATAAAATAAATCAGAAGCTTACAGCTTTTAAAAGCATAGATGTTTTACTTTCAATATGTTATTTTATGATAGATAGAAGGGCTCCCAAATTATAAGTAGTTCATTTTAAAGATTTATATATGATGCAAATATTACAGGCATGTTAGAGTTTGATTTCGGAATAAATTACCTTTATCAAATGTAGGGTCCCAAGTTTCGGGGTTGATCATGATGAGAAGTTTTTCGACATCTTCATCTCTCATCATTCCCACTAATAAAAGGCGATCTACGAGTTTTATTAGCGGTCTGAAAAAGAAATATTGTAAGACTCTGTAGTCCTAATAAATATTTAATTCTTGCCAGTTACACATTATATATTAATTTGTCTTGTGAGACTTCGGCTGAGAATAGTTACCACCATACCAGCAAAGACGTGCCACGAAGCAAATTGAAAATTGCGTTATGCTACGACGCTGTATCGAAATCATAAGAAGCCTCTTACCAGATCAGCGTGTTTCTTAGACCAGGCATAAAAATAATATCTTTCTTTATATAATACATACAAGAACAAGTTCTCGTTGCTTCCTCCCACGGGATCCCTGTTGTGAACCTGGTTGGTTTCCACGGCTTCGGCGAGCGCTTGCATCACGAATTCACGTACAACTTCCAGTGGGAAATAAGGTGAATACAAATTGCTTATTTCCGTTATGCTTTCCCTGTCGATGGATATTCATCATGTTAATATATATTGACATGATAACGTTTTATAAATCAATGACTGCCTGCTGCACGCACTTTAAAGCATGACGCGGAACAAGTGACAGAGAGACGAGATCGGGCTAATTCCAGCAATAATTTTTCATCAATGTTTTCTCGTGACATTATCACGTTCAATTATTGTCTGCAAACCTATTTTACAGACAACCACTTTTTTAATTGAATATGTAGGGCCAGTGGTCAGTAGCGTGGATTCTTCTACAGTCAATCATGGGATCAAGTCCTGAAGAGTCACTACTTTCCCTTACAATAAGTAAACGAAAACTAGTGATAAACATTGCTTTTTTTAGATCCATTGAATAGACATGTATTTTTTATTAAGAGAATGGATTGGAATCCCAGGCAGGTACCACTTAATTATATTTATAAAACTTATGTGCCATACTATCTTACAAGATTTTCCGTAATTCATAACACTGTTACCTAACAGTCGACATGGTAAGGAATAATAAACAATATTTTTTAAACTAACATTTCTCAATAAACAAGAAATTCCAAGCATAACATCATTTTTCAACTTAGGACAGGGCGACTCCGTTTATAAATATGTATACAAAACATGAAAAAGGTGATAAAAATGCTTTACTTACGCTATATCAGTCATTTTCATTTGTGGCCGCACGCTTTCTGTTTGTAAAGACCGCAAACTGTGTCTCATTTCCGGTTCGTCGTACAGGGACTTTAATTCAGGTCCCAGTGGTATAACAAACTCATTTTTGCACGCCTCCCTATAAAAATGATATGGTACAATATTCTGAACCTCATAATTATTACTTGCAAAAAGTAAGCAAAAAGTAAGTAGTTTCTTATTATTTTTGTTTCACATAATTTGCTAAGAAATCATGATTTTAAAATTTTTTGATTAGTGATATAAGGACAATATATTATTTTTCTATTTTTTTAAAATTATAAGTATGATTAATACAGTCAATAAAAAATCTCATATTTATGAAGACCCATAAACTCACATTGTAGTGGCGTGTGACTCCAGATGCAAAGCTATAAGTAGGTCGTAAAATCCTTGGCGGAGTGGTCCCGACATGTACTGCGACTGTATCGCGTAGAGGAGCTGCTTTTGATCTACATGCTGGCATAGAGCGTGGGCAGCTCTGAAAGACGTGAATAATTTTTTAATAGAAACAAACCACTGACAAGAGACGAAGACTAATATAAAAGCTATCTATATACTAATATTTATAAAACTAAAGTGTATGATTAATCGCTTGAATCTTCTCGAAGTACAAGTTCCAATTGACACATTAGTTTAGTACCGAATAGCCCGTTTATAGAATGAAAGGAATCAGATATACAAATTACTTAAAACAGTTTATATTACATACCTATAATTGCTTTGATAGCACAATGCCGCGTACAATGTCAGCGTATGCGAATGGAAACTAAGAAGTTTGTCCATTTCAATCAGCTCTAGGATATCGATGCAGCGATCCTCCTCTGAAATATCAAAATAAATGTGTTAACATACAAATGTACATAATGATTTGACATATTTCAAAGATCAACACTGAATATCAAATTTATTAAGACTCAATATAAAAAAATGTCATTTCTTACGCCATTTAGCAAGGACTTCTTAATGCCCTTAAATAGAAAGAAACCTTTACATATTTTTTAAGTTTAAATAATATTTGAAAAAACTCTACTAACATCAAGAGTTATCAATTTGCAGGAGAAATTGAGACGGAGTTTTCGGAACATCATGTGCGTACCGTTGCGCTTCTGTTAGGCGAATTTTGATTACAAAACATATGAAAAAAGTATCCCAAAAGTTATAATAATCAGGTTATTAAATTAAAATTCATACATGGAGAATTTCAAATCCCCCACTTCGTGCCGCCGCTGAAATAGGTATCTGAGTCACGAATACTAATGTTAAAGAGTTATTAAATGATATAAGAATAGTGACCAGGAATGTGAAGGGCCAGCATTGACACAGCATCCTCGCAAAGCATGGACCATCCACGAATGTCGGAAAGCTTCAAGGCATGGACTTGCAGCGATTGATTGGGCACCTGGAACATGGTACAATCAACACAATTTCGGCAAGATGTTCATCTATATATACAAAACACAAAAATTGTTGCTACCTATGTTCGTTGCATACTTTGAAACTCTAGAACCGATGAACACCAAAGAGGGCAAATTAAAAAAAGCAATAAGGCACAGATTGTTTACAGAAGATCACTAAACTAAATCATCACGAGATTATAGAAACCATAACTTGACCTTAAATTTAGTGAAGTAATTTGTTTAGCAATGTACAAGGGCATTAAGTACGGAGTTTCCCATATTTCCACGGGATTGGGTAGAAAGCACGGGGACAACTGTTTAAAGGTAAAACTGTATTTATAATTTAATTTGAATATACCTATAAATTATTTATTAGTTACAAATATTTCAATATTATTGTAAGTATTAATTAATCAGCAATTCCAACGTCAACATGCTTGGTCTTTTTAGCGATAATTTGTTACTTTTGCATTATATATAAAAACGTTACGTTAGTCTCAATATTTATTTATATAAAACATTTTTTTAGGCAATCCATTTAACTCGTCATGCCACTTTATACATCAAAACCGCAAGAAACGATAACTCGTTTTTTATAGAATAGCAGTGTCAAGAGACTACAGAAAGGAGTAATATACATTAGGAAGGAAATTAAACTAGATAAATTAGTGACGGACAAAAGGCGGTCTTAAGAAGGGCACTTAGTTAAAATTTTAAAGGTAGGTGGTGAGAATACTAAATACACTACATACATTCTTTAGATTTCCGACAGAAGGAGGGAAAAGGGAAGATATGTTATGAATTTAATTGTCGTGTCGTGTAATCTTAAAAGTGTCGATACAATTTAAAATGTATGAATTATTTTTTTTATATTTTATGAATAATAGTATTTTAAATTATTAAATGACGGGTGGCATATTAAAATGCTACATGTTATAAGCATAAAGAACGCTGCACATTTTCATGACGCTAATCACGTTTTTTATCCGTAAACGTTTTACCCTCATACGCCTAATGAATGAAGTTTCGCATCAAAAATAACGAAAATTGTGCAACAATGACCTTATACTCGTATATTATAATGTGAATTTCTTACATTACTTACATAATGATTGATTTCATTATGTTATTTCAGAATGGCTTCATTCATTATTGATTTATAATTTTGCTTACCCTCGCCCATTGATGAGGTTTCAGGCATTGAACCTTCAATCTCGGTGGAAATTGTGGGTTGACATGTTTATCACTGGTGGGTAGCACTGCTGCGCTGAGTGGGAGACTGGTGGACGACCTGCCAAGTTCAATCTGGAGTATTTCTTTAGATGTTGCCTCTACGAATATCGCAGGGAATAGTTTTGTTTCTGGTTCCATCTAAAAAATAAAATTACATGAGAACAACTTACTACACTATAAAAAAATAAGCATAATATTTTAATTTTTCACAATTATTATTTGAGATTTAAATAAACTATAGAAAATTGCCAAATTAGTAGTAGATCCGTCACCAGAAAATCTATAACGTTTAAGTTTTCGAAATATCCGAGTCTCATTTTAAGTAACATTGAAATTTAATTTCAAATTAAAAAATATAAGTAATGAATTTTGCAGATTTCTATCAGGTATATTTAATTAATTTATTAACTTTTAATAATTTCATCAGTTATTACATTTCAGCAAAATATTATAGAATTAATAGTCAATTTCATAAAATTACTTATTAGTATCAAAAGTTGAAGTTTAATAACAATTCTACCAAACATTTAGTTACCTTGAATTTGATGCTAGTTTCTTTTCCTTCGCAAGTAAACGCAACAGTACCCGTTGAGGTATCAACAGAACACCCCACAAACATTCCTTGCGAGGCACCTTTTCCTGTCGCTTCAGCCATTACTTCATTGTACAGTTCATCAGCTCGTACCATATAACAGGAGTGACGATTAACGCTAGAAGATTAATTATTTATTATCACCATACATACATATATAGCATCACGCCCCACTCCCATAGGGGTCGGCAGAGACCACGTCCTTCCACTTGCCACGTTCCTTGCACATCTCCTTCGCTTCTTTCATTCTCATTAAACCTTTCATACAAGTTCGTCGGTTTAGAGTACTCTTGACTTATTTAAAACGTCCTGGATTTGATCCAGGAATGTTCCCTTTGGTCTTCCCCTTCCAACTTTCGCATTCAGTCTTGACTCATAAATCCTTTTTGTCAGTCTCCTTTCATTCATTCTCTCTACATGCCCAAACCATCTAATCATACCTTTCTCAATTTTAATCACTACATCTTCTTTTATACCACAACGTTCTCTTATCACGCTATTTCTTACTCTGCCACTCAGTTTTAATCTACTCATACTTCTCAACGCTCTCATCTCTACCGCATTTATTTTACTTTTGTGATTCTTCTGCCATACCCAACTTTCACTACCATACATATGTGTTGGTACCAACACTCCTGCATGCACAGCCAGTATGGCCCTTTAAGGCACCACCTGGCTATTCATAAAGGCGCAGGGTACTATTTACCATATTTCCTGCATTCACTCTCCTTTCAATATCACTTTCACATGTTCCATCTTTTGTAAATTTAGTTCTTTCACCTCTTCCACTTGATCCCCATCTATCAAAATATTGCCATTCATTATAGATTCATCTCTTTCAAAAAGCATAACTTTCGTTTTGTTTACATTTACTTTCATTCCTTTCTCTTTCAAAGCTTTATTCATAATATTTACAATCTCCCGTAACTTATTAGAGGATGACGCAAGTATTACTTGATCATCATCGTAAAGTAAACATTTGATGACTAATTCATCTATTCTTAACCCATACATAGTTTCTTTTAAATCTGTCAAACAGTTATCCATGTATAGGTTGAACAGCCATGGTGACGCAACACATCCCTGTCGAACACCTCTTTCGAAAGGTACCAGTCCGTGTACGCCCCATTTATTCTGACACAAGCACTAGAACCCCCATAGATAGACTTCAATGTTTGAATCAGATTACCACTCTCCCCATACGTAGATAACGTTGACCACAGCTCAAGCTTCAAATTTTCGAGCCATATGCGCTTCTTTTATATGCCAAAATCATTTTTTGTGCGAACCTTAGGTTTCATATAATAATATATTGATTAGTTTTTACTGATGATAATGTTATTGATCATTGTTATGCACCTTTATATACCACCCATATATTTTATTTTTATTTATATAATTCGATGTAGAACAGTACAGAAAGAGAAAATATCAAAGTTATATTTGTAACAGTTTTAGCTTAACTACAACTGTCATTAGGTTATATATATGCAAAATAGCACTGGAATATTTTGTAAATTAATTTTTCATGGGCGATCTTTACCTTTCGATAACGCGGTCGTAATCATCGGTGATGATGACTGACGACTTGGTGACCTTGTTCTGATTGAAGTCCTTGGAGTGCAAATGGTATTGTGTGGTAACCCAGCCGATGTACACGTGGGTTGGGTCTTGACCAGGGAAAATCCTATTAATAATAAAATTCTTCCTCAAAAATGGTCAACATTTTTATTGCAATGCAAATTTTCTTAAGCTTGTATTTTGTAGCTCTCGCTTGTGAGCTACAAATAGTCGGTTTAATGCTCAGAAATGAGAATGGTTCGCGGGTGGTATCTTCCTCCTGTGAGATGACGTTCTCACAGAAGAAAGAGGGGAGGAAGGAAGCCGCAGCTGAGGCTACCGCAGTTCGTAGGAGGAAACTGGGAGCCAGGAGACGTGCTTTTGCGCATCTTTTGCCAATCTGAATGGTCGTACCAGGCGATCTCCGGGATTCTGGAGAGTAATATCCACACGGGACATATGGTGCCCCCGTTCGGGATGCGTCGGGGCCCCCTGGTTTATAGTGGGTATAGTGTTCTTCATCGAGTCCCATTCTCCTGGTTGAGGGTATAACTTTCAGTCGGAGTGCGTAAATGCATGTAACGTTCTTAAGATTAGTTGTTTTACTTCTTATACAAAAATTCTTATTAAGGCAGTCAGTTTAATGCTTAACCTTAATGGTTTCCACTTAGGATCGAAATTTTTTTGCGTAATAGGTCGTGTTTGCTCGTAGAGTGGTAGCTAGTAACGCCTGAAGGCTCGTCATTTAGATGTGGTACCAAATAAGAATTACCCTGTACCTAACTAATAGATACAAACCTGACACCGTAGAAGTATTCATTGATGAGTTTTAGACAATCCGCGTCGAATATCTCATTACCGACGGTTTCTGTCGCTGCGGCCGATAATGTACCTGCAGTCATCTGTTTTCGCTCTTGAGGTGGTGTGGCTACAGCAATGTTTGTCTGAAAAACATATGAATATACCCTCATATAATGCTTAAGGTAAAATGTATTAATCTTAAGCCATTCTAGAATCTATCTGAACACATATATTAACTCATTAAAATCGATTCAAAGGGTTAAATTTTTTTTATTCGTAATGAACGAAAAGCTACAGAGTACAAAAAATAAAATTATATAAGTGGATTTGGAGCGATCTCCTCCAGGCAACCTTCGATACTATATACCTATACATCGACTATTCATGCGATAGGTTTGACTTTTGCCGTATATATTTAACGCGATGTCAGTTTCTTCACATTCCTACGGGATCCCATGATATAACGTGGATAGAACTGCGGATAACAGCAAGAAACTATATGATTTAATAAAAGGATCACCGATGACCTCTATGGCAAAGAAATAAAAATACATAATACAAAATTGTCACTATTACGATGGCGAAAATTTGCGTCATTGGATGTTTATTACTCAACTACAAGAAAAGACTGAAAAGATCTGGCTGAATTTTACAATCAAGATAGTTCAGGACTTCGTTTAAGATGTATCAATGACAATCATCACATGTTTTATACTGTCGGTCCACCTTGTTGGGGGGTCTCCCTACACTACGCCGCCCGGTGCGGGTCGCCATTCCAGCACCTTCGGGCCCCAACGTCCATCGGTTCGTCGGACTATGTGCCCCGCCCATTGCCACTTCAGGCTCGTGATTCGTAGGGCTATGTCGGTGACGTTGGTTCTGTTACGGATCTCCTCATTTCTGATTTGATCGCGTAGAGAAACTCCGAGCATATCCCTCTGCATCGCACGTTGAGTGACTCTGAGCTTTCGAATGAGGCCTATAGTCAGCGACCACGTTTCCGATCCGTATGTAAGCACTGGCAACACGCACTGTTTGGAGCCTTTGGTCTTCAGGCACTGAGGGATATTAGACGAAAACATCGTCTGAAGTTTCCCGAACGCTGCCTAATCGAGTTGGATTCGGCGCACAGACATATCGTCTTTCTTTAATTTTCTTTTTTTAATTTTGAATGAATACCGAATTTTTATTCGATAAATATGAAATTATATAATATATTTAAAATAAGTTTTGCTTATAATAACATCAAAAGCTTTGTTTAAATGTTAACGTGTGACAACATTGCGTTTAACAAATATACTTGTTAATAGAACCTAACTATTGTCATTAAAACCTAGGGTTTTAATATATTGTACTAAATAAGGTAAAGGTTATCGACCGATTGATGTCACCAGATAAGAAACGAGATATAGTCGGAGATTGTTAAATGCTGAGCTAGTAAAAGCCAATGTATCTCCCAATCTCCCAAAAAAATCCAATGATTTGTATCCATAGCCAATTTCAACGAATTAAATCCGTACGGAAAACAAATGTTTTGCTTGGCTTAGCCGATATATTACAAACATAATAAAAATATTAAGTATTATATTCCTAAAATCGCCGATTATGCATATCAACAAGAAAGCCAAAGTATTACGTTTTCTTTTTCACGATATAATTAATTTTATTGTACCTAATTGAGAAATATAACAAAAATCTCAATAAGAAGAGAAAGAATATCTCTAGAAGAGATCTGTGCCTAAAAACTGTATATTTGCTAGTCCATAAATACATATAAAAAATAAAAAATTATTGAGTAATAAGTCACAGAAAAGTTAATCATTGTTAGTATTACCAGACGAAGTAAAAGCAACCATCTTTTTATTAGCTTACTTACATTCAAACCACTTTGACTGCCATACAAGTTGGGCCTACTAGGCCTACTCTGCGCATTATACCTCTGATTTGCCTTAGAAAAACAGAGATGATGTCAAACAAAATAAAACAAAACTGGAAAATAATCAACCGAGTGATATTAAAATCAAGATTTAAAATGAAATGTTAATAATATTTGAATATATGTAACCAGTTTAATGTATACAACGCACTAAGAAGGGACTGTATGTGCAAGGTTATTTTGGTTAAATATATTTAAATATTATCAAAATACTATAGGTAAATGACTGGATTTAAGGATATATATTAATTAAAAGGAAATTTCACTCCAGATGCGCTTTATTTTATCCGGAAATATATCTATTAAACAGATATAGGCTTTAATTCTGATGTGGTTCTCTAAATTAAAACTCGCTAATCTGAAACTTATTAATTGTGCATTGTATTCTAATTGCAACGAGTTTAATATAGCATAAAATACTAATTCAATATGAGATAATCTACGACCATACTAATACCAAAAACCAAATAGCATCTTCCTCTCTGTCTCTAAAATTAGAAAATTTTGATATAGATTTAGTTCAAAGTACTGGTACCGGTACCAGAGAACCTAGACTACAAATATTCTATTTAATACTAATATATAAACAGAACTCATGAATAATTAATTCTATGATAACGATTTTGTTTCAAAATTTTAATAAATATGCTGATTTCTGATGAAGTTACATATCGCAAAAATCATCTAGAGTTGTAACTAAAAATAAAAACAATTATTTCGTTGGTGAAACAAAAACTGGAAAATTATACAATGGGGATAACAAAAGGTGACAATTCTAGATTAAAAAGGTCAGCAAATCCCAATCTCAAAGGAATCAAAAAATGTCCCACAAATTGTCAAACAAAATTACACGTTAAATGTATCCAAGGTGGTAATTTACCTGGGAGATTCTAATTTGTGGGTTGGGTCTTCTCATACCACCCCTATCCGGTGATACTTCGGTGTCGCTGAATGGATCCGGAGTTTTGGATTTACGGGATTTCCCTCGTTCACCACTTTCACCTCGTTTGCTTCGGAAGAACCTATTAAAAATGTTATATTAATTAATGTATTTTCATATTACAGTGTATGTGGTAGCATATTATCGAAACGGATTTCTTTTTTAGTATATTCGGTAGGTCGTAGTACTTCTCCCACTCCTATCCCTGACCACGAGTTTTTAATTGTCAAACGTAATCGTGCTGATAATATAGTTATATATAAATTAACCAATCAAAACAAAGCAAATATTTTTAATTCTCGTAATTTTGCTGGCACAAATCCAATAAATGCAAAACATTAACTGATTGTGATAATTATAACAGATTTCAAAGAAAAACAAAATTTTTAAAGACTTGATCGTAATTTTTGTGTATTCATTTATTTATTTTACAAAATCCACAGCCCTCTTAAAACTAACATATAATCTAATTATATTAACTTAAGGCCAATTAAGGATTTTACATTTGTTTAAGGTACTAGTAAGCGCCAGAGAGATTGCGCGTGGGTGTGAGTGTCTATGAATGTGTGTGTGTCTGTGTGAGAGTGTGTGTGTCTGGAGTCAAATACAAGCTACCTACTCACTATTTAAATTCATTAATTTTATTAATTCTTTTTTAAACTTTAGTTTGTTGCTGTGGAAGATATCGACGTCAGAGTAAGATTTGTTATAATTTCTTTTAAATGCGGCATGTATTAAGTCATGTCATAAAATAATTAATTTAAAAAACAGTGTCTACTGATAAACCGTTGCACCAGTTTGGCAGAATGAATATTAGTGTATGAAAATGAAAAAAATGTGAGCATTCGCACTGCTCGGGTTAAATACTTTCTTTTATACATTTTTTTTAAATTCCTGGGTTTATACTAAATCCTAATGAAATATTCGAAATTAATGCAAGGTTATATAATGAATACAGTAAAGTTTTACTTGAAAGGAGATCTTCCTCTCTTGTCTGCCTTTTTGTCTTCTTGTAGATTCTGAACTCCAAGCTCGTACTTTGCCATTTCAGCTTCGCTTGTGGAGCGATGCATCCCATTAACTGTACCTATATATATATATTACAAATAAAGTTAGATGGGAAAATATAAATAAACTTATATTGTGATTCAACTAAATTTAAGCTTTATAAGCTGATATTAGTGAAGCGTCTACATAACATTTCTTGATAGATGTAACACCATTAACTTAACATTATAATCTTGTAATATTCAAAGCAGAGGATAGAGTTTAGCAGACTTGCAAAGGAAATACGCGACTATATATCGAAACTTCAGAAAGATGAAAAGATATTTTTTTTTATTTAATTCATCACGTGGAGATTTTTTTATTGAAGATCAAAAAGTTTTATTGATATAAATTTCATCAAAACATTTAATGTGAAACGCGGTCTAATATTCTTTTTTGTTTTATTTATCCTAAGGTTCGATGATTTTTCGGTTTCTTTTGGACAAAAACGAAAAGACTTTGCTTTTGTGATAAATTACTTTTCCTTTGGTTACGAAACTTATCATAGTAATTGTAACAAATCCTTCTCCTAGGTACAATAGCAAAATTTTTCATGACGTATATTTTTTTCGTCTAGCTATGATTTAAATTATGAAGTCAGTTTTATAGTTGACCCATGTAGTGATTTAAAGAAGGTTATCAATATTTAAAAATATGATAATTGAGAAATAACGACACATCTTGATAATACAAGTTCTGAACCTACAGTATTTTTTCATAAATAATGCTGTAACTTTAAGGTTAGATTTAAAAGGAAAAACTAATAAATTTGCGATTGGTTAAGACAGTTTTAATCAATTGGTAGTTCCTGGTTAAGTACGAGAAAGATGAAGGGTTATAGAAGCTCAGAAGCGTAATTGGTTGCGGGTTTAAACCTGGTTGTAAATTATAATTCTGTATTGTGACCCCACGAGGTATAGACCCTTTTCTAGGTGGTCTCGAAGGTTGTTTTTTAGCTTTTGTAGTCGGCATCTCCTCTTGACTTTCATCGTAGTGTAGACCTTGGGTTACAGAGGGAATTTAGGGTAACACGGACACAATTTGGATGGCATAAAAATAATAAATAGCAAGCCAACATAAAAACTAGTCATTATCATAAGTATTTACAAAATAAGGTATTTATTATACATTCAGGATTGTAGGGGCCGATTTTCGTTACAGTGCTTTTTGGGAAAAATTTGAAGCATTTATATCTACCTATGTACATGTCTTTCTCCGAAACAAGTATTTTATTGTATTTTTAAACTATTTACCATAAAAATTATAAATAATTCTTCTGATCCATCTTATTTTACTAACTAAATGGTATCAGCATATAAATCTATCAGCATCTCAAACAAGCATATAAATATAATTCCTTTTATAATGATTGTGGTGAAAAAGGACATCAAAATTTGTATATTTCATTGTATAAAAATTATATTCATATTATAAGACAGACAACTATCAAGTTATAAATTTTATAAATATATGCATACTTTTCAAGTTGACATCATCCATAGTATTTATAATTATAATATTGATTATTTGTTTTTATTAGTGTACGCCAAGTGGTCGAGAATCAGACCATAACTTATTTAATAATGATGATTATAAGTTTCAACATTGCCAAGGTTTTATTGTCAAAGACTAAACATTTCTGATCACAGATTATATATGCGTGCGAACAAAAGAGTATATAAGCGTGGCTGTGTCAAATATATGATAGTGTGATTTCACAAAAAGGCGCAAAGTTTTTCTTTTCGTATTAATATATAGATTTAAGGTAGTTATTATAAACTTGTACTTTCAAAATCGAACTTCCTGCTTTCTACTTTTAAACAATACCCTATGAGAAATATTTGCCGGTTAAGAGGCTGCTTCTACAAGACTACCTATGTATTCCGTTAAATCAACTGTTTTATAGTTAAATATTTGTGTGCGATATAAATTTTTAATGTATTGAAGTTATTTGTCTATCAAGGTTGTTCTTTCGTGTAAAGGTATAAAACAGGAGAAATACCTTTGATATCATTCATTGTGAACCCACTTCTCATAATCTGGTCGATATGGGCAGGCATTTGTGCTTCAGTCGCTTCCTTCATTAGTATTTGTTGACGCTCTTTTATTTCAACCCAACGACGTGCTTTTTCCATTTCACTATAAATATCATTATACTATTAAAAACTATTTAAAGGTAACAATTCTTACAGTTTTTGTACTATATTAAAACAATATAAATTCGTCACACTTCTCAAGGTAAGAGCAGAATAAAATATTAAGAATTAACATTTTTCATACAAACTTATGCGTCAAATTACTTTACCGTCTGATATTGTATTAGCATCATTATATACTCGTAGATATATTCCATAAGACACTTATTTTTTTTATTTTACGCGATAACGTTTCATAAATCGATGAATGTCGACTACAGGCACAAAAAAGCATCTCACTTTGACACATTCCGCCTGAGCCGAGTGAGGAAACGACAGTACGAAACAAGCGATAGAGAGGCGCGATCAGCCTAAGCGTTAGTTTTGTGATGCATCTATCTCTCTTTCACTCCAACTGTATATTACAATAATAATTTTTCCTCAAGGTTTTCCTTTGGAGTTATCACGTAAAATTATCGACCGTAAACTGACTTTACAGACAACCAGCTTTTCTTTAGAAGATGAGAAATAATCGCCTTGTCTAACCGTATGCGGAGATAGGGGAAAAAGTATTATATCAACTATAATTTGTATATACAACAGCAGATATATAAATAATTAATGTTCTTCGTTTAGTGAAAGACACCTCTTAAAAAGAAGGAGTATATATCTCTATCCATATCTGATTGAACAAATTCATATTTTTATTAACATACATACATTTTCACTAGATAATTAGTATAAACTGTATTGTCTATTACTATCAACTTAGATCACAGTCAAATACTCTGTATGTAATAAATAAAATACTTACTCGATAAACTCAGATTGGCAAATAACTGGTAGCGACAATCGCAAGAATTCCCAATTAGCTTTTTCCATAGTTTCAAAAGTATTGTGAGAGATCTTTAAACACGGTGGCGTATCTGGAAATGGTATATAATATCTGCTCTAGCATCGATGCTTTCCAAAGATAAAAATTAACTTCAGAAGACCAAACTTTATGGGGTTGTGTAAAAGCAACAATTTTTTCTTGAAATTAGAGGATCTGTCATTTTAAGTTTGCAATCTAGATAAAATCTTATTCGATAGTTTTTTTAGTGCTGGTTAGGTTTGAAGTAACAATTTGCGGTAGCATGTGCCTATCTTTCAAGGTTGAATCACTAAAATCTTTTTGAAGTGAAAACTTCTTTAGCATCGTTGTGATTTGAAAGTAAAAAGTAAATAAAACGAAAAAGCGACAATAAAATGTAAACATTTAACGTGGAAAATGTGATAGGAAGCATTATACATTGTTTCGTATGTTCGTGGTTCTTTTTGTGTTCTGCTTCATGCCCCTTCCACTCATGTTAACTAATACATGGCGGGAGTTAACACTAAAACCTGCAATTATCCTCTTGCCGAAATTTTTCATTCGTATAAATATCTTGAAGCCAAAATGGTCGAGGGCGTTCACTTTTACCATATGTGAATTGCACACAAGATTTTTATATGGTTATAAAATTTGATCTCTTTCTCTCTCTCTTATATAACGCAGAAGAAGTTGTCCCGGTAAACTAGTATAATATTTGAAACAATAAACAGATAACTGTAAAATAAACTCTAAATGTTATGAAAAATATCTGTCCCTAAATTAGGTGAGACCTGTGTTTTATATTAATACATATATGAATATTGTTACCAGATCCAGCAGGTATCCTAGTAACGTCAATTCGTGTGTCAGCCATCTCGTCCGTGTTTTCAAATATTGGTTGGTCCTTTGTATACCAATGGGTTACATCACGTTTCATATTGCTAAAATATGGATAATAAAATCAATATTTTCATTTCTGACATAATAACTGTTAATACTGGAAAGATTCCTATTTTGTTATTTTACTATAACTGTTGTGTCATCTTAAATTTTCGCTATTATTACATTTATACAAATAGAAAAAATGGACCGGACACATGTATTTCAAATTCAACAGTTCTCTTCAAAGGAAAAAGTATTTACGGTACTTTATCATAAAGATAGCATTGGAAGGCATATTAGTTGATAAGTAGATATATGTACCCTAAGCGGGAACAGCTAGTAATAAAATAAAGTTTAACACATTACATCGAATACATTGTTAAATAAATATATTCTCTATTAGATCATATAAATCAAAGATTAAATAATGAAATACATACACACAAAACGGTTCGTAACCTTCTTGTAGACCGCATGTTGTGAAATATTTCAGAGAATTGACATCTTGACCATATGATAGCCTGAAACACATCAAATTGTATATTACTGAATATATTTCTTATATAATCATAAGAGTCACAAAATGATTTATTTACCTAGCCTTTTGGCCAACACCTAAAGTACACGCTGGTACAAAATTGTCGCCTTGAACATCTGCAAACGTAGTCTCACCTCCCAAAGCATCCATAAGAAGTTCTCCGTTTAATGAAAAACCTAACACAGAAAGAATAGAGGTTATAATGATTTCATTTTTTATTAGGAATATTTGGAGGAACATTTAATTCCTAACAAGGAAATTACGATAAAAGTACGAGGAACAGAATTTATTTGTACTGTTATTAAATTGCTTTAAGCTACCGTTTATAATGGCAAATCACACCACGATATTCACATTTGCTGTCATTATCTAGGCTTAAGAATAAATTAAAATGTAAAACCTTTAGAGTTATGTACTATAAGCCTTGATAATGGCAACAATTATCAAAATCAAGTTTAATTTTATCCCCACAACATCAGATAGTGGAATAATCTACCTCCTAAGTTTTATGGACAAAGATAACGGAATACGCTACCTTAAAGAATATACCATTAACTGAAATCATGACTGTGTTAATGCAATTAAATGTTTTAAAGATCAAACTCAATAAAACCAAACACGAAAGCATTTTGTTAATTATTATAAAAATGTCTATAACAAGCAATGAGTAAGTGAACATGAATTAACTGGGGTTCACCAATAGAACTACAGACAGTACTTGTCGAGTTCATAACAGTAATAGCTTGTGAATGCAATGTATCTGAGACATTTGTGCAATATCAATTTACTTGTAATGTTTTGGCATATTTGTTTGTTTTGTAAAAACTGACTTGGAAAAGTTTATGGAATAAAATCAGACAAACAATTAAATTAATGAAAAAACATATTTTTTGACTTTTTCTTTAGTCCTTATTAGAGAGTTTACATTCAAAGAGCTTTACGTATGTTCAAAATTTTAAGGTTGTAAAAAATGTACGAAGCATCAAACTTTTTGCACAAATGGATCAGGAGTGTTAAGAGACCACTAGATGAATGAATATCTTGTAAATAAATTCCCATGTTATGAATTTTTATCCAACCTTTTTTGTCCTGGAGTCATACTACTAGTTAAAGGCTGAAAAAAATTGTTCTCAAACGTGTTGTCTGTCTCACAGAATTTTTTGTGCATTGCGTGGTTTAACTTTGCATGAGTAAAATTATTTCTAAATTTCTATTCATGCTATTTTGATGACACTAATCTATCCATTGATTATTATATTATAAGTAATAAACTCATTTTTATGGCAAGCGAAGCACTGCTATGTCACATCAGCTGACTTATTTTCATTGTAAAGCCTAAAAAGCTATGAAGTTTTAAAGCCTGGCGTGATATTTGACATGGTGGGAGCATTTTTATAGGAATAAATTTCTTAATACGGAACATTGGAATTGTTTCTCACATAATTTTACATAACAACCACTAAACATCATTGTAGCATTGTGTTTTTTTGTAAAATTCTACTCACAATTTATGCTGGAATACGACATGTTATATGTTAAGCAATATATATTATGTTGCAATGTATGTAAATTTATCTTAGATACAAAAATGTTCCAACCATGTTACTATTAAGCGAGCATAGTTCTGCCAGTCAAAAAAATTCTCCATTTACTTATCGTCTTGTCAATGAGATCAAGGAATACGCCTACAACGTCCCCCACTGCCCATTGCTTGCCAAAAGACTCCGTACTACTTGAGTATACTTTTTCCTCCTTGAAAATTTAAGTTAAACTTAGCCCATTGTCCAACTCCTACTTTGTACAATTTATTTCTCTCTATATATAAAATATCTGATGTTAAAAAGACATTTTACTCATCCATGCGATTGCTATTTTTTTAACTTTTAATGGATGACACTTAATAAAAAATCTTGACTAGTTCATATGTAGTCTAATAATTTAGGCAGTTAAATAAAATGTCACTTATTCAACAATGATGAAATGTAATAAAAATAAATAACTCGCAGTATTTCTTCCCCAACAGTGATAAAGATATATTGCATTTGCTTCCTTCCTTGTTATAGATCTTTTAATGTATTTAATTTAATACTCATTTACGTCTGTTTGTTAAGTGTTAATATACAATGGGAATAGTATTTACACACACGTTAAGGAAGAGGACAATATCGACATTTCAACAATACTCTATACGACAATAATTACCCATACAACATCGTCGCGCTTGTCCAATAAATGTTTTTTCAAATAATAATGAAAATAAACTTTGATTTTTTTTGGTTTTCTTTTATTTTTTAAAAATCTTTAATTTTTTAATAAGTTTTCGATAAGTAAGCGATACAGAGGCGCGATTGGCCTAAGAGTTCGACTGGTGATCTTTCTCTCTATTGGCCGATTTGTCTGAGTAGAAGGGAAATAGCGGCAGCATACAACCTATACGTTTACTATTTTATTAAGTGTTTATAAAGTAAAACGAAAAGTTATAATGTTATCACATAAAATTTTCGTCCGTAAACCGTCTTTACAGACAACCAATTTTTTAACACTTTCATATGCTTAGTGTATGAACATTTTCTATATTTATTATAGGTTTGTATGTTAAACTAAATATCTGTACAAGTCATTCTACTAAAACTATGTTGCATATAATTAAGGTTTATAAATCTTTGAATAATGGTTGCTAACAACATTTATTAGACAAGCACTTCCATGGACACCTAGTATTAACTCACTAATGGTCTGATCTGGTACGTCTAAGAAGCAAGCGACAATATCGCCGACTTTCAATTGCTGCCCGAATGTGTCGCTTGTACCACCGTGCCATTTTAACGACTGTTTCAAGCAAAATTATATAGTTTCATCATTTTGAAGTGAAAACTTCTTTAGGTGCGCTTATTTTGTGGGTGTTGTGTAGGACTGAGACGTCATACTCGGCCATGTAACGCTCGATCCAAGGGTCGGTTTTCGTGGATTATGAGAGTCATAGTCAAAGCTGTAGTTATTTTTCTCTCCACCTTGATGAAGTTTTCATTTCTATCTATAAGTGGTTTTAAGCAACGATTTGTAGAAAAATTGATTCCATTAAGATCTCCAAATTTTGATTTTAAACGTTTATCTAATTAAATCAAAATATCGAAAAAAACTCTCCATTTTCATCGATATTCAACCAACGTAGACCTTAGACTCAATCTATTGCTCAACTTTACAACTTATACACTCTTACTCTCTTACTACAAACGATCAAATTTAAAGTAATGTTGCCGATTACTATAGGTGAATAACTATATACTATAATAATGTATTTGTCCACATATTTTAACAAAAGGTCTATTAATTCGCCGCTGAAAAAGAGTGTTGAATGTTAATTTTATGATTCCTTCAAAATAAAGGCAAAGTTATTTTTCTCCTTTTCTAACTTATAAAGGATAATAAAGCTTAAAAAATATTTGAATACGATGTTATTAATATTATTTTTTAACTTGTTTTCACAACAATATAATCTCTAACTCCTATGTTTATTTTTATTAAAAGCATTAGACATAGACTATTTATTTAAATCCATAAAACACCTAAATGGTTTCTACCTATCTCCGTTGCAGACTTTGAATCCATCCAATCGATGTACCCCAAACCGATTTCGTTATAAAGGTATACGAAGATTGTCTTAGATCACTAAACTAACTCATAATTGACTTGAAATTTAATAAAGTCATCCTTTCGCAACTTAAGATGGTTACTATTTACAGATTTCCCCATATTACAATGGGAAGTCCCGACTATGCAGGTTATTCCGTGAGGATCAACTAGTACAGGATAACTTACATTATATCCATCGAAAGCCCAAGAGTTTTCATCTTGTCCCAGCATCATACCAGGAGCCATGTCAGCATGCGCCCAACCAACCTAAAATTGATACAGAAATATGCATTACACATTATATAAACTTAGTATCTGGATATTGAAAACTAGTTTTTTTTTAATTCCTAGTGCTAGCTCACATTCCATAAATATATATGTTAATCAAATTTTCAATCGTTAGTTAAATGTAAAATGTCCACCAAAGACTTCAAAAAACTCATATCGAGACCTTCAAAAGTATTGGCGATTACCTTGAAATTTAGTTGTGACTCCTTTCGTCACGTAGACGGTCACCAAGTATGTATTTCTCTACATCCCCACGGGATCGGAAATATATTACATGCAAAGTTATTAAAATAACGTTCATAAAGATAATATACAGCCTGCTTAATATATTTTTATGTAAATATAATATGTCAACGAATCAAAAGATGCTGTGAATGATTTATTGAAATTCAACCTACCCTCATTGGACCAGCAGTAAGAATCTCGAATTCAAAGTACCATTTCCCAGAACTAACTGCATAGTTTTTCTCAGCTCTGTAAGTTCTAAAATCAGCTTGTTTTTGTTTTGACGCTTCCGCTAATAAAGCTGAAAAAAAAACAATTTATACACTCTAGATATTGATGCAACAATACTGTAAAATTTATAGATTGTATTGTATTGAAACTTCACTTTTAATTATACGTCAAATTTTGTAATTTAAATTTATTGAATTACAAAATATAACGAATACTTTCGTTATGAATGAATGAATATAAATTATATAAAAAAAGACCTTGAATAAATGAGTAAAAATACATTTATCCTGATCTAAAGAGAAAAGGAACATAAAACAGGAAAGGTGTCCTTTTTCTATTAATAGCATATAAAAGTAGATAGGACTGAATGAGACTAAGCCGTGACATTTGGTCATGTAACGCTCGTTCACGTAAAGTCAGCTTAAATAAGTGAACGGAAGAGTTATAGTCAACGAGTCACTGTGAGAATATTAGAGTACATAGACTTTGTCTTGTTACAGAGTTCTGATAAGTTCTTTCAGATTTTATATTTTGTTAAAGTTTTTTATAGGTATTTGTCAATGTCAATTATCGGTTGTTGTGTCAAGCGGTTTTATGAATATTATTATGCTAATAAACAATGACATTTACCTTCATGTTGTTCTCCAGTCGGTGGATCAAGATTGTATCCGTAAACCAGAAGAGTCCGCACAGTTTCTGATGCTGTATCTCTGTTTGCCTTTTTAATTGCGTCGTCCACTTTTGGATATGGTACAAGATGAGGTGATCGGTGCATATCGGAATCCTAAGATAAAAATAACAAACACAATTATACCTAACATCGTAATCAAAGTGTTTGGTTAAGATCAAATCAGTTCTACTCTTTCTAATCTATGACATGTCATTATTGCTTTTTTTCTACAAATAATTTATGGCAGATTGGATTAATTAATAGTAGGTTTAATGAGTATATTAGGTATATTGTTTCAAGCATCTATCTGGGTGTGAATAGATCATACATACTCAAGTCCTATCCAAAATAATGGAAATTTTAAGGTATTAAAGTAAGTACCCGTATAGCTAGAGGTTATTTGGTTTTTAATATAATTGCTATGACTACATGATACATTTCGGGAAATAGAAATGTTTAAAATTTTTATACATGCAGTTATTGATAAAAATGTATTCATGTGTATGTCCAACAAAGACATACAACATACTCATGAAATTACTACGTGGATTACGTATTTACATATATACTTTTCCACATATAAAAATGTATGTAACAAAATTGCTTTTAATTCTGGAATCGGAATTTCGAACTTCCTGTTTATACTTCTTCCAGGTTTGCAGAAGATTTCATAGATACAACTTGCTGTGACCCTCACACCTAGTAAGAAAACAATATACGAAGTGTGAGAGTCACAGCTGTCGGATCCAGAACACACTGCCATCTTGCTCCTAGCTTCGTAAAAAAAAAAACAAAGAAATCAAATAAGAGTAAGAAAAATGAATACAAAATAAATAAAAATGAAGATAGTATATACTAAAAAGTATATACTATCTTATCTTAAAAATATCATAAACTTGTATAATATAATGAAATCAACAATATTATATAGTCGCTTTACTTCTGTAAAATAATTTTAAATGAAAATGTCATGTCAATTTCACAAAATAAGAATCGATTTCAATGCTTTGAAATAATGTACAGGATTCATTGTGTTGCAAAGATCTGTCCTTTTATTCAGAAACATTAATGTTTGGTGTTCTCAATATCGAATTAGGACTTATATCGAAAAAATTCAGAAATGAGTAACGACGAATCCTCTTGCTTGAAGCTTTCGAAAACAAGTATTAAAAATATTGAGCATACACATTTTAATAAGATACCGCAATCAGTTCCAGATTTGCATCCGCATTATTTTTTAAAAATACATCGAAAATACATTTTTACGTAAAAAATATTATGTTGTTGAAGATTATTTAAGCGACAAAAAATGTTTGGGCTTGTTTCCAGTGGCACACAGAACCAAAATATTACAGATTGTAACATACACAACTTTCTTTAAAAGAGTACAGCTGAGTTTCTTGCCGGTTTCTTCTCAGCGGAATCTAGTTTACGAACCGGTGGTGGTTTCGTTACCAACAGACAGACTACTAATGATTTAAAAGTGCTTTTTGAGCTACTTAAATAATGAATATTTTGATTTAGATTAACGTTATTTAATATACCTTATAAAATATACCTTAAATCAAGTACTGTAAGATTCTTTCCTATCTACAATTATTTGTTAAAATGGCTAAAATTTAATTTAAAACTAGACGTTTCTATAATACGCCTAGCCTCATTTGAAGTGGGACCTTGTAGTGCGTCATTGCAAAATAGAGCTTACATACTGATTTTCAAATCATGACCTACCCAACACTAGTATGAACAGATAAGAAATAAATACAAATATAACCTCATTTTTTATGAATTTTTGTACTTGTGTTAATAGGATATTGTACGTACCTCGTTGAGTCCGTATGTCCATCCTTGTTGTATGCGCTCCCTTGCCCATAGATTGTGTGTGTTTTCAGCCAATTGGTCGACTAATTCATCCATCTTCGGTGTCAGGGTGACAGCGCTCAGGTCTAATGGAGCTGGCTTGTACCCATTCGACTGTGACAAAAAATACTTCGTTTTATGTAAGTCAATTTACGGGCGATATTTTACGTGATAACGTCATAAGAAAACATTGATGATAAATATAACATATTCATTGGATAAATTAGGCCGATCGCGCCTCTATAGCGCTTGTTGCTTGCACGATAGGCTCAGGCATAACGTGAAAAGAAGCCATGCATTTTTGTAAGTGCAGGCGAAATGTTTTTTTTTCGCTGTATACATCAAACATATATAATGTATATTTCAAATATGTATAAAAGGTAAGCTTATAAATAAAATAGTAGCGTATTGCTTTTAATATATGGTAGACATTCGATACAGTTGTCGTCGTCACATATCTTAGTTCCATCACATATCTTAGTTGACTGCTGTCTCGTGAAAATATAGAGAAAATCAAGAGTTGCTATATTTGGAGTCAATTGATATAAAGTTTCGGAGATTTCATGATTTGTATAAATGATGAAAGGCACGACATATTATATAATATATCACTTATGAACCAGTAAGGCGATTTTAATGGCGCTCTTTTTATGAAGGATACTTCATACAAAACTGTGCAACAGGTCTCCATATCTTTTCTTATTTGTAGTAACACACAGTAACATAATTAATAAGTGCCTCGGAAATACAAAGTACAAACGTATTTTTAATAATAATGAAATCATTTTCACACAGCCAATTCAATTGTGATGACGTTGAAAATTTTTATGCTATAACTGTTCAAAGTTTGTTTTACCTTGGAAGAACATATTTTTAATACACCGTATTAAATTTGTTATTTTGACATAAGGATCCCGATTATTACGTTTATACGTATTAGTAAACGTAATAAATATATATGTATCAATTATAGAAAACTTACTTGCATGAAAGGCTCATTAGGGAGACGAACATTGCGTATACGCGCTGGAGGCTTGTCAAGGCTGATGTAATAACCAAGAGCCATTATTGTCCTGCAAGGAACAAAAAATTAAAAGTGCATGCGTACAAAGTACACAAATCAGAAATGAAATTACTTTGGTAAACTAATTTTTAAGTCTTGTTTGCATTTATACAAATCTAAAGCTACAGATTTCCGAGACTTAGAGGGAGAGAAAAAGAATGGTATGTAAGGAATTTAATGAATTTAAATGTCATTAAAATATTAAAAGTGTCAAAAATTAATACTAATAATTTATTGAAATCTCAAATGACGAATTGTAAACAAATATATCACGTGCTTTTTGTCAATCTTAGAAAGTATGAATTAAATTTTGTTTTTTTAAATTTTAAAACAGTATATTAAATAACGAGTGGCAACATCGAAGGTCAAATGTTATGTGTAAATGTCAAAACTACCTAAACTTCAAAGGAGTTAGCATAAAAACGCTGCACATCTTCGTGACATTATCACGCGTTTCATGCGTAAAAAAATTACCCTCATGCGACTAAAGAAGTTTTAATTCAAAAATTTATCTTAACCAGAAATATATTTAGATTGAACAAGTATTTATAAAAATCGTATAAGCATAAAACAAATACATATTATGAAAGAGGGCGTTGATCACTGCAACAAAATTGTAAGCTAAAGGGAGAACATTTTCCTTAATTTATTTTTATTACATATAAAATGTTGTAAATAGTTTTATAAAATAAATCCCTACTTCAGTGTTTGTACGGCGAGTTGTATGTCGTAACGCTTTTCGGCTGGGGGAAGTCTCTCGAAAGGTACTAGGCAAGGGTGGATTCTGTGAGCATCATCTCTGTTGTCACCATAACACCATCCAGCTTCGATCTACCCGCAAACAACGAAAATAAATAAATTGCCAAGATCATTTTTTTGAATACTGTAGAAGTGATGCTATATGAACATATCATTCACTTCGACAATACTGAGGGTAGGAAAATTTTAAACGCTTAAAAAATTAAGGATCATAAATCTTTATAGCTGAAGAACTCGTGATTTTCTACGAAAAAAGTACAAAAACATATTGATTCTCACTGATGCCTCTGTTAAAAGCGTAATCTACAATAATATTACAAGAACTACAAAAATACGTCTGGTAACACAGTACTAAAGGCTACAAAACCTTCAGAATCATTTGTCGGACTAATAATAGGTATATTCGTGCAAAATTATATAACATATTCAATCTTGCTTTAACATTTATATAAGTTGAAACTCTGGGTTTTAAAGGCATTTTCACATACAGAAGTTAAATCCAACGGATAGTAGGTGTGTTATCAATATAATAATCTTTAAGCCTGTTTAAAACTTGTTACGCCTACATGAACAAAGAATATTTTGGTTTCTATTTTATGGAACGTCTGGCGTCATCTAGCAAAGCTCCGCTGCAACAACTAATAACTACATTGAACTAACTTAACGATTACAAACTACTACTTAATTATTACTTAAAAAAATAAAATATACTGATTAAAATTGTATACATAAAAAAAAACATTCATCTTTAAATATGGATTAATATTATTATCTATGAAACGTTACGCAGTAACCGGCAGGAACGGAACGAAGAGAGGAATTCTTTTTTTTTCGATCACCGTCGCACACGCACTATCTACATGACACCCTTGCTGCTTAACCTGATCAACGTGATTGTTACATTTTATAGACCGGTTCCTACCCTCCTAGTACTAACACAGGGGGAGTGCCTAATCTTGCTACGGGAGCTGCACGGTCGTTTGCCACGAGTGCTGCCCAGTTACCAATAACCTGCCGCCGACGGTAGCTGCACCGCGGGCTAGACAGGGCAGTGGAGATTGAGCCCTTAAGACTCCTCGTGCTGTGTGATCCGTAGACCTACGACCCGCTAGCCTACCTATCTACTGCAAACAGTTTTAGTTAATGCTACCTACCTACTGTAAACTCATTACCGCATAATCTCGTTACAATTTTACAAGAAATATTCTTATTAAAATTCTTTTAAAATTTTACAAAGTCGAATTTTTCTCATTAAATTTTAAGCAAACAACTATTTAGTCAAGTAAACGTAGTCAAAACCAAACTAGTAAATATATTTCACAAGATTTACAAATTTTATATAATACACGTAGTTAATAAAATACAACTACAACAAAAGCATTGTGTTACCTTATTCATGGCCCACATTTCATGTATATTTTCAGCTAGCTTGTCCCTGATTTGCTCTATATATGTTGGTAGAGTAATCTGCAATTAATATTTAATTTAAGAGCCAGTTAGATGTTAAAAATATATGCGTAAAAATGTTAAGTAAGTCATAATTTATATTAGTAATACTGCTGTATATTCAAAGATTCTGGAACCTGCCTCACTGGGCCATTATTAATTTTCTGGTATTTACAACATTGTATGAATAGAAATAATGCTTATATTTACAACATAGGTTACCTACTTAGGTACTTACAAATAAATTCATAAATCAAACAACCTCTCTCATATTATGATCGGTGAGCGCTTAGTACAGACATACTATATATAGATAGGTACTCGAATGTATTTACAATTTTGATGATTTTTTTGTTTGTGTTCTGGAAGATTACATTAACAATTCGACCTTAAAAACAGAAAAAAAAAAAATATCTTATTCTATATAATATCTCACCGACATCGTATCCACAGGAGTTGGTACAAAGGCTGTATCATCTTGAACAAGTGGTGGTCCCGCCAGTGCCCTTTTAGCCAAATTGCCAAAGTAGAAACACGGCTCCAGATTGAGAATTTGCTGAGGAAGAAGGGATTCTACGAGTGGAGAATAACCCTCGGGGGCTGCATATCGGAGACGGCCGTGTTCACCACCAAGGAGGAAGCGACAACTGTTCCAAAGGCAGTATGATGTTAATTTTCAACACCAAATTACAATTTAAAAGGCGTATTATTTACAAAAGTTAAAATAATGTGCAAGTATATCACATTTAGTTTGTTGAAGAACTGTGTAAGTGTTTGCAGATTATAAATGGAAAATATGCATTTTAACAATATAAAAGCTCCGCGATCTGAATTGCTTAAGAGTGAGCCAATTTAGAAAGTTATATTTTCTTTACTTATAATATATTATTGTAGGTCAAAGGTGTGACAGACACGGGTTACCCTGTATTCGATAAAAAAAGAAAGGAGACGTTTACCTTAGTTTGCTGGAACAGCTAATAACTGGGAAGAACATCCCTTCCAGATTAAAGTTGGTAAAAGATCCAGTAACTCTGACACCGTTGAACATAAAGTTTATCAATGGAATTGTTAAATCCAATGCGCAACCAATGACGTCACCTGAAATCCAAATTTCATAATTTTTTGTTAAATCTTATTCAGTTTTATGGATTTTAAGTATCTTAGGAGACTATCTTAGTTCCATCACAACACGAACTTATAACCAATACTTTAAATATTTTAAAAACTACACCAATTCGTCTGAAAGGATGAAAATTGATTCCATAAAGGTATGATCGCTTCTCTAAATTTATCTATCAAGATACCTAAACATATGTAAAGACTAAAATGAATTCTGGTAATTTGTTGTCTTAGACTTCGAAATTACTTAACGGATTTCAATGATGGTTTTTTTTTTCATTTTGGTGGATTTCCCTTTGCAACAAGTTTTATTTGAATTTATCACAAAAATTTATTGCAAATGTTGAGTATGACTCCTGGAGTTCTATTGTCGAGTTACTCATATAAGCATCGAATATATGGCGCCGTATTTTACGCCACACATTTAAGTTTACGCAGACGAAGTTGCGTATATAATTTAGTATTTTATACAATTTATTCATGATTTTACAAAGGTACCAAAGGGCACATTTTTCAACATACTTTTTCTTATAAATGGCTCTTCTTCATGGGTTCTATTGACAGGTGTCTTTCTTCCTCCAGACCAAAGGTAAGCACCATCAAAACCGAACGAGTAGAGATCGTCTCCTACTCCATTGCCACCCCACTTTTCACCACCACCCGGATATGGGACATATCTGCAAAGAAATTGAATCTATGTATGAAAAACACAAAAAATGTATCTTAGTCTATTATAAAACTTGAAACCATTCAATAGATATGCCCTAAACCTGATTCATTAAAAGCTAAACTCACTCACGCTCTCTTTCAATCTATTCGTGATTGATTACAAATTAACTAAAGTGACTCCTTTTGCAATGCAAGTATGTAAGGATTTCCCCATTCAGTATGCCGTAGGAATACCTACGGCATACTGAATTATAGGTATGATATCGCGAGGAATAAAAAAGTACGTAATAAATAAAAGCTTACCCAGAAGTGTTAGCCCATCCGATACGTAAATGTGGCATCATGTGTGTAGTCTTCTCTATGTGGTCCATAGTCACTTCGAAGTACCACTTCTGATATACAGCTGACCCTTCAACTCGACCCACGAAAATATTAGGTCGAACACTGAAATAATTTACAATATTTATTTCCGGTTTCCCCAATCTCGCCTTCCAATCCAATATTTAAAAAACTTAAGGCTAAGTATTCATAATGTAAGTTACTTTTTTATATTGTTACTATCTTGAATATAAGTTCACGTATTATTTCCAAAGGTATTTAATAAATAAAATAATTTATTGATATTTTCCGCAAAACAATGGGACAAGCGGTGGGGAGGGGGTGCATAAAACTATTGGCCTACAAAAAAGAAGTGACATAAAAGACATGGCAATAGATATTATATACATATATTCCGTAACACGTTTTTTAGAAACAAAGTGTACTTTACTGTGACTTTTACAAATATCTAGGGGCTTGTGATTATTTTATTTTACACGTACCTAGAAACATGGTCCACTAGTTGCGTTTGTAACAGCAAATTCTTCCCCGGGAGAAGATAGTCACAGATGTTGTTTTGCGAAGATCTAACAGCCACTCCATTACCCACACACAATGAACACAACACGTCCAAGACTTTCGGATCCCTGCCGTGTTTCTCCAGCAGGGAAATGATAACTTTAATATGTTCATCCTATAGGAAACATAGATAATATACTTTAATGATCACCAAGAAAAAAAGAAAACTAAAACAACTTAAAGTAAATTTACAGTGAAATTAGGCGGGCTTGTCGATTAATTATCAACCACTTCCAGACAACTCTGGATTTAGCGAGACCGTGAAAAGAGACGGCAAGTACAACACTAGTAATATTATACAACTCTAATAAAAATATCCTCTAGATTAAAAGACGACTAAGGCAAACAATTGCGTATACAGAATTTTCGCAGTAGATATTAGTGCAAAAGGTTATACGCAAATAAAAATTATTGCTTTGAAAGAATACTCACGAAATTTAAAGGACAAGGACAGATGTTTGATAATTTAATAAAAATGTTTATAGCAACCAATGACATTTTGTAAGGCCGCAAAATGATTTTACCACTTTTTAAATTTCAGTAACAGAAAGTTAAATACAAAAGAACCCATTTAAGAAAGAGATAATTCAAAACTCACCCTCATCATATTCAAAGCCTCAGGAGAGTCGATGAGAACACAATGCAGTACATCCAACATACCAGTTCCTTCACCTGAAGCCTGAGACCCCAATCTCGAGAACAACCAGTTGAGACGATTGGAGTTAGCGAATTGGGCACAATTTGTATGATTGCCTTTTATTATTGCAGCTGAAAAAGAATCACCATAGTAATTTTTTATAAGTAGCAACTTAGCAATTTATTTAGTAGTTCTTTCATGAGAAATAGCCATCACGCTCGACTGTTCAACGTTCGTACAATAAAGATAGCTGTCGTCGTTTTATCAATGTTAAACAAAACAACAACTCTGCTGCTCCAACGGCACCTTCATAGCTCATTATTGCCAAAAATATGAAGTATTGATATTACAAATTATTGAGGCACGCTGTGCACTTTATTTTGTGTATATCGAATGAGAGTTAGCCGTCACACCCGTGTGTGTAACGTTTATTCTATACAGTCCGCTCTAGAGTTAATAATGTTAAACGGACCATGAAATTCGCTACTACATCTCCACTTGTTTAACTGAGCTTCTGTCATGTGAAATATCTTATATATGAAATATCCTACACATAAATGTCGCTTGTATTTAATATCTGAATGGCCAAATTCAGTCAAATATATTCGAGTTTGTGACGAAAATCCAATACAAAATCTTACATTTATCGTATTACAAAGTTTTTACCTAAAAGTTGGTATAAATAAACGGATATCATATCCCAACTCTGTCCAGACTCATCTCCAGCGAGGAATCCGGCGAGGAAACCTTGGGATGTGATCACGTTGATTTTGTCAATAGCTTCCAAGATCAAGTTAAGAATACCCTCCTCTTGAAAGAGATCTTGCCTGTTACGGAGTGCCCGGAATTTATTCTGCTTTTCTTCATGTTCTACAAAATCATAGAAAGAATAAAGAACAATACATTAACATCCCACAGTCCTTATCACTCATAAAATTATGCAAATATCAAAATTGCTTTCGGAATATCTAGGTATCCTCGTAAAGTATTTTCGTTTAAGAGAAAATATACCTCTTAGGTACCTATTTAACCCCTAGGGCCTAGATAATAATGGTTTCCCATGACATGTCTATAAATGGAATGATATTGCAAGTAACGCTGCTAATTTTTCCATTATTATACCTGGAAAAAATTATGTACTTATATATAATGAATTTCTTATCGGATAATTAAATACTAAATCAATTGGCCCGTCCTGGAACTTCAATCCAGGATCTCAAGTTCTGTAACCGCACAAAGTGAGTCAATTATTCAACTACGATTATTCTAAGTCACTTACCCATATCTTCATCTGGTTGTGCGAAATAATTGATTAGATCCTCCAAACACATCACCATTTCACCAAGATTAACGGACGCGAAGAACATTGAGTGGCGTCGGTTCTCTTGTAACGTTTCAAGGCCACTGAAATATATATATTTTTTACAAATACATGGATATCCATCCTTTGGTAAAGGTGTTTGGGAGTATACAGGTTACCCTACTATAATGTAATTTATATTAAAATAAATATACTTTACATTGTTTAGTAATACGTAAAATATTTGAAGATACTGTATATGATTTATTCATAAAGAGTTGATTAGTTCTTTTGAATCTTCATTAGACTATTAGTTGGTATCACATCTGCTGCTGGTTAGGAATGCTACTTATATAAACGTCATTTTACGATATTTTCGGAATACTAAGATTTTGAGTTTGAAATGAGCTTCAACCTCAATTTTAAATAGATTATTAAACGTTTTTGAGTGATTAATACACTAGGTTAAGCAAATATACGTCTATGGATTCTAGACCTTATTATGCGATAAATGTATTATTTATACTAAAAAGTATAAGCTATTTACGTTATATATAATTATTACTGAGTAATTGTAAATCTATTTTTAGCGTGGTGTTCAATACAGAATAATATCTATCTATATACACGTTATTGATATAATTTTTTTTGTTTAAATAGTTGGAGTTAAGTTACAAATAGACAACATATTGATAAATCAAGTGAGCTTATTAAGCCAACTACTTATAGCTATTAATAACATTATTAGTATTAGGAAAACGTTGAAACAGATTAAATACACTTACTTAATAAATTTCGTGAACAATGATGAACATTTCCTTATAACTCTAGCAGTTCTAGATTCTTCTTCTTGTGATCTTGAAAAGTCTAGTCCATCATCCATTTTTCCCTCCTCGTGTAGAATTGCCTGTTTCTCCTCGACTTTGCCGACGCCTTTTTTCTTTGTCTCATAAGACTGCAATGTTTAAATACAAATTCTACACCAATACTTCGACCGTATGATATTCGAATACTTTTCCGAAAAGTTTGGTTACTGATAAATTCATTTCTACACAATATCTAAGCTTAATTGGCTAATTATCCAAATGGAAATGAAACATGTTTTTCTTTATTAATACAACAACTAAAGAATACATAACTTATGTTATTGAGTGTTCTTTAGTTGTAGTAAAATAAGGTAATATATAATCAAGTAATACAAAAATGACAAGTGTCATCTACTACAAATACAAAAAAAAAAAATTAAACCGAAACAAATGAATAAAAAGTAGTTTATTAACAAAAATACTAACACCAAGTACTATAAATATATATGTCGTATAATAAGAGAGAAAAGGAGCATATGGCGTAGGGGTGTAGGGTTCTCCATCGACATCGCCATTAATGGCATTCATAATTCAATTTCCATACTGTGGGCGTTGGTGGGTAATGTTGGTGCAATCAAACACTTTATTAATTAACTCCGACTATAATGTTCAATCACTTAATGTTCCCGATATCAATTTACACAAAGTCATTAATAATAATAGCTAGGAACGCGACAGTTTTAATAGTCGACCGCTCTGGTGGACCGTCACCCGAGAAACGCGCGACGGATTGTCAATATTCCCTCACGCCAATAGACAGATGGCGCCAGCGTTCCACAGACTATTCCATTCCGACATACATAAATAATAAACTAAAAAATGTCTTGTATCTCTCCACGATGACGCTTTCAAAAAGATAAACAAGTGTGAAGATATGTTATTGATTAATTCAATTTATTTTATTTTCACAATGTGCATTTACTTTTCCTTTTCTTTCCTCAGAATATATACAATAGCCAGATTGAGATAGGTTTATGAACGCCTAAATAACATAATATAATTATTATTAATTACCTTATAAGACAACCACAAGCCTGTCTCCGAATGTTGGACAATGACGGTAGAGTCTCCATACTTGATAATTGGAGCTCCTATTATCTCCAGATCTTTATCTTCCAGAACTACTTTCTGGTCATCCTTCTCTTGACGAAGACAGAAGGCACAAGAAGCAGTAGTGGCTTCTTCTCTGAAAAACAACAGTCAATAATTTTCGAGGAGCGATTCTTTTGTATATATGGGAGTCCTGTATTTGCAATATATTATAATCGGCTTTAGCAATTTCGATCTAGCCATCTACACTCATTAGTATACATCAGAGGAATTTGGTTATTAAGTAGATTGAGTACATTAAACCAAAGATAAACAATTTTTCGTGTGTATTGGCTATATAAAATTACATTAGAAACAATAGCAGGGGAGCATCAATAAAAATCTGCAAAAATGTCCTAAAAAGTCCCCAATATCAAACATCTTTCTATTTAGAATGAAATTTAGTTTTTAAATGAAATTTTACTATTTATCTCTCTTTTTTTCTGAAACAGATAAGGTTGCTAGACTAATTATTTGGGAGTTATATTAAAACATTCATAAAACAGTGTCGTGTTTTACAAGCACAACCATTTATTTAGTTTTTTTATTTCTTATCACCTATATCAGTAAAACATTCATAAATTGGATTTAAAATAGAAAACAATAAAATTAAAGAAAGGTAAAACTTATTATCTTTATAACCATAATATAAATTATAGAAGTTTTGTTAAAGAAATAAATTTAGTACAGTAGAGTAAACAAAATGAATCTTACCTGCTAACTAAATATAGTTCATTCTGATCGTTAACTCCTAAGTATCGACCAGTAGTGATGTGTCTTATCCTCATGGGATGGTACCAATTGATAAAACCGCCCGCCCATTTGGTACGCGCAAGCTCCAACCGCCACAGTGAACGAGCCTGTGACATCACTGAACCACCCTCGTAAACCACTATACTGAAATAATACACGTTGTGAACGTTAATAATTAATATTAAATCGCAAGTGAAGGGCTAATACTGACGAGATAGATCAAATTAAAGTGCTGCGGAATTTTATATCTTAAAAGATTGTTATGTGTCCGCGATGCTCTACATAAATTTATCTGAAAAGGTAAACATTTTTAACCCTTTCAGGTTACAAAAAATACGACGTATTTAGCAAGCTATTTTATACAAAACAGTATTAATTAGTATCAAATTCAATACGTTACATACGTTGTATATTTCTTATACATCAAAACTGCTTTTAATATCATTTCATTAATAAGGATATCTTAGAAAATATCAGAGACTTAAAAAGCGGAGGCACAGCAGCTGGCAGGCCGTAGGTTTACTGCCGGGTGTGGCAAAGTTACATAACCCTTAGATTACCAGGCGGGGTTTTTTATTGGTCCCCGTAACGTGCGCTTTTTAACGGAAATAAGCGTCGCCTGCCCCGCCCCGCACGGACATTTTTCGTCAAATGCCCCGTGGTCGAATGACGCTAAAGTAGCTTTTGTGACTTAAATTTTCATAAAAGACTACCATAATGTTATGATTTTTATGTTTGCTGATAGTTAAACTATACAATGTTATCTTTTGTTTATAAATTAAGACTGATGTAGCGTCATTTTGCGTTAAACTTTGAAAAAAGTCCGTCTTGTATTTAAAGTTCATACCTTAAAAATTAAAACTTATTTTTTATCATTGCATTGGGTTTTCATTACAATTGATTGCCAAAAAGCCTTTTCTATCTAATCTAAGGGATACGCATTAAATATATGTCGCCATACTTAACGACCCACTTTTAAGTGTACGCAGACGCAGTTGCGCGGGTAAGCTAGTACATATATAAATTTATTGAAATGAAATGAAATGAAAGTTCACTGTATCTTAAAACATAGGCTACGATGACACTGCAAAAGGAAAGAACTTCGCTGCAGAGTATAAAACTCCTAATAATCAAAAAATAATTGCATATAAACTTACTTCAGGCCTCCTTCCTGATTCCATGTGCTCGGTATAGTAAGGCACTCATCACCACCGTGAAAGAATCGTAACACGTCACCCCCGAATACGTACCCCACGTATTTCATACGAGATATACCCGTACCATACGGTTGCACCGACCAATGGGTCACGTGGAACGAAGCGTTTACAATCGATACCTCGTTTTCTTTGGTCGTATGCTGAAAACAAGAAAAAACAACAAATAAATGGGACATATTACAGGCAAAGAGTATGAAATATTGAAAAAAAAAGTCAACGCACCAAGTATCTTTCCGTAGCAACCGACACAAGGATCAAATCATCACCGACTCGAACCTTTTCACCTTCAGATCTGAAAAAATAAACTTGGTTGAAAAAGTTTAGACAGAATAAATGAAAGGAGGCTGACAAAAAATATTTATGAGTCAAGAGTGAATGGGAAAGTTGGAAGGAGAAGATCAAGGCGAACGTTCCTGGACCAAATCCAGGACATTTTAAATCAGGGATGGGTCAAGAGTAGTCTAAACCGACGAACATGTATGAAAGGATTAATGAGAATGAAAGAAACGAAGGAGATATGCAAGGATCCTGGCAAGTGGAAATACGTGATCTCTGCCTACTCTTAAGAGACCAAGAAAGGCATGATGCTATGTATGTAGGTTTATATATTTATTGCTTTTATATTTAAAAAGATTTAAAATGCTGATATATCGAAATTTGCCCTTTCATGTAGACGACGTGATAGACGTATTTCAAATAGAGTAGACATAATGGTTTCTGTATAACGTATAGAGCCATGTATATCAATAAATATGAACAGTATACGCCATTAAGGTTTAAAAAGAGCAAATAAGAGTAAATTATTAAATAAATTACCTTTGTTTACTGGCTGGATGCAATGTCCACCAACATGCTTCACCTTGTGAATGCTCCTGAAGACCGACATCGAAAGCCAGCTTATCTTGAGATGACGATGTTGACAGGCAGGCCAGGTACTAGTTAAGGAAAAGTAATTAACTGACTTTTAATGTCTTGTTGCTAAACACAGGCCTATTATGCTAGAAAATGTCTGGACCTTACACCCACCAAGTTTGCATTAAGTACAATAAAACAATGCACCAGAGTAAAGCTTTAGAGATGCTTACATAATACCTACAATATCATGAAATATTTTCAATAAAAAAACTCCTTTCATACTTTATGACATAATTAATAATATAATCTAAAATAGTAATGAGCTACCCTAACAAAAGGCAACATACGTTTTCATAAATTTTGCTCTGCTGGGAATAGAACGCAAATCCTTTCTCAGTCAGTAAACAATGTCTAAAATGGCCTTTATAAAAGGCTCTTTCTGGTAAGAAAAGATAGTGTTGTGTAAAACATAAAAATAAGTTTAAGAAAAAAAATTGTATTTAGAAATTATAAATAGACATTTAGTAAATATATAATCGTACCAGATTTGACATATATCTCAATTTTTTATGACTGTCATAACAGTATAAATATAAGCTTCGCTAAGAGAAGTCCCTGAATGGTTTCCACGGTATAAATTTAGTAACTGAAATTTGTTTAAGACTTAACTGATGGTTGACTTTAACTAGTTACCATTCTACCAGCAACACGTAATATGTACATAAAATATAAAACTTTAAACTGCATGTATTTGCACTGTTTTTTTAGCTGAAAAATGCATTTACACACAAAGCCCGATCCATTAAAAATGATGGAGCCGAGAAGGAAGACTTTGTAATACCTGTTAAAACCAAGCAAAATCCTCTTCATCCGTGGGGAAAGATCAGGCGGTCAACATATGTGTGCGTAAATAAATAAACGTAGAGAGGATAGGAACTTCTAGTAAGTTTTAAAATTATGCCAGCAAAATAAAAGATACTTTAAACCGAAGCCAGTAATCCGGGTAGTTTTATAAAGAAATACACAAAGAGCTTATTACATTGCGCATTGCAGGCAAGTACCGATGGGCGATAATTCCTTTTAAGCTGTAAACTTAAAACAATTTAAAAGAATATGAATAACAAATTGTTGTGTTTTATACTTTGAATTAATTATACCGCTTGCATAAAATCACCAATAGATTACTTTTATATCAGTGGACATACAAAATATTTTATGGTAATTGCAATACATTGTGATCCCATCTTTGAGCAATTCGTGGTTCTGTTAAGAACATAGTTCCCAATCCTATGGAAATATTTGCAAAACTCTTGTTGAATGTCTCTAATTGCCAATCTTATTGAAACGACCTGAACGTATATAATACGTAAAATTTCATCAAACTCAGTTTAGCCATTTAGTAAGAATTCTGTTATATATATATTCACGTATATAAGATATGTTTACATATATACTATTAGTGATATAAAAAGAATTTCGTAAACTTATTACGTAAAATCAATAAGTGTAAATTTTTTTACAAAAATATTTTTTTTTCTTTTTTTTTTATTGCTGACAGATTAGCGCTTGACTGTGATCTCACCTGATGGTAAGTGATGATACAGTCTAAGATGGAAGCGCGCTAATCTGTTAAGAGGCGATATATCCCTTACGGTTTCTACACAGCATCGTACCGGAACACAAATCTCTTTGTTTGGCGGTACGTTTTTGCTGGTAGGGTGGTAACTAGCCACGGCCGAAGCCTCCCACCAGTCCAGATTCAAAGACTATCCAGACAAATTAGAAAATACTATTTCCTAAATTCGTCCTACCGGGGATCGAACCCGGGACCTCCGCTAGCAAAGCGAATACTCGCACCACTGCGCCAGCGAGGCCGTCAAAATTTTATACATTAATCAAACTACAAGTTTAGAAAAATGTATTAGAACTTGAGTGGAAAAATGTAAATGTATTTTATTAACGATTGAAAATTTTAACAAGCTGTATACAGTAGAAATTGAAAAATAGTCTAATTTATATTTTAATCCATACCATATCGCTGTTAAGATGACGTAATAGTATAGCATTGCCGTAGAGAAGTGTTCTATGTCCAGAGCCTGTGCCTTTGCCCTGCAGATTAAAAAAGTTAAATAAACATTCATATATTTTAAAATCTCATTCCACACAATAGGAATGTTACAATAAAAATCTTGATCTAATGTATAAAATGTAAGAAAAAAATAGCGTTAATTAAGTAGAAGATATTTGCTAATTATTAAATATATTTTATACTACTCTTATTCAAAAACCAGTCAATGTTATCAGTAAGAAATGTAGTTAAAAGGTCACAGAGTTTTAAATGACAGTAATAAAGTGATAACACATATTTTAATATATCATAAATAAATTAATAAAAAATCTGATAAATTAGAAAAATAACGGAATCGAAATTTTTTTAAATACTAAAAGCAATAAAAAATTTACTTTACATAATATATCACATGTTAGTACTTACTTGTAACCATTATTTTAATATTGTAAGTGTAATAAACTAAATAAAAGAAATAGTGCTATAAATTTAAATGCATGCGACCGAAATACAATGTGTTCTTCATGTAGTAAAATACATGCCTTTTCGTAAAGTGCTTCTATTATAAGTATATTTCAATTATATTAAACAACAGTAAAAATATAATGAATTTCGTATAGTATATATGGCGAAAAATATTATATATAAAATAAAATGTAATCAAGTTGAGTTAGTAATATAAAACAGAATTATTTATATAACTATAATGAAATATATACTCGTATAAATATAAATAGATTTAAAAATATTTGCTGTATAGATATGTAGTAAAATTGCCATATTAATTGTTTTTTGTTAAACCAAATGACAGCGATTTTGGTAGTATTTTAGCTTGTATTAATGTAATCTAAGTAAAACCGTTTGTGAAATAAAACAATATGTATCAATGTGTTACTGTAACAAAACGTTATAGGCAAAAAAATATATATAGTTATGCCAACCAGTCACATTTTCAATTATGCGACTTTAAAATCAAAATATCATGCAATAAATCGTGACAAATTACATTTTAATCTAATAATATAAAAATCTTTAGTTAGATTTGAACTTAAATGAATAATTTAATACCAGCGAAAAAAAATTGCGTCTGAAATATATACAGCGTTAAGTTTTTAACTTTAGGTATATTAAAACACCCTTTAATAAGTTTAGATTTTAAAAATGTAATTTGTCAAGATGTCGTTACCGATATTTCATGTTTGTACGTGTACTCACTACTAAGTTTTCTTTGCCCTGCAAAATTTAAACACGAAAGCAATACGTAAAATGGGTAACATTATTCACAAGTGAACACATTTAATGTTAAACACAAGTTATTTATTTTTAACGTGGAATACAAAGATAGATAAAAGATCTGTTTCTTAAAACCCTTTTGGTATTTAATAGTAGATTCTCTTTTCGTAACATGTAAAAAGAATTATTTCAATTTAAAATAATTACTTTATAATTAAGTAACGATAGTAATATACAATTTTAAGTTATGTAAAAATTATAACATGTTACAAAATCTGAATCGTTTAATACAAAATATAAAGACAATTTTAGTGTAATATTAAATTGAAAATTATTTAAAGGTAAATAGTAATTCAAGGGAAGGTGTTCAATTGTTAATTTAACTTAATTTACACTTTACTGTTGAAACACTATAATGAAGATAACACTTACAGTTTCCGAACCAGCTGCTGTGACCAACTCCTGTAGGGCTCTCACTGATAACGCCTAGAAAAGAAGTTCTAAAGATAAATAAATAAAGGAGTGAGATAAATTGCAGCTTATTCAAGTTCCACTGCTGGAATCTGGTCCTCTCATAGAAGAGAGAGGGCGTTCTCGACGAGATATCGATAATTGTATAAATCGATGGTAGCCGGTTGTAAGCACTGAAAAGTATGACTCATTGTCACGTGCCTCCTGAACCGAGCATGCAAGTGAGAACACGGGTAAAGCGAAAGAAAGGCGCGATCGGTCGAGACGATCGGTTTGTGACGCATCTTCCGTATGTAGCTATTAATGTAAGATTACAAATTTGTCATTAACAAATTCTTATACCGTTATTACATACAGCTATCGTACGTAGACTGACTTTACAGAGTACCAAATTTTTAGATCGTAGATCCTCCATACTGCTCTACAGCGAGTTAGCAGGCGACATATATACCAGATTTGCTCCCCAGAGGTTTCGTCATAATATTTGCTTTCACCAAAAAGCAGAATGTCGAATTTTAGAACAACAATTAGGGACATGAACTTTATATAGTGGATGCTCAGAATTCAATCCCGTAACTGTTAACAAGCATCTACTTCGCCATCGACTAAGCTTTCACAGCTCTACTAAAGTTACCAAGACACATTAGCCGAATGCATTGTAATATAAATACAGTACAATAACATCTTAGAACAATTTAGTGATATATAGCACGGGTCGGCAGCCTTTTCTTATAGAAAAGCCAAAAATGTTTTGAGATTATTTGTGCGACCCACGTTTCATCTAATAAACTTTAGTCTTATTTATCGTTGCTTTCCTTTGTAAGCCTGACGTGCATAATGGCCTGCGGGCCGCTAGTTATGAACCCTGATATACGGCGAAATAGTAATTATATTATGCAATCAACAAATTGTTTCGAAATGCTAACACGTAATGCATGCGCTTTCATCTTAATATTTGTTCACAGTCAAGCGCTAACCTGTTAGAAATAAAACAAAACATATAGTGCTATTTTAGCTTTCTTAGGTTTTGTAATATTAAAAGTTCACTTATATAAAACGAAATGAATAAAAGTATATATTCACCTGTTCAATAACGAAAACACACTGCGAAAGATCGGGAGGTATATTCTTATCGGCGATGTTTTCTAGAAAACAGTGTCGGTTACCAAAACCTTCGGCCGCTAAACAAACTCTCTCACCGGTGGCTGTGCATGACAAACACACCATATCTTCCTGCAACAAATACAAGACGATCGTTACTATTGAAACCATACAGTTCAATCCAAATAAATAAGCAACAAAATTTAACTAAAGAAACATAGACATAATGATTTTTTTATGTCTCTAATCGAGACATATTTGATTCCTATTTCAATGTTTATTCACTTCACACACTTCAGTTTATATGTTTGCAACAAACCATAGCTTGTATCTTACATCATTTCATATATGTGTCTATGTAAAACACATATTTGAAAAAAAAGAAAGGTTTAACCGAAAAACGCAACACAGACCGACACACAGTCAAAATACTACTTTAGTGCGAACGTACTATTGTCATAATCAAAATATTTTTTGGTCAAGTAGGCTCAAAAAGCACTTTTGAACCGTCGGTAATCTGTTCGATGACAACAATTCCCCGGTTTAGAAAGTTGGGCCCGTAGAAAAGTCACTTTCGAAGATTGCTAACGCTTAGAAAAGATATGGGAATGACGTTTCATTTATCGATAAGTTATGATATGAAATGAGTTCTCTTTGATTTCACTGCGAAAAAACCGGCAGCAAACTCAGTAGTTACTCTTTTAAATTTAGTTTTTGTAGTTTACAATCTAAACTAATATTATAAAGAGTAAACATATATGTTCATCTCACTTAGTTGATGTCACCCGTGACCCTAAGGCCGGGTGGTACTTCGGGCAGCGTATAAGTATCGCTGTCCAAAGAGGTAACGCTGCCAGCCTTATGGGCACCCATCCATTTGCTTCTGATGGCGCATTTTAGTTACTTTTATTTTGTCTGTATTAATGTTAAGGTTCGATATAATGTTATCATGGTTAATTGTATATTTTAAATAAATGTTAAATTCTGTTTTTGTATGTATGTAAGTATGTATGTTTGTAACGTTTTCACACAAAAACTGTTGGACCGATTTCAAAAGTTGTTTCACCATTAGAAAGCTGCATTTTTACTGAGCAACATGGGCTATTTTACTTTCTCAAAAAAAAAAAAATAGAGATCCGTAACAAAAATGCACTAAAGTGTGAAAAAATTAGTCACATAAAATCTGTCATATATTTAATATTTTGTTTCCTTTATTCACTACACTCGGCCATGTTTCGCCGTGCCTTACATTGCTATTAATTATTAGGGTATGTGCAAATAAGTAGCTTAAATTATAAAGGATAAAAGCTTACTTTTCATGCAAACATGAGCTTTATTTGTGCGATTCCAAATGAGGCTTTCTTTCGCGATTAACTTGAAATTTACCCAACTCCCTTTACTGATGATGACTAAGTAAAGATAGCCCCATATCCTCATATCCAACGGTATGAAAATTTTAAGACGTCAGAAAGCTGCGTATATCCTGGAATATCTCCAAACATAAAATAATTGAGTGGTGTATTCAAATAGACGACCTATTTTATTACAGTTTTAACACATATTTATCAACATCAAATAGTCTGTTCACGCTCATGGAATAGACAAACGTGAACATCCAGCCGAATTGCGTGGAAATTAAACGATGCATATCTGAGTTATTCCAAAAATATTGTTTTCATAAAATTATTTCTCTTCTGAGATCTTCGTCAGCCAGACGATTTAAAATCTATATTAACACTAAGCCTTGATGCTTCTGTAAATTAAAACTTTATTACGACAATCAAATTAGTTCGTGTTACGTGTCTGCTTCTATTTATCTTAATTTGTTATTAATTTGAATGATTTTTGTAAAAGGAATCCCTTTTAATTTAATTTTAATTATAGAATCTTTTATATAAAAATCTGATGTGTTTGTTATGGAATCCCTCCAAAACGGTTCAATCATTTTTTTATGATTATATTTTTTGTAGTTTTTCTTTAATATCATCAACAGCTGTAGATTAATTAATTTGTGGATGGATCTGTAATTGACGAATCAAAAGTGCTGTAAAGGCCTTAAATAAATAATTTTTGATATTGAATTTGTTGTAAAGTACGTTTCATCCTCCTACTCCTTCCCTCCATCTGTTAATCGCGATACGAAGTTACGGGGATCAGCTAGTTTTATTATATTTTTTACATTTGCCTTATACAAAAGAGCGTGCAGTTCCATCACTGGCATCTACCATTTCTAAACATGACGTAAACGTTATTTTTAGATGAATTTAAATATAGCTTCCGAATTTATTCCTAGCTATTAATATTTTTAGATTCAACGCGACATTCATGCAATCATCGTACAAAATTTAGACTATTTTGCCAAACTGGTACTCCACTTAGTTTTTGTAAGTTCTTCTCAAACCAGTGCGAGATGGAACTGTTAATTTTAAAGTTTAAGTCATTTACATAATATCGTCATCAATCGCAGTTTGGAAATTATATGAGAAACTATGACTATTATTGTCCATTCAAAAGCCGAGAAAATCTTTAAACTTTTAATTATCTGGGTGGCAAATATTCACCATAAATAGCCGAATCGGTCTAGATTTAAGTAAGCTAAAAATATAACTCACTAAATGTTTCCCTCGGGAAATTGGAACCCGGACATGTACGGCGGGGGAGCTTTTTTATTCACAATTTATTACAATTATAACAACACGATCGGCATTTATATACCTAACTGAAATTCATCATTAAAATTTTCAAATGCTATTCACTCAAATCAAGATTAGATAGGCTCATTTGGGATTAAGTTTTAGTATCTTTATTTTAATCGCTTTAAATCACTTTCGAGTTTCAATTAGCAAAATAAATTATAAAAATGTCTTATTCAAAAAGTTAAAATACGATTCAATTGAAAAGAATTTTATTGTGTACTCTTTTAAATGTATTGAAAAAGTAATTTCGGGCTTTGAGATTGCTTCCTTTTAGAGGCCTACTGAGAAAAGAAGTAAAACACAATTTCACGAATATGTAAGTTCGCAGGAAACTACTGACATTAAAAATTATTTGTCAATTTGTACAATACAATGTTTCGATCTAAATGAATAGGCATAGATCGTATTTCGTACACTGTAGTACGTATCAGACGACAAAAACTTATAACATAAGTAGTAACATATTAACATCCCGATGCTGCGCACAGGCCTCCTCACTCATAGGAGAGAGGATTTTTAGAGCATAGACCCACCACGCTGCTCCACTGCGGGTTGGAAGGCATAGCAGACAAGTGCACTCTCTATTCCTTCACTCACATAGTCTGATAAGACGGCAATCCGATACGACCAGAGGGAGATCAAATTAAGATGTTGACAGGAAACTCAATATCGATTTTAAATTCGCCCGACCCGGGACTCAAACCTAGAACCAGGTCTGTAGTCATGCTAACTACTAGATCAATGAGAAAGCCTAGAAAAATATATTTTTATATTAAAATCTGACCAATTTTTTCAATTTATTGTCAAAATAAGTCGTACTATTAATAATCTCGTCTCGTTAATGTCACCATGAATAATTTCTAAACTAAAACCTATCTCAAACTTATAGATAACATATTACAAGAAAAAACGTGGCAATAACAAAAACACGAAATTTTCGTCTATTTTTCTGTGCTAACAAATGTGTTTTATAGTTATAAAAATGTTGATAAATTTTCTTTCAACTGCATGTCAGTTAATGCAACCAATCTGAAATTGAGATTAGCCATCTACATATGATGTACTGAGGCTTAAATACACCATCTACCAACAATCTTTGTACTTATACTTATTTAAATTAATAAGATAGTTTCTAAGAAGAAACCCATTAGCAGACAAATGAAGAAGTTAACCTATTGTACAGCCCTAACGAACGTCAGAAAGCAATTTCGAATTCATTCGCGTAGCAATAACGTGTTTGCTACAGTTCTGTTTCTTGTTAAATGTTATTTTATCATCCTGAATAATAGTCTGAAGACCCCAATACTCTAGCTTAATGTTATAAAGGCAAAAGTGACTTTGTCTGTTTATCATCATTAAATACGTAAGGGTCACCAAGATGGGACTTGCTTCAAAGTGGTTCAAGTCTTGCGGAAGATGGGGGTAACTCTATTCTTAGCTAATATTTTAAGTCGAAATAAAATATGAGAAATATATACAAATCAAAAATTCCTCATTGGTCTAGTGGTTAGCATGTTCGACTACAGATATGAGGTCCCGGGTTCGAGCCCCGGGTCGGGCAAATTCGAAATAGATATTGAGTTTTCTATTAAGATCTTCTCAATATTTGCCCGAAGTTGGGAAGTTGGCGGTGTGATCCACCCCCGTGCCTCGGAGAGCATGTTAAGCCGCCGGTCCTGCGCCTGATCTCTCTCCGGTCGTGTCGGATTCCCGTCACATCGGACTATGAGAGTGAAGGAATAAAGAGTGCACTTGTGTACTATGTCTGCCAATCCGCAGTGGAGCAGCGTGATGGGTCTATGCTCTAAAAACCCTCGCTCCTCGAAGTGAGGAGGCCTGTGCCCAGCAGTGGGACGTTAATGATCTGCTACTTACATACTTATACAAAACAAATATATCTATTGCAAGATCAAGTGTACAACACACATTCTACCATAAAATGGCATGCAACATCTATAATATGGTAAAATACAAATTTAAAAAAAGGTGAGTTAGCTCATATTCCAAGTATACAAATATGCTGAAGCGATTAAAAAAAATCTTTGAATGCTTCCTCGAAATCAAGAATTTCTCAATACCTGTAGAGTATTTATAAATTGACTGCCTCATTGGTCTAGTGGTTAGCATGTTCGACTACAGACATGAGGTCCTGGGATCGAGTCCTGGGTCGGGCCAATTCGAAATCGATAATGACTTTTCTATAAGATTTTCTCAATATTTGCCCAAACTTGGGAAAAATTTGGCGGTGTGATCCACCCCCGTGCCTCGGAGAGCACGTTAAGCCGTAGTGCTGCGTCTGATCTCACGCCGGTCGTGTCAATTTGCCGTCACGTCGGACTATGAGAGTGAAGGAATAGAGAGTGCACTTGTGTACTATGCCTGTCAATCCGCAGTGGATCAGCGTGGTGGGTCTATGGTTTACAAACCCTCTCTCATATGAGTGAGGAGGCCTGTACCACAACGTTAATAGGCTGCTATTTAACTACCTTTTCATTTAGAAATTTGTTAATGTCGAATTTCCTACGTAAATGATGTTACGAATTTAAAAATGTATTAGATATATAGTCGCTGTAAAGTCAAATCCGTATATGGATTAGATTATGATTGTAAATGTGTATCTAATAATTTGAAAGGAAGTAATTAAAAACTAACTGTAAGAACGCTTTTAAGGTAACAAAAATAAATCTATAGTCCCACTTAGTAGACTTTTCAATGCCACGAGATAGGTATCTACGCGGGTGAAACCACGGGGTATTGCTACTATTTAATATAGTGGAAGCTTTCGTACAATGTAAATATGTTATGAGTGTCATCAAAGACTTACGCTGTACATAGTATACAGAAAAATAAAAAAAAAGTTGTAAATGCACTTTAATATTATAAAAATCAATACACATACGAGTTGCAACCCTATTCGAAAGCCAATCACTGATTCAACCGTGCGGGAAAATTGATTGAACTCTGTTGTTACAATTTCAAGAAGATATAAGCCAACCCCTATGATTTATATAAACATATATAATAGTATATCTATAAAACTGTATAAAACGGGTTCTGTAACAGCAGGCCAAATGAGTAGAAATATAACAAACAAACTTTTCATTAGCGCTTTATCTAACTGGTAAATCAAATAAATACTCCTATAATTTACGACTGAATGAACACAATTGAACAAAAGTGGAATGTCTCATTCTATTACTATTTATACATTCAGCATGTTATGAAAGTACAATAATGTAAAATGAGAAATAGACTTATTTATAGCTTATTTCATATTTTTAGTCAAAGCAGAGCATATGAGAACTTAAATTTAAATTTTAAAGTTTTGCGCGAAACAATTATATCAATTATAAAAAATCATCTTTAAATATAAATTATTGCAAATAAATGATTTCCGTATTGGTACCTAGTATCAACTATAAATAGTCTCAGACCAATGACATTTAGTCTCGATTGCCAAATCCCAGAACCCAAATCACAATAGCGGTCCAAAATAGCAATACTGTAGTTATTCGTATCGTAAATTAACATTTTTTTATCGAAAGCCATAAAAAGCAGAAAAAATAGTGGAATTGAGATTACAATATTAGATTATATTAAAGTCAGAAAACGGTGACCTTGTATTTGGGTCATTGCCAAAAGGTTTGACTTTAATTTCATACATTTTATTTGCTATTAAATTAAATTGACTGTTCTACCGTTATTCGTGGTCGCTGACTACGGGCCTCATTCGGAAGCTCAGAGTCACTCAGCGTGCGATGGAGAGGGCTATGCTCGGAGTTTCTCTACGCGATCAAATCAGAAATGAGGAGATCCGTAGCAGAACCAATGTCCCCGACATAGCCCTACGAATCGTGAACCTGAAGTGGCGACCCCGCACCGGACGACGCAGTGTAGGAAGACCCCCCACATATAAGGAGGACCGACAATATAAGGAGTCAGGCAGCGCAAGATCGGGCCTTGTGTGCATTATTTCGTGAGACCTATGACCAGTAGTGGACGTTCATCGATTGAAGCGATCGTTATTCGCGTTAGTCCTACCTCGCGGGAATATGGAGAAGGTCTAAATGAGTCATCCGGAAAGGAATTACTTTGCTGAATTGACTTATACATTAATTGTACATGTACTTACTATGCGCAGTGGTTTAATAAAGCTTTAGCATTCTTGAACTTCAGGTGATTTAAATACTATTTAGATATAATAGAATAAACTGAGCCAGCAATTTTAAAAGAGTTCAGTAACATACACATCCATAGAATAATTGTATAAATGAAGATAAACAACGTATTAAAAGGTGTATGTTATGACCCATAAGCATATAACAGGCTGATTTTTAGGTAGAATTTCCTGACGAGACTTTTCCTTTAATAATGATAAAGTAAATATTTTGACAGAGTTTATACGAGATCGAATATATTATTATTATCAGTAAGGATATTTTGTGCTTAAAACAAACTGGTCGATTACATTGCGAGGAAAAATTATTTGTAATATTTACATAAATGTATACATTCCATAAATAATAGTTCATAAATCGCGGTTGTACCTTGCAGCACGGGCCGTGACCTACTTGCCATGACCTTTAATCACGAGGAAACTTGGAAAAGATCAATTAAGATATACGTAGAGTTTAATAATTGGTTTACTCTTCACCGACTTCGCTTGGTTCAGCAATTTTTATACGGTTTATCTTTATTAAGTGATTATCCAGGCTAGACTACTTTATTTTAAATTCTTTTGTTCGTTTTATTTTTTAGCGTATTTAAAATTTCTTATTAAAACCTGAGCAATGTAACCGATTATAGCTGAGCAATGTAAGCGTCTACGCGTCTACGGATTTGATACTATTATTGCCAGTTTCATTGACATACAAAAACTTTGGGTACACAGAGACGTAAGACGTAGGACCACGTAGAATGGAGAAAGACGTAGCCTCTAGGAAGACGTAGAAAGCATGCTGTAGACTTGGACGTAGAGCCCTACGTTCTAGTATCTACGTCTAATCTGTGTAGGATTTGGTGACTCCATTATTTGTTCTCAAAATATAATTACGATATTAACAAATTTTTGTATGACTTCAAGGATTGTGTTACGTTGTGTTAATTATTGTTAGGGAAAATGTATATTTATTGATTAAAACAAAACGTTATGTGGCTGATGTGTACATAAGTTTTTGTCAGAACAAAATATGGACTATTCTCAGTTTTATTGTCTTAAAAGATCTAATACAATCCCTATCTGAAAAGGTCAATTTGTTGCCAATCTATATATTTATTATTATCGTTACGCGCTTAGTATTTCTCGATTCCGTAGTATCTTTTCACGATAGAGACAACTGTGGCATGGCTCGTTTAACATATGAAAATTGGATGGCCTCATCTTTCCTATTCCAAAATTAAATTGAAATATTTTTTAAAGTATGGTATATAGGTATGCTTGCTTTAAAACCGCGTATTATTGAGTACAATCAGGTGAAATCAAAGTCAAACGCTAACGTGTATAGTAAAAATATCTTCGAGCATAACTTCCTCATCACTTGGTAATTCTTTAGCTTGCTTATGAGGTAAATACTTGGCAATCATGATCGTATTTCGTAATGCAGAAACTGTAATATATGATAAAGTTTAAGTTTTATGGCATGATAAGTGATGACAGAGTGTCACTCCGGAAGTAGGTGTATCGATTACCCCTAATCTGTTCATTAACACTTCACAGAAAGCGTCTGGGGGCGGTAAAGCTATTCCTATCAGGTAGATATTTGATAAAATTTACTTATTAATAGTAGTTAAGCTAAACTTCTAGAAGTTAAGCTAAACTTGGACTTTATGTATAGTTTAGCAGTTTACTCACATTTCGCTGCAGTCAGGCGTTAAAACTATTTGTCCGATTGACTTGAAATGCGGCATACATTCGCAATGTAGTCTCGCACTAACATCTGAATTCCCCATATATTTACGGGATGGAGAACTACGCGGGTAACACTGAGAACGGCTAGTATAAACATATGCTCAAAACCAACTGCATTAGAAAGACAATAATAAACGATAGTTTTGATCTACTAAACTATTTCCCTCAATCAGCCATACAACACGAGATCTTCTAAACTATTCGCGATTGACTACAAATTTAGCAAACCCCTTTTGAAATATGAACGATCACTAAGAACGGGTATTCCCAAGTTTCCACAGAAACTACAAGTGTGAAAACGTGTGGAACATCTAGTATTGATTAAAAGCATATACGTATTGTAGATAACTGACATAAAATTCATTAACCTAAAAATGTATTTGGGGTTGGAAGTTTTGTTGAGTCACGTCTAATTCAGAGGAGGCGAGGCATTGCCCCCATTACGACTCATATTTTCTCTATTCATCGTATCAAATCAAAAATTATTCACTCGAGCATGCTTTCATAGAACTTTTGAATCATTAATTATACTCTCTTTGTAATATTATTTAATGTACGACCCATGACCGTATTAAAGAGCGATTTCAACATCTTAAGCTACACTTAAGAATCCACATTCGATTGGGTATCCTTTCTTATAATCATATGGATTATATAATATGTCCTCCCAAGTTTTTGACAGTCAAATTATACTATGGTATACTTAGCTTTCTTTTAAAAGTTCAAATTTATGCATTGACTTTTCTATATCACTTTCCAGAAGTTTTAATATAGAAAAGAATACAATTAAATACATTATGTGTTGTTACTTTTATGTAATAGAAGGCTATTATTTGACAAGTACCTTTTTATTTATTTTTATATATACAACGATTCCAAATATTATATATCGAGACTTTTCATAGGATATAGTTTATATTTATATATAGCTATTTATGGCAAGCTCACGGAAATGTTACATATAAACGTACAGAACAATTTTAAAATGAAGTCCCTTTGCTTAGATCTTCACTACTTAACAAGTGTGTTCAAGAGGAAGGTTTTGTAATACATAACTTTACTAATTGTATTGTATTCTTCAAAAGATCGATAAAAAAGTCCGCGAGGATATATATTTATCTCTAAATGATAACCCATAGTAGCCATTTTTATATTTTAAATATTATGCAAAAATATGTATTAGTTACCATACTATTTTACACCATACAGTAATATTCCTTTTCCAATCAAATACATTACATGCGTTGTATATTTCTTGTAGATCAAAACTGCTCTTATGATTTAAAAAGCGGGGCTTAAGTGGTTGGCCCGGGGTGTGGCAAAGTCACATAAGCATAAAATAGATACTATATAGTCGTCATACTTTAAGACCCACAAATAAGTGCACACAGTCGCCGTTCCGAATCAGTTAGTCTTAATTATTAGCACATAGTATAATGAATGACTTACCGTACGCAAGAATGAAACATCATCTTGCTCGCTTGCACCTCCCTCTGCTTCTGCCATCTTGAATCTTTTTTCTTATTTAATTATCAGAGAAAAGCTTCATTCCCGTCCACTCGCATAACTGAAGTGAAAGAAATAAATTGGTCAATTATGAAACTGGCACATTAAAATAATAACACAACAAATTACGCAGCGAAATTGGATTGAAATTACTGTGTGAGTGAACACATGGAAACAAATTCGTCAATTCTCAAAACTGTTTTGAAAATTACGAAATTGATCTGTTATATCACGAAATTGATTATTTCGATAAACAATACACATTCTTATACAGCAAAAAAGGCTGAATACACAATTTAATACAGGAAATAAAAAAAAATGTAATACCATATTTTAGAGTGAAAAAGGTTAAGGTATCATCTGTCGAGTTGAGCATACGCATTTATAATAAGATATTGCAGCCAGTTTTGGATTTGCCTTTAAATATAGTTTTAAGAAATGTGTTAAAGACACCTTTTACAAAAGGCGACGATTATTTAAGCGATAAAAAAATTTGGACTTTATTCCAGTTTTTCATAGAACCGTCTTGGGGATACAGCGATACCCACTGATGTCTCTGGTTGGTGATATGCTCAGCAGTGAAAGTGGTGAGCAGAAAGTATTTTCTTTCTATGAGAATGTCAACTCACAGAAAGAGGCATCAGAGGAACCTGCAGCTGAGGAGGGAGGAGTGGGAGGAGACCGGGAGACAGGAGACGTGTCTTTATGCGTCTCCTGTTATCCTGAATGGTCGTAACAGACAATGTCCAGGGTCCCAGAGAGTAATGTCCTCTGGTGCCTATTCAAAATAAGCCAAAAGCGAAAAAAAAGAAAACAGTTGTTCATAGAAGTAAAATATTACACATTGTAATACACAAATCTATATTTAAACGAGTAACCTCTGGGTTTCCTGGCGGTGTCTTCTCAGCGGATTCAATTTTCTGAACTGGTGGTATATGTGTTGCCAATGGTCAGACTACTGACGATTCAATAGTGCCTCTTTAGCCTACTTTGATTTATCATTTGCTTCTGTATTTATTCAGCAAATACATAAATATAACTCACGTACTGAATTAAGTATGCGTTGTATGCAGTGATATACACGGCATACCTGTTATTAACTATAATTTGCCTTTATATTACAAACTGATTTACTTTTACGTAAGTAATAAGATTTGTTAAGTTATTACTTTTTAAAATTTCAAACCGACTGTTTTATTTCTTAAACGCTTCGCGACTTCTTTTGTGAAGCAAGTTTATGTAAAGCAAAAACTCAAAAAGATATTCTTCCCCTTCAAGTAAACTTTATATTTCCCAGAGTCAAATGCATCTATGTATCAAAATTCATCGAAGCGAATATCTGTATATTGGATATGTTATAAATAAAAATCAATTTCAGTTCGTTGGTCTCGAAGGAAATGCAGAGAAGGTTTAAAAAGTTAGTAAACATGAAAAAGAATGCTTGGAATATTGTAAAAATAACAATATCCTTTTCTATTAGAAACTGTTTCACATTTAGAAGCCTGTCAAACATTTGATGTACGTCCCGTCGTTTAGAAGTCAATTTAATTCAAAAGTCGTTTATAAATCCAATTATATTAACAATAAAATTTATTTGATCCAATACAATTACAGATTTTGATTGAACATTAAATTAAATTCAAAAAATTACTTTTATTTTTTTATTTGTTTTTGACATTTGACACTGACAACCAACAAAATCTGATAGCAACTATAACATTTTGGCGGATATCTGGGCGTAAAGGTCGCGTCTTTTGATTAAAAATGATTTTAGTTCCGGTTAAGTTTTGATGACATTTTGTACTAAACATGAAACATTCTGCGATCATCATTCAGCTTTTTTATTTATTGAATATGAAGGTACGAAGTTTGCCAAGTCAACTAGTAATATTAGTATAGATACAACGTTTTGACGGCCTCGCTGGTGGAGTGGTATTTGCACCTACTCGCTTTGCTGACAGAGGTCTTGGATTTGATCCTCGGTAGAGCGAATTTAGGATTCACATTTGAAAACCAAAAAACGTCGTCACCCAAAATTAAAAACACGACGTGTACCGGCTATTTCTTATTGAAAGTGTAAATAATAATAGGAAAAATATACTATTTTCCAAGTATTTTCATTCCTTTCGATTATTTTCCAATTTTGATATTTTCTATATAACTTCTTATGGATTAATTCGGTTGTAAAGTTATTGTAATTACTAAAAAACAGTAAAAATATCTAAGAAACTTTCGTAGAGGTTCGTAGAGGGTATGAGCTTTTGTTGGAAATATATTAATTCTATAAAGACCAGCGGCACTTTGTTTTAAGTAATTTTTATGGATAAAATTCACTAAATATACATTACATATTTCAAGACTAGCATAAAATATTATTTATCTCAGTTTTCTTAATGTGACATTGTATTTCATACAATACGTCGTCTATTGATAATAATACAGACGTTAAAATTTAAAACAATGCTAGTGTTTTTTTTTCTATATCTGAGTTAATACCAAAAATAATTGATGAGCGATTTTATTCATTTACTTATTTGTACGTCTGGTAGCGTAGTGACAATATCGTTTATCTCTATTAAATCTATATATATAAAAGAAAGTTGTCATAGTTGCACTATTTATAACTCAAGACGGGTGGAACCGATTTGACTGAGAATTGGTGGGCAGGTAGCTTAGAACCAGGACATAGGATACTTTTTTTTACTATCGCACAATTTACAATTAAAGATTGACTTCGTATCTTATTTCGCATGCTTCGAAACATAAACCAATCAAAACTAGTGAACAATGTGATTTACGTTACGATACTTAAAGGAAAATTCGAGAATGAGGAAGTTCTCATTCTGAGGATCTCGATGATCCCAACCGATGTACTGTTTGAGTATAAATGACTTCAATTTCCGATTCGTCTTGCTTTGTACATTAACATTAACAAATCACAGGGCCAAGTTTGTTGTTTGAATCTAGAAATTTCTTGAAATTTAGTAGGATTATTCCCTTTGACGAGTAGAGGTCAGCTAAGAACGGATTTTATGAAATTCCACCCGCAACGAGGTTGCGGAGGTTTTAATTTTAAAAAATTCAAATTTTCACAAGAAAAAAAAGAATTAAACTTCACAATTAAAAACTATATCTTTTATGGTATGTAAAACTTAGTCAGAATTTTTTTTACATTTTAGAAACTATCAAAAGAAATACCGTCCTCAAAGGGCAGTGCGGGTATGATTCTTATTTGTAAAACGATTTACCTAAATTAATGAAAATGCTACCAAAAAAACAATCCACGCAGACGAAATCGCGGGTTCAGCTAGTACACATATATATAAGGATGAGCGTGTTTTTGGTTGAATATAAATTTATTATAATAGGATACTATTAGCGCTTGACTGTGAACTTACGTGATTGGTAATTGATAATATAGTCTAAGATACGTTGATCTGCAAAGGTACATCTTAATGGTACTAATTGCTAATTTTTCTGGAATTACAGACCCAGACAACAACAAAAATAGGGTTTCCTAAATGTACCTAGAGAATCGAACTCGGGACCTTCGTAAAATAAAGCTCTAAATTGTATAGTATTAAGATTATTAACTTAGTAGGTACTATTCCGACGTATCCTAAAAAAGTAAACCGAAGATTTCACTCTCTCTCTATTTTTAAATCTTTTATAGTACAAGGTTTTATTAGAAGCATACATCGAGTTTAAACCTGCTCAATATACATTGTATTGCAATGTTGCGTGTCGTGAATGTAGTCATTAAGGTGTATTGAGGTGCTTTATCTACATTTCTATACATATCTGCGTTTTTATGAGGTTTCACCAGAAATTTGTGTCACTTATAGAATAATATGATATGTTGTACTTTACAATCAATATATATAACACTAATTGTATAAATTTGTCCGTTATGGACTATAGAATATAGAATAGGCACGTTAGAAAGGCAATAATGCAAATATGGTTTTGGGCCACTAAATTCACATAGCATCACCTCATTCACTTCAAAACTATTAGTGATTTACTAGAAATTTTGCAACGTGACTCCTTTCACAATAAGAAAGTTTACTAAGTACGGATTTCTTTATATACAACGTTGAGAGCTTTTAATAGTAGAGCAATATTCAGGCTTGCTGCCTCATTGGTCTAGAGGTTAGCATGTTCGACTATAAACATGAGGTCCTGGGTTCGAGTCCCGGGTCGGGCCAATTCAAAATTTTCCCAATATTTGCCAAAAGTTAGGAAGTTGGCGGTGTGATCCAACCGTGCCTCGGATCGCACCTTAAGCCGTCGGTCCTGCGCCTTTTCTCTCTCCGGTTATGTCGGATTCACGTCACATCGGACTATGAGCGTGAAGATATAGAGAGTGCACTACTAAGTTTTTTATTCAGGTTTAATTAATTTTTATAATCCGGTTGTGATTCGACGTTTGTTTAATGAAATACCTTTTTGCCTAAAAGTTTTCGGCTAGGCTCTTCACTTTCGTTATTTATTTATCATAATCGTCGTAATAAAGTACGATAAAGTTGATTTAATAAGATCTTAACTAAATAATAAATGTACTGCGATTAAATATTTGATTAAGTGCGTTAGAATATATAATAAGTTAAAATATATTTGGATCGCAAACTATGACGAATGATGACGATGGTTCGTAGAGTACGAGAGTTTTCTAGTTTTAATATTAAATGTATTAGTAAAGCGTTAAGATATATAGTGTATAGAGTTCAATGTTTAAAAAATGTGTATATAAATCTGGATTAATAGGATTATACTTATGAATAAAATAATATATGTATATCTCAACAATCCTATTAACAGTTATTACATTAATAAATAATTAATAGCAGTCTTATAACGGCCCACTCCTTTGCACATGACTCCTCACTTATAGGAAGAGAGGGTTTTTAGAACTTAGACCCACCACGCTGCTCCACTGCGGGTTGACAGGCATAACATTGTAGTATATAACTAAATAGCTACCCACCTTGCCATAAACATCTAATTCTGACAAAATGTAGGTTAAACTGTATAAGTAATGCATTTGGTTGGAATGAACTAGCACAAAGGGAGCGAAATGTAAACGAGCACTGATTTATGTATGCGGAGTTGAAACAATTACGTTGAGGCTCAAATTTCGGACTTTTATTTTACTGTTTCCAAAATGATAAAATTTAAACATTTAGTCACATACATTTTACAATATAGTGGTGCTAACCAGTATTAATAAGAATCTATTCACTGATCCATTACTTTTTATTGCAATACGGAGAGAAGTGTGCCTAATCTATCTACATAAAAATCAACTGCTGCTCGTTAGTTTCGCTAAAACTAAAGGACGGCTCAACTGATTTGGCTGATTTCAGTTTTAAATTGTTAGTAGAAGCCCAGGGGAAGATTAACAGGTTGGAACTGTATCGACCTCACTCATCAATACTGAATATAATTTTATTATTATTATTATATATAAAAACCATCGTTTCACATCTGGCATAGTTTAAGGCATCGCTGGAGTTTAATAAATATAAATATATTTGGCAATTTACGATCGTCCAGCTAGTTAGAATCCATTAATATGTTGCATTCATAGTAATCCAAATCCTTTTAGAGCGTCAGAGGTAAAGAGAATGTGAGATTGGATAATCTTAATATTAATTTATTATATCCATAAAACATTACAAACAGTAATTTCAGGGAACATTAATTATATGTTAAATAATATCTATTGGATCAGTAGTTTTTGTTTTAATAAAATAAATCACAGTCATCGCACGGATGACTGTGGGATAATATTATAATGTATGATAAAAGCCATCAAGGAAGGTCTATCAACAAACTTCTTTTCTATCGCATATAAAAATATGCAGTAAGTGGAGTAACCACTTACAGCTGATAGATAATCCTATTTAAACAGATCAGGAGTATCTGTCAGGCGGACCACACCGCATATTTTAAGCATGTTTTAAGTCCAGTGTTAAGCTCTCAATCCAAAAAAAGCATTAGTTCGTTATATATTCGCGGCAAGCCACTGAAAGCAAAGGGATATGCAGGCCACACTGTCTATAAGCTAGCCCGCAGCCTTGATAATAAAGGCCCGACCAGTGACCCTATATCTATGACATGCTACAATGTCATTTTTATTATATTTAATAGTAATCTAAGAGATTGTCCCTAACAGGCGAACACTTCACATAAGAGCATGCCCACAATATCAGTTTTCATTTGTCCATCACTGCTACGCAGAAGCTAACACAATTCCTAGCAACATTCGGTCATGGCTCTAGCGCTACCGATTAACGATGACGACGCTTATAGCGTCGGATCGTCAATCAGTGACATGTCAGAAACCACAATATACTAGCACTACACTAGTGTCCTAGGCGTCCAAAGTTATGCGAGGCTCTCTGCTCTACCCGAGGTTATCATAGGCCTGAAACACAACCCGTATCACCCAAAACAACTACAGTAACATTGGTTGTTTTCCGTCAAGGCGGAGCGAGGCTCGCTGTAACACAATGGCCACAGGCCTGAAACCCAGCCCTAACAACGAATAGCCTGGGGAAGCCCTTGAGCGAGGCTCGCTATAAAGATCGAAATCAATACAGGCCTGCAACCGAAGACGACCCCAGTACCCACCAAAGTAATATTCAGTACAATGTCTTACACTACTTCGTGGAGTCACCCCCATAAAGTATCATTCAAGACACATTAACATTGACATTGACAACCAACAATTTCTGTTCACAACTATAATATTTTTTGGTATGTGGCGGGTATCTGTGCGTAAAGATTTATTTACGAATTCTTTGTTTCGGTTAATTTTTTTTGCCTCAACCTCATTTTTTTGCTCAAGTTGAAATATTCTGCAATTTAAAATATTAACAATTTTCTTTACATAAATAAGATTTTTGTAGACTGCTCATATCATCATTCAGCTTTTTATTCAGTGATTTTAAGGCGATATAAAGTTGGCCGGGTCAGCGAGTATAAATATAAATGATAGGGCAATATATAGAGCAGGGCCTTTAGACAACATCACTTTTGAAGATTGCTAACGCTTAAAAAACATATGGGAATGACGTATCACGTCGAAAAATGAAACGTCATTTAAGTATAAACAAGTCATAAATATATGCTACCACAGCCGATTTTTAGTCGAGAAGACGGTATATTGTAAATGTAACCACAATCTATACCCAACATAAAACGGTCGTAATATTTTAGTACACGACTGAAAGCACTGAACACGCCTTTTATGAGCATGTTTTTCTGATCGATCTTCACTTCATATCCCAATTAGGAAACCCTTAGTTCGGTGGTCGGATAAAATATGGAAACCGATATTTCGCTTAAAGTGTGTCTTTCACCACCAAGTTTTTGCTCGATTTACTCAAACCATTATAAGCTTAGCTATCTTTTTGCATTTATAGTATGAGGGCACTCCAGAGACGACTAGATTTCAATGCACTTCCATTACATATTAAATAATATAAAATAAAGTATTCCCCGCAGCATTTGACTTACAGACTGTTTCCTGTTCGCGATAAACTTAAAAACTATCAAACGGATTTTCATGCGGTTATCGCCAAAAGATAGTTTGATTAATCGGTAAGATTTATGAATATAATTTGTCTAGGTTCTTAACTGGTAAACTGGTTAATATGGTAGAAGTGGAAGAATGTATCAATCTCCGTGAGAGCTTTTATCAAAAACGCTGCCATTTACGTTTAAATATAATACAATCCACATATTCTATTTATCTGTTTGTCTATAATATAATTAGCGAACGAAAACAGGAGATTCATGCGAGTAATTCTACTCTATGGAGTCGTAAACAAATTGAAAATAGTCTGCACAATCTTGAATCTGTTTACTCCATGGAGAAAAATCGCTACCAAATAAATTGGCAATACGATAGGTGACCTACTTCTAAAAGGTTCCATACATAAGAAAATGTGGACGTATAAAAATAATAGGTATCTATTTTTCATCTCAATCCTCAATAACAATAAAAAAATATCCATATTTTTCGAATTTTCTAATATTGAACCGAGTTAAAATACGTTCGCTGCATTTAAAATTTAAGTAATTTTTACAACGTTTGACAAATTTTCAGATACCCTATTACAATGGATCTGAATAATAATTTATCATAACTTCAATTATCATTAAGTGGTTCTCGTCATAATAAAATAAATAATAACGTAGAGGTATCAATTTAGTTGTCTATCAAGAGATAGATCTTATTTATGACTTTGTGGTAGGTATTTTTATCACACACTGAAAACCCAAAGAACAGGATAAGTTAAATGAATCTTTAATAAAGTTAAGTGTATCTTGATTGTCATCGGTATACACTATTCTTTGTTATATTCTCGGAAAACACATTATTATCAGCTCAGACATAAAGCCCGGATATGTCTATACGCTATAGAGTTCTTGATACCGTTCCAAAAATTAAAACAGCAGGTGAATGAATCAAATAAAAGACATCTATTCTACGTCTGCGTTATTTTGGTCTGATTTTTACACATATATTATCAACGTTTAATTAATGTCGTTGATATCAAAATTACGGTTCTCTGTAAATACTAAAATATTTTGACGTGAATAAATCTTCAAAGAAGAATGACAATAAGATTGAAGTTACAGTTTGCTGTTGTAACTACATATCTATCACCTCCTTCCACATTCAATTGCACTGGATAACCAAACGATCAAAGAATTTATTTCGCAAATAAGGACTGTAACACATCGCGCACAACGGAAGGGGAAGCCCTCGCCGCGCGTAAGACGTATTCACGTACAACAAACTACCGTGTCCATACGATATTTTATTTTTACCAAAAATAAAGACTCAAATTTGATTCAACGAATCTAATATATGAAATCAGTTAGCTAAACATTTCGTCGCAGAATCAGAAATATCAAACTTATCAGACGGATTCAGATATGCCAAAGATTTTATGTGGAGAACCTTGATTGTGGAATAACCTCTATCGCACTTAAGTCGGGTAGCCTTGCAATTATAATTTTTTTATAATAAAAAAACTGCTTAAATTTTTTTATGCTGCTTGTTTTCCATACCCAGGAATCAAGTCTAACAATCTTACAAATATTACGCTTGCAGTCGATATTTGGCAAAAACGTCATGAGAGACATCATAACTAGATGTATCATTTTATTAACTGTTTTTAATCTATAATAAGATAGATTTCATAACTGATAATAATAAATCTAAATTCTATTATTCTTATTACTAATTAAGGACTGCCTGTCAGCCTCATGTATCCCGAAAGGGAAAAGTTATCTTGTTTTTTATAAATATTAATAATTAAATAAGAATTTTATAATTTATTTTGGCGTTTTTTTTGTTGAATTGAAGTTATACTGAATGTACATATTTTGCGGAGGCTTATCTATGAAATGTTCAGCTTCTCAATCCAGAATGGAGCAGTTGAATATACATTTTAAAGGGTTTTTCTTAAAAGCTTACCCACAGCAACAGAAGGTATATTGTTTTCTTTGGAATGAAATATATTGTATGGAAATTTATCTTATACCAAGTCTCATATTGAGCTTAATAATTCCTACTGGCGTAGTACCCAATACTAGCTTTATATGTATATCTTGATCACATTGGCAAACGTTGATAAAATACTTTTTTATTCCTCCATTTAAATTCACTTTAGTTCAAACAAATTTCTCTCAAACTCGCAACGGATGTTACTTGAAGTTAATACAGTTTTTTTCAAATATAAATTCATTAAATTTATTTTGCGAAGTATTTAATAATACACTTGACCGAGATCTGTCATAATTATAATTCATAGCTTCAGCATTTCACCTTCCCTATTCAAATAATATTATATAAATTATAAAACAAAACACACGATAAAAGTCCTTATTACATACAACATAGTTACTAAATCTCTATAATCGATTTAACAAAGCCGTTATTGTGTTGCCGTACGAAATAAAGTGCAAAGTGAGAGAAATTTACCTGGATTTCCTTTTGAATTTATAAAATTAACATCTCATTTTCGGCAATTATCGCACACACTGACACTCTACATGAGAAATTCATATATAGATTGTGGGAAACTTGAGTTTTCTTTATTATTTACTAGCACACAAACCCGAATATGACACAAACACGTCTACCGCGGCAGAGTGCCGCAGAAAACTGAATTCTAAAATCCGCAAAGCTATGATCCTTCGGGAATGTTCGGTGTTGCTTATGTCAGTAATTTGCTACTATACCATGCACAAATTTATTTATCCCTGCTTTTGCATATAGTAACCTTTTCTAAATGGATCTGAGTTAGGTTTACAGACAAGATGAGGTACAATAACAGAAACGTTATTGTACTCATGTTGTTTGTAACAATTCTTCAGTCTAAGCCTCATTAATCCTGTAATTTACTTAACTTATTAAATGCTAAAAATAGTGAACGACTGATGAAGTTTTAAACTTGTAAATGTGGTATAAAAATAGTATACAGGCTTTAGAGTGTGATGCAGAGCAATTGTGCTAACTTTTAGCCCTTTTCTACATTATATCCAGCTTTTAAGCATGTTCATATAGTTTTAGTATTATATCAGATCTTGTTTTTCATCCTAATTCATTCACTAATTTTTAAAGTTTTTACAATTTGGCAATTACACATTCTTAATGTGCTTGGAAAACTTGGTTGCTTTTATTTGTTAGCTACAAATTCTTTATTATAACACTTTTAAACTTTTAAAAAACGAAAACGTTGCGATGCAACCTGATTAACCTGGCGTTAGACAACGGTACTATCGAAGATTGCTAATGCTGAAAAATTGTATGGGAATGACATTTGATATCGAAACATATCGAAAAATGAAACGTCATTCCCATTCATTTTTAATCGTTAGCAATCTTCGAAAGTTACGTTCTCTACGGTCCCTGGAACAATTATAAGTTAATAGTATGGTATATAAACAGTCCAAAGAATTTGTTACCTCTTTTTTTTATAATGTTTCAGTTATTTCCTTTTTCTTATTCCTAAATGTTATTATTTTTGTTGTATCAAATTTTAAGGTCATCTTATTTTTTGGAATTCATTCAAAAATAAGTCTAAGCCGATGATTTATTATTATTTTATAGCAATAGCAGACAAACGAGCTGGCGGGTTACCTAGTGTTAAGTGCTTACCGCCGCCCATTGACACTTTCAGCACCATAGGAACTGTAGATGCATTTCCGGCTTAATAGAAAGGAGATTAGCCGCTATTGAATGTCTCCATATCGTTACAGGAAAAACGATGCTGAAAGTTCCTTTCACATTTGGCAGGTGCGCGGAAAGAATGACCGCCGGAAAGAAAGTGAGCCTGAATTTATTCGAATTGAGCGATCTAGAACCGAAGCAATGGTACCAATTAAAATGTCTTCTCAGAACATTTCCCGTGGCAGATGCGGTAGACACATAGAGAACTAACGGTTCTATGTTAATTGAGCGTCATGGAAAATTGAAATGTGTGTCTTTGTATTCGGTCAAATGATAGGAGTTAATATTGGTATGTTCCAGCCCACAGACGAGCAATACACTAGATGTGCTCAGGCATAAAGTACCACTTAGCTCTATTAAGCTTTTTAGAAGACAATTTGGTTTTGCCTTCCAAGTGATCACGGAATTGGACTTCAAACGAAATGTCGACTCCAAGGGTCCCAATACATTTAGAAGTGGTGAGTAAAACATTCCGTAGTTATTTCACTTTCTAAGTCAGGTGTATCACTTTTTATAAAAGTAACAGTGCTGTCAAGTAATTTTAAAAGTCATTTACTTAGATAATGAAAAGAGGAGGCCTAAGGAAGAACTGTCTTGTGGTAATCCATATGAAGTTGATTGTTTGATTCAAAATTTAATTCCTCTTTTAATTAAATAAATTCCGAAGTCTTAATTAATCCAGTTTATCAAGCGTTTTAAAAGTAATATACAATCAGCAATACTTTACATAATCTGTGTTTATTTATTTCGATGGCGTGTTATTTGGATTACAGCCAAACCATCCACAGCGGTAATTGTCGATCGAAAATTTCATGTCCCCAGCGAATTGTTTCGGGTGAAAAATAAGGTTATTTGCGATTTAATAGACTTTATTCTGTTCGTCTCATGGTTATTGAACTTATATAAAATAGCAAGTTGCAATTAAATGACAATGGAATAACACAAGGAAAACTAAGGTGGATTTTGTACGCCGACCACGACAGAACTGCATAATCTAGTTTCATAATAACAAATTTGATTTAAATGAAACAAGACTTCACTTCTTGGGTTTATAAATCTGCTCACAATTTCGGGTTGGATGTCGATACCACCTTTTTGTCGATTAGTGGGAACAAACAGATGGACAGATGTTTAAGAAATCGTTTCAATTTATACAGACTACATTTGAAAGGCATTAATAATTTCGTGGATTTTTATACATGGATCAGGCCTGATATTAAATAATGTAAGTGGCAGCCCCTTAACGTCCCACAGCTGGGCACAGGTCTCCTCACTTATAGGAAATAGGGTTTTACATAATTATTTATATCACTCATATCTTCGCCCATAGTTATGGGTTAAAAAGAATATTGTTCATACGTTGCTAGCCCTTTCATACCTTTTGGGTAATTGTGCCAAACGTAAGGTAGCATACTGCATAATAATGGCGCTACGTCTTGATGGCATTCTGTAATGTGTGTATCTATTGAAGTAGCCCTATTAAAAACGATGGTGCAAGGCGTAAAGATTTTTAAAATCATAAATATACGGAATATATAACATTGATACAGATGTTTAAAATACTTACATAACTAAACACGTGTTTCTCAAATCAGTATATCTATTGCAGAAACCAGTCGGCGATAGTTGCTAAAATTAACAGGAAAAGGCGAGAGAATTTATAATTATAATGTTAAGAAATTTTCGATTATCGTGAAACTTTTGGCTCAATAGTTATTCACATACGAGATTTAGATAGTTGGAAAAGTGGGAATTTAAAATCGATTTTTAATTTAAATAGGCTTTCGATTAATTTATTTAAAAATCACGGACAGACAATTATTATTATTTGGATCCTGCCAAAATCGTAATATACTAATATGTTAAAAGTCTTTGCTTTTAAATCCTATCATAGATGTTTAAAGATCGTCTGTATAATACTGCAACGAGGCTAACGTCAGTATAAACTTCGTCATTTTAAAAAAGGTTTTTACTAAATAATTTAGCCATTTTGTCTTTAACAATATCACAAGTTGGACAAAGTAGGCTTCATATATGTACATACCAATTGCTCGTAAATAATCCGTAGTTTCTACCGCTGAATGCACTGTTCACACATTTTCTCACACACAGACTTTTCACAAAACTTTTCTAATGCACAAACGGTATTCTAAACAAAAATGGACACCTTGAATCTTAAATTAGGTAAAGAATTTCTTCCGCTAGATTACAATCAATTGGGAAATTAAATGAAAACAAAATCGAATGGAAATTTAAAATACTAGAGGGTTGGGATGGGATTTGGAGGTATAATTTTTATTTAGATACCGTTATAAGTAGGCCTATCCAGTCGTATTTCGATTATAAATAAGGAATACTTAAGTCCGGGCTGCGCGAGCGCCGAACGAAAATTAGATCAAGCAAGCGCACGCCTTACGCGTTATTTTTAACTCATCTGGGAGAGTTCCTCTAGATACAACATTTGTGTTGGCATATTGTACAGTGGTGTTACTGCCGACCTCTTTTCGCACATACATATATACCCTCAAAATTTAAAATAAAATCAAAATTCCTCAAGAGATTATCAAAATCAAAATATTCTAGTCTGTCTTGAAGTTTGATTGTAGTCTTTCTTTACATGGAGAAAATAAAAAGCTACGATCAGACTTTTTAAGATCAGCTAAGACCATAAACCATTTCGTTATTGGCAATGGGATTTGCTTTTATAATAAAATCCCAAGGGCAATAACGGGACTGCCAAATCTAAAATTTAGCATGTTAATAAAAGAAATCCTTATTCAGAAGGCCTACTATAGTATAGATGAATACATAAATGACAAACGGATCTAGACTAAGCTGATGGTGGCATATTAGATTGTAATGATAATATGTTTACATATATATATATATATACTGTAATGATAATTGTAGTATTTTTTGTTGTTCGGAAGTTACTCTTTCTGTGTGCAACAGCAATCAAGTCCAAATATTTTAATCGTTTAGTCCTCAACATTACAATATGTCTTTTGAATAAAGATATCTTTTACATATTTTTTAATATTATGTAAGAGGCAAATCGAAAACTGATTGCGGCATCTTATTAAAAATGCGTATGCTCAACCCGATGATGATTTCAGAAAATAATTTACGCTTAAGATATGGCACAACAGATCTATTTGTATTTCTTGTATTAAAATCGAGTATTTCGTTCTGGGGGTTCAAAGTCTACAACTATAGGTGAATTAAGGGCTATAAATTTTTATTAAAAGTTAACTTCTGAAGTGAATTCCCACGTCATCTAGTACGAACTTCTTATTATTAATTCATCGCTTATCAAACACAAGTTTTATACAAAATAATTGAATTTGAGTAGATGAATAAAAAGTTTTTTTTTAACGGATGAAAGTTCTAACAAAATCTATTGTACGCAGGGAGAATGCACTAATAATGGTCATTAAATAAAACTAAACAAAACAATAAAATAAATATATTAAAACAAATATAATTTAAAACGCTAAACAAATCTCTAAAATAAAAAATATAATCCCAATACAAAAATACATTCATAATATAACAATAACAAAAATTTCACTAGTGTAAATTGAAACTTACACAGAGATTTTAATTATTTTAAAAACATTGAAGAGAGATACAGAAGATTGAATTGTAGAAAATCACAGCTAAGTATTAAAACTAGTTATAAACCAAAATATTATCAGGTATTACCAAGGTAATAGTAAGCCTTATATACTTATTATTAAATCTTCTAAGGATTAAATTAGTGTATTTATAATGCCTGTTTAAGTTCAATACAAAACACCACATACAAAATGCCACAATCATTCACTTTTCTTGCTAAGTTACACGACATTCGAAATTAAAAAGCGCCCATTACAAATTCGTATTATAAGCAGACATATTTAAATACGATCTTATAAGAGACACTCTAAATCATTTATTTGGTCGCTTGAGATTGACTATACTTATAAAATAAATAGCTTTCGTGGTGGCACTTTAAAAAGGAAGAAATTTATCCCAAACCATATCTTTTTAAAACTGTACTAATTCCAGACACTCCTTTTTATTTGTATCTTCTAATTAACAGTGTGGATCTATGCATGCATATTATAAAGTATCCCAGATTAATATTTTAACTGCAACCAGCATGTAGGATGATATATAAATTGAAATCTTTCACGACAATTTTGTAAACAGTAATACAAATTTATTATTTTGGATAATTGCCATTTCCTCAATACTAGCTAATGCTGCGGCTAATTTACTATCTGTATAGCTATTTAATTCACTGAATATTTAATATCCAACGATAACAATATACTTATCCACTGATCGGATTCCATTTTAATTTTAAACCGATTAACATCATACTATATGGTAGGTTACATAGTAAACTAAAATATGTAGGAATCATTCGTATAGCTAGTTTATAATCGTCAGAATTGATTGCATCAATAGTCAGAGTGCAACATTTATTTTGGGATATTTGTCCCAAATCGAATGGTTGAAAATATGAACTTTATTGATTACCACTAAAGAAACAGAAAATTTAAATAATCCTGATGGTTTAAAAGCACGAAGATGTGCTTATCTGAGATATTGTCTACAAAATAAAAGATTCCAAAGGAAAGTGAATTATTGTCAAGAGATGGCAACAGGAAATATTTGTTTCGAAATTTATTTACAAAAATATAACATTGTAGATTATTTTATGATACTTTTATAATTAAAAGTGAACGGCAGATGGATAAATGTATGAAAGAGCTAACTGGTAATAAGATGTGGCATTATTGAATACAGAACTACAAATTACTTCATCAACAAAAGTGGTAACTAAAGCTTATTGTATTGTTAATAATAATGGAATTATTAGCCTAATCAAAGACAGTTAATAGTTCGCTAATGTTGACAAAACTACCGCAGAAGAATATGAAAATGCCAAGACCAATTAATGCTACCCCTCTCCATAAGCGCCATCTATACTTTCCCAATCCAGGCCTATCCCAAATTGTTAGGAGATAAATAGTGTTCGGCCAAATGAATGCCATGTTGGATAAGCAAAAGGTGCCAAGCTGAAAAAAATATATCGAAAAGATAAAATTACGCGCAGTGAAAGGTTTCTTTAAATCTGTTTACTTGCTAAAGCCGTTAGTTGTGCTTTATAACGATCTAGCTGACCCTCGCAACTTATTGAAGTATTACTTCTTAAACTCCTGATACCTTCTATGATATTATTTTTTTTTAATTCTGTTAAAGGCAGTTTTGATCTACATGTAATATATATCATTAGTGCCTAATTTAATTGGAGCTGTGTTATTTATTGCACCATAACGATAAAAGATAAAAATGGTTACTGCGGGTTAGTAACAATTAAATTTCTAAACTCTTGTGCAATAAATTGTATTGTATTGTTATTCTTTAGAGATAATTATATACCACAGTTGTCTCTTAATTAGATTTTGTCAAGATATACATTTGCGTAGCACATTAATTGGATCTATCTCGTAAGGCTTAGCCAGCGTTAGTTAATTAAACGCATACATATATTCTTGTTACGACATCACATTACAAATCTTTGAATTTTTCGGTGTATTTCTACTAAAACATTTATGTATTATACATATTAACCTTCCTATTGAATCAATCATCATCACATCGAATGTTTAAAATATCGAAGCGAACACACAGCGAAAGCTACTTGAGTTGTTGTGTTATAATTCATCCAATTAGCTATTTTACATACGTTGAATATTTCATCTAGAATTAAACTGCCTTTAACTGCATTTCATTAAAATCGATATCTTAGAAGATATCAGTCGGCGGCCGCGGGGTGTGACAAAGTTACACTCGTATAAGCATAAATAGATGTCGCCGTACTCTGTTGATATGTTCATTACAGTGACGTATTGATAATATCTTTCTATTTATATTCCTTAATCCACGAAAATCGACTTCACTCGAACGAGCGCTAACAAACCCAAGTGTGACGGCTCATTCTCTTTCAATATTCAATAAACAAACAGCGCATAAAGTTTCCAATTCAAAAAAATAGTAACAGATACTTACGAAACCCATAAGGGCGTTGATATTAGGGAACACTATAGCAATACCCCCAATGCAAGTAACAATAATGGCTCGATAGATCAGTTCCCACTTCAAGGCCTCCTCCTCTTTGTGCATCAGCCGAAGATAATAAAACACCAAATTAAAGGGCACCCAAAAGTTTAAAGCGTGAGTAACGTAAATCATAACTGCAATCAAGCCTTTCAAAATCTTTGGAAATCTGAAAATTATTTTATTTAAATAATGTTTTTTGAAATCCTATTTTTACGGCTCTCCTTATTTATATTTTATGATAATATCCAGCTATTAATAAACCAACTTTTAACGTGATAACGTCATATAAATAGATGAGTGCCGACTGCGCACCACGTAAAAGCATGCTCATTTGTCATCTTCCGCCTGAGCTCAGCGAGAGCGCAGAACAAGCGGTAGCGAGGCGCGATCGGCCTAAGCACTCCATTTGTGACGCATCTGTTCCTCTTCCATTCCATTCACCGATGCGTCCGAGTAGAAGTGAAACAGCAGCACCCAATCTATACGTGAATAGTTTTCTTAACTGTTTATAAAGTGAAATGAAAAGTTAATGTGCTTTCCATTTTATATTACAACGACGATTTTTCATCAATGTTTTATGACGTTATCACTTAAAAGATTCGTCCGTAAACAGACTTTACAGACTTTTTTCAGCAGCTCTAGTTAAACCTCAGTTTTTTCAAATATCAATTCATTGTTTCAATTTATTAAACGTAGAGTTATGCAGCGCCATCTCTTAAAAGTTCAACTAGGAGGCTTTAAAGTATATTTCTATGTAATGATTTTAAGAAAGTCCATACCAGATGACGTGTGTCATTTTTTAATCCATGTTTTGGCTTAGGTATGTAAACCTTGAAATATACATTTGGTATAAAGTTGTTATATTATCATTACAACCAGATAAATTTATTTATTTGTATAGACGAAGGATTCGACGGTGGCGTTTTAGGCCTATCGATTCCTGAATTTACTTTTAAGAAAACATAGTTAGTTGTCTCGGAGACAGTGCCATTAGATTTAATGCAAAATAATCGAATCTCGCTAACCTCTAGGTTAGCGAGATGAGATACGATTATTTTTATACGAGTCTTACATACTACCTAATCGCTATGGCAGCAACCAGGCTGGGAGAGCATTATTAATTATCCACATAATAAAATATTGAATATACTAACATTGTCATGGGAAAGTTGACAGTAATAGGGGACTCGCATTCGTCCAAGTAGCCGCTGTATCCAAAAAAGGATACTAGAAAAATTCCCATTACGTTCAGTGACATGCCTAAAAATTTTCATAATTTTAATTTAGTAATTTTATTTTTTTGTGTTAAGCAACTCAACAATATTTACCAGGGGTTAAATCTTTTATTACAGAAAAGCTAATTGAAAAATCCTTCTATAGTTTGAAGGATTATCTTGAGCATAAAAAAGCGTAGGAACGAATGAATTGCTCTAATCTAAATAGATTAAATTAAAACATAAATATACTTTAATGATGAGGATAAAGAAAGTCACGTCCGAATGAATTTGTTGTATACTCTTTTCAAAACAGGCCGCAAAGGAATCCTCGTAACCGTAGATAATAAGTCCTTCTTTGTTATCATCATCATAGAATATAATATATGCACTTTTGAATAAAAGTGCTGAAATAGCGTACTTCAATAAAGAAGTTTTGAAGAACGACCCGTGGTGTATACGATACGAGTGATATCCTTAACTTTGTCAATATTAATGGGAGCTTCCAGTTTTTTTATTGGTCTAAGATGTTGGGAGGCCGTTGGTATGTGTAAATATTGGTAACTCACCAGTTACAAGCACTTTTGGATAGAGTCTGGGATCCTTCATATTGTTTTCAATAGGTATAACGACACCAACGCAAGACATACTGAATACTGTCATTCCTACGAACTCAAAGAAGTTGTACAACGTGGAATAGGGTTTCAATCCGGAAAAGGTTGGATTCTTTTGCATGGAGTAAATGATAGTCAAAAATATGCAGAACACTGAAATAAGAGAAATTATCGAAATAAGATTTTCTTCCTTTGAAGACTGCAGCTATATCCACTTGGATAAATTGACTTAATAAAACGTCGCTAAACTGTGATAATGAAAACCTCTTCGATGTCTTTAATGGCTTTTACATGTGACAATTGAGCGCATACCGCTTCACCAGTGTCACGTAGATTGAAGAGAGCATAGTACGGTTTATGAGATTTTGTAACAGCATTTTTATATCAATAAATGAAAACCTTGTTAACATCCAAAGTGCACCAAGTCAGATGTTAGTAGATTTATAAGGGCATTTTACTAAATATTTCTCAAAGAGTTTTAAAAATGTAATGCCAATGTGTGTGATGACTGTAAAGGAATTTACGAGTATATTATGAATTTCATCACATTTATAATTTAATTTTAATTATCTTTGATGACGTTACTTCCACCTAAATTACCTAGAAGAAAATTAGCCCTATTAGGGTTTCAATACTTATATTGATCGTCAAATGACTTATAAATGTAAAATAACGAGGGTGTACTTATATATAGATAAGTTAACGCTAAAATACTTACACACAATGAGGTTAGCCCCAATAGAAAATGGGGCCAACCATTTTAAATGTGTTATCAAACATATCAGAATCATTGGTATTATCATCGCTGCTAAATACACTCTTAACTCAGGATAACCTGCAATCATAATTGATTGAATTATTAATTTATAAATAGCATTAATTATTTCATGTGTATATATAAAACTCGTATTCTTTACACCATTTAGTCTCTAATTTTATGATTACACACGTACAGAAGAACTATATATATCGCTATTGGAAAGCAAACGCGTAATAACCCACAAAACACTTTTTTACAAAACTGCTAAAGTCAATCTGTTTAGCAGCAAAATAAAAATCCAGTCTCCAGTAACTTAGATTTGCGGGTTACTACTACGTGTTTGATTTTCTGTGTGGATATAAAGACTAGCAGTGCTCGGTGTTGTCTTCTCGGGTACGTCTCAACTTGCATTGAGGGTTACGGGCCTCGGGGCTTTTGTCCCATTACCCGGGCTAAGCCTCGAGCATCGCGCGGATGCTCGGTAATTTATTTTTGCCCGTAGTGGCAATCGGGCTGGTTCCCGCCGGCGACGCCAGCGGGCCCATCCAGGTCTAGTCTAGTGAGGTCAGTCCGGGTGTAGCCACTGCCGGCGCGTCGTCTGTGCCGTCATCACCCACGTCTGATGGTAGGGACAGCAGAAGCTCACGAGGTAAGGGGCGCCCAGTGTTTGCCACTCTAGGATGGTGGCTGGCAATCCCATGGAGGTGTGTGTGCGGGGAGTTATCGGCTAGGCGGAACATCCTCCTTGCCAGCTGGCGGACAAACACCTCCACGGTGGGCGTCCTGGTGTCGCGGTGTATTACGTCATTCCTGACGTACCTCGGAGCTCCTACTATCATACGTAGGCTCTTGTTCTGCTGGATCTGCAGCCTTCGCCTTTGGTACCCTGAGCAGAAAGAGTACCAGGCAGGGGCTGCATATGTCAGTCTGGAGCGGACGTAGGCTCCGTAGACCTTCAGCTTCGCTTTTGTTGGGAGACTTGAGGTA
>JACTOM010000194.1:2127393-2298423 GCA_015832385.1 Elymnias hypermnestra | reverse complement strand
TTCTCCGTCTGTGGGAAGGAATCGCACGCCTTTTCCCATCGGGCGTGCATTGGGGGCACGGCCGATCAAAGACTTCAAATTTTCAAAATGACGCGTCCAGTTTGGGAGGCGCTCGACTATCAGCGGGGGGTAGGAGCACCTCTTAGACTGTGCGGCCGCAGAATTCGGCATCGACGGTGCTTGTGAGGTTGAGGCGACTCTGCGAGGAGGCGGCAGCGACGCAGTGGTTGCGGCGTACGAGACGCCTGACGTCCCCGGTTGGGGGGAGATGGGTCTCGCCGGCGATGCCCGTCCTACGTTGTTGGTGAAGTTGCGCGGTCGATTCCCCGATGCAGAGTTCGATATCGCTGCGCGTCCCCTCTCTTCAGTAGGCGGTGATAGGGGCGGGACAGTGTGTGTGGTTAACACCGAGTCCTGATTTGAAGAGGGAGGAGGAGAACTCCCCCTTCCAGAGGCAGTAGTCGGAGATCCTGTGGGTAATGTTCCGTTTAATGACTCCGGACTGGAATTGACGGCCAGGCAAAGGCGTTTGTCCTCCTGGGCCACGTCCAGGCTAGAGTCACTGATGGGAGTCGCTGGCCTTGTACGCTTGGCTGATTCCAGTATCGCCGTAGTTTCAGTTACGGTGTGTGCAAATTCAGCCACGGCTTCGGATGCAGCGGGCTCGGTTGTTATAAGCGCGAGTTTCGTTTCTTGTTCAACGTCGCAGGGGTTGGGGGCGTGGGCGGTAGCGGGACGCACCAGGGTGACAGTACCGTCGAATGCATTTCGACGCACAATCACCCTCTGCGCTCCACCTCGTCCCGTGCCTTTTCTCCATCGTTGGTCCAAGGGGGGAGGCTCCCCCCCGTCTGACATAATGTTATATCGCTATTAATAATTCCTGAACTGCGATTGTTAGTGTACCAGCGACTATACACCCCTTCGGCGCGTGCAACCCAGCCGAGTGAGACCCAGGCGGGAGGCCCAGCTAGGCGCCCGCGAGCAGGGGAGCAGTAGGCGAGGCACACAGGTTATGTTGTTCGCAGGCAAGTACTCAAAGGAGAACTGCGGCCGCAGGCGCAGTCTCATTAACAAAGTCTCCGTCGCGTTGCACGCAGTGTAGCGATCGAATACCGGCCGCTTCCTCAAGCCGAGCCGCGGAGCCCGGCGAGTACAACTGCACCGACGTTGTCCGAAGCGCGAGACGGGTGAAGGGGATCGCGACGGAAACTTGTTTCAGTTAACCGATGGTGCCATCTCGCTCGCAACTATGTAGTTAGAGCAGGACAGCTGCGGCACAGCGTGATACGTACTCTCACTGTGACGGCCGTTGGCTAACTAAGTTATAATAGTTTCATTAGTCAGTTATCAGTTTATAATTTATTATATTGTTATTTAAATAGAAGTTACTACATCTGTTTTACTAGGGACACAAAATCCACTAAAAATAAACCTCACCTGGTCCCAAACCAGTAACACTAGTTCTTTGTGTATCTTCCACGAGCTGCTTAATGGTTTTAGCTATAATCAGCTGATAACAGGCACAAGCACCAAACAGATCGATGCAAATTATGGAATCGATGGTATACCTTTAAGGAATTTAAAATATATAATTGAATTAAATTATTCCCCGTTAACTAGCGGAATTAATATTGGTTAGCAGTTAGGACGGTTAACAACATGAATTTATGAGTTTTATGGATGTCCTCCGACCCTTATCCCTTTACTCGTTTCGCCGATGTAAGGACAACTAAACGTGCAACTAGAGTCACAAGACTAGTGGAGAAATAAAAAACCACTTTTCGTGTATCAGAAAGAACTTAAGAATAAACGACCATTTATTCTAAATTTCTTTGCAATGAAAATCTATGGAAACTGTGAAAATAACATTATACGTATTGTATATTTCAATTCTCGATAGGATGTAATACTTCACCTTACATCACTTACCATCGCATTGTGGCCATTACATATATATTTCTTTTATTTATTTATTAATGAAAAGTACTTATCCCAGTTGACAATTTAAATAGAGTGTAACACAAATAACAAAAGAAACACAGAATAACAACAAATACAGAAAAAAACAAAACTTAAATTACAATTAATAATAATATATTATAACCGGATAAATTGGAACGCCTGCATAATCTCTGTATAAGATTTGTGATTTGACGCAACAGTTTCAAAAGTCGACCGCTCTGGCGGACCGTCACCCGAGAACTGGAGAGACGCGCGCCGGATTGTCACTATTGACTCTGCCCCACGCCGATTGCCAGCGTTCCACAGACTATAGCATTCCGATATAATTCCGATAATAATTCCGATAATAATATTATTATTTACTATTTATCCAAGGGTTGCCTGGCAGAGATTGCTTTAAGCAATAAGGCTGCCCTTGCATAGTTTAATGTAATATAATCATTTATTGTAAGAATTTGTGTCAACTCAAAATTGTGTGCAATAAAGTATTCTCTCTCTCTCTCTCTCTCTCTTCTGAGACTATATTTTTACTCTTTAAAATAGGTATCAAATCTATTAATAGGATTGATAATATTTACATATACTTTATTAACTATTACAAAATTAATGCTTATGCTTTTATATACAAAATAGTTTAATCAAGATTGGCTATGTTTGTGTAATGCTAAGTTGACTGATTATTTTAATTAATATGAAATCAAGTTATGGTTATACAGAAATCCTATTGCCAGATACATTTTTGTAAGTCTTACAATAATATAATCAAAACTCAGTTACCTGAATACTTTTGAAAACCTTGCTATTTTAGGATTTGGAAAGCAGGCCATCGCCGCTTCGCCTACATCAGGGTAAGACATCGAGGAGACCCGAGTTCGCCTGTATAGAATCTGAGCTGAACGCACCAGGATCTAATAATAGCGTTGAATTAATAGCGGTTAATCTTAAATGCAGATTGAATCTACGTAGTCGATGTTATTATGTGCTCGAGAATTCTCTATTCCTTATATTTTATAGCCAGATAGAACAGCAAATCTGATATCGATAGAGAGATATCTCCGAGGCATATAGCACACATGTTAACCTCTGCAAAATACTAAGAATTTCTTACTTAAAACCCAATATCAATTTTTAATCGATACAGCTACCTCGTAATAGTCAGCATATGAGATCAAAAATGGCTCATTATTTAATACTAACATGTGACAATCTCGAAGAACAATTAGTAACGATGATATAATAAATCAAATTAGTTACTTCTAAGACTCAATTACTTCCTGTACTGTCTCATATGTATACTATGTAACTATAAACATATTATTCTCCATCTCCCAAGACTTACTATAGGACCAAGAAGTCCCAAGTTTCAGTGTCCTGTTGAGCATATACAGTTAATATTGGGTTCTTATTATTCAGATAACCAATACTAGACAGCTAGTTTGTTATTGTGTTTTCAAGCCATTACGTCCGAGATCATAATGTCTCCATTCGTCTATTTTCTTCAAATTATGACTTTTTTATAATAATTTGATACATAAGTAGCTATAACTTTGCAGTGCTTGCCCATGATTCGTTAGTGGTCACTTTAGCATGTGGGTAACAAATAACCTCAAAGATTTTCACTCAGTATCTAATTGGTATAAATTAAAGCCGAAATATTCAACCAGTCCTAGGCCTGTACTAGTTAAAATTTTGAATTTACTAACATTGTCAGTCCTTTGTCATTTGTCCTTGTAAAATCGCACCTTTGGGAAGGCAATTAAAAAAACGAATGATAACAAAATCGAGGGATACAGTTTGGTATTGTAGCTACATATCTATCAACCCCATCTGAAATTCAATTACACCACTAGATAGATAAAGAATCCAAGAATTCACATCAAGAACGGCAGAGGGGAAGTCCCGCCATTTTGAAGCTATTATCTGTTACGAGAGTATTCACGCACACGGCCGTATCCGTAACAACAGCTACACCTCATTTTTTTCAATAAAATCCACATGTCGCTGTCTTAGATTAATAATCGCAACTTTCAATGTTTTAGTTGATAGTATATTTTTTTTAATCATATTCAGTTCGGAAAACATGACGCGGTAGGACAATAAAAGTATGTTTAATTTTCAAAGGGCTCTCTATTAAGTTTAACCCTTATAATTATGTTACCGTTCTTCCAACGCAGCGATATGTAATAAATACACAAAATTTTCTAAGTAACAACACTTGAACTTACGTATAAGCAGTAAGTCATATACACTCCGAAAAGGAAAACACAAGGCGTAGCTACTAAAGCACCTCCTTTCATGAAGGCTACGTGGCCTCCCAGCAATCCACCACCGAGTGATCCTTTCACGACATGAGCTACTGACCCGATGAATCTGTTTTGAATAATTTAGTTTATAACTTCCTCGATTAAGAGAATAACATAGTGTGTATCTTCTTTACATAACATAAAATATAAGTCGCTTCCGCTATCTATTACAACAGATGTTAATGCAGTTACTAGTAATAGACAATGTGATTCAAGAGGAAGAATATGTATAATGCATACAAATTATAGTACAGTAAAAATGAAAAATTTAAAGATTTTTAACATGATGTCATAACAAATATATTGAATGAGAGTAAAACGCAAACGGTGGCCAAACCTTACGGGATAGATCAAATTAATATACTACGCGATTGTGTATAAAGAGATCAATAAAAAGCCTGCGGTGGTATAAATATATCTCTAAAGGATGTGGGTTATCCTTTCATTACTTTATATATTACAAAAATAAATATGTACAAGTACATAACTTACTATCTATTTCTTGAAGGTCAAAATTGCGCTTAACAGCGTTTCATTATAATGGGTACCTTAAGCAGTGGTTTGGTTAGCAATGTATTAAATTATAAATTCAAATATAGTAGTAACATGTTCACACTCTCTCTCCCTCTCTTATCAACGAGAACGGTCTTAAAAATTACCCATTCGAGGGCATATCACTTCGTAACAATGCAGATTGATTAATCTGGTCTTTTTAGGATTTTAACTAAGTTTCTTTAATTAATAACTCATTATCAAGTTCTTTAATTGTCAAATTACTTAATTATTGGATTCGATATTTAGAGCTTTACCTAGGCTATAATATATGTTTCTGTTTAAATTAGTCGTGAATCAAACTTGAACACATAGTAAATCAGGCACATACGTGTATATCTTTGAATTCCTCCTAAACGCCTGGACCGACTTTGTTGAAATTTTTAGTGTATATTCAGATGAATTTATTGAATGAGGTGGATTTACAATTTGATCTTATTTTCCCCAAACTATAGAATCGGGAGCTACACGGTTAACACCGACGGTTACAGCTGTAATCATTACATATATCAGATAACTAATTGATACCCAGTCGGTTTTGGATTATTCCTCCATTTCACGTAGTCATAAGCGGCCTCTTCTTCTGCAGTCGCAGCAAAATTTTTCCAGTTTCCTCGCTTACCCCCAGAGGGCTCAGCCTGCGAAAACCAACTTTTCTTTATCTTATATTTATTGGTTCACCTTGTCAAAATATCAATCATAAATAAAATATTTTATTATTCATCAATCCTTTTTGTTTAAACTTCAAGTGCCAGGTTTTTTTCTATATGAAGGAGAATACAGTAGATGTTCTCTCTCACCACCGAGAGAGACGGGATACTAAACGGCCCATGTTTGCGCACATACTCCCGCCTCCGTGAATCCTCCGTCGAACTCATACGAGGCATCAGGGACTAATGTGCAAACCTTGATCCCTTGGTGCCCCACTAACGGATGGAGAGGGTTCCCTTGGGGTTTAGTGGGTATTGCGAGACCACTTCCTCGCCAAGTCCCACACCCCTGACCAATGGGTCAGTGTTTGTGCTTAAAATGGTTTCCCAGCGAAATATTTTTTTTTTATAATCAGTTTAAACGGCATAGCAATTGACTATATTTTTAAAATATTACTTCTTAACATGGTTGTTGGTCAAATAAATTGTTAAAGTTCAATTTTTTATCTTGTAGTAGTATCTGTAGAAAAGTCACAAAAAGAGTTGAAAAGATTATTTTTATTTCAGCTAGCAGGCATTAAAGAAGTCACTCTGGTAAGGCATTGCCTTGAGACTTGTATGTCTGAGTCATGAGTTAAAGAACTTAATACTGGATGGCATAGAAATTGCCTATTTTTTATATTACCTTATTAGTTATTTAGCAAAGATAGGACTTTTAATAGCGTATTATATAGCAAAATATAGTGACTTATTAGTTATGGCAAAGATATTTAATTACAAAAGGTAAATGATACTAAAAAAGTTAAATAAAATCAATTAACGTTAGCGCAAGTAAGATTTATAAAGAAAAAGTAGGACGCAGTTTCCTAAATATAACTAGATCTTTAAAATCAGGGTATATGAGTCTACTTATAGCGAAAAATATACAAATCTTGGGCATCTTTGTAATCTTATCCCAATTATAAAACTGCTACATGTCATTCGGTATAACTTCTGTACCAAAAATATGGATATAAAGAGACATGAAACGTAATACGTAAGAAAAAAGATGATTTCAACAATTATAAAATCACATACCATTGCTTTCAAAGTAGTGTTATAAAAGCTTATGAAAACATTTAAAAATCACAAAAAAAAATTAATATAATCCGAATTCAACCGCAAACAAAAACTGTTTTACAAAAAGAGTGATGAAATTGTCAAAGAGAATTATTTTTTATGTAATATGTGATTTATATATTTCTTCTATCATAAAAGTGATAATTGCCAACCAGTTATCTTAAAAAGTTTAGTACTATATTAACCTTTTATTACAATGAATTAGTATATTCTTAATGCTGAAAGTTATCTTTTATTTCAGCTAACAATTCTATAGGTAACGGCACTATACAATTTTTCGCAAAACAAAATAAAAAGAAGCGTATTATAATTAATTGATATCAAGTGTCGTATAATATAAGTTTTCAAAAATGTATGTGATATTGAATGAAGAAATATATTGTTGAAAAGTTGAACCAGATATTGTACATAGATAAATAACGCTTTTATAGTATACCACAAGAATTATACATATAGAAATCACGTAAAATAGAAAACAAAACAGCGCAATAAGGCGGCATTAAAGTTGTGTAGCGAATTCTTCCAGGCAACCTTTGTTTTAGAGAGATTGTTGAAAGAGAAGGTTTACATCGAGGTAACTTAAAAATAATATATACAAATATAAATATTTAGGGAGAATGAGAGAAAAGAAGGAATAGAAAAAGTTGCACACTGCTTAGCCTAACAAAACTTCAGTTTTTATTCCAAAGCCTAACGCACAGAATTATGATTACGAAACTAAAATATTGTGTGGGTTTATTCATAGATACCAATCTAGTTAAGTAACCATTAGGCTAATGTGGTTGTTACATTTTTGGACGCAGCTGTATCTACGAATGGGTAAAACCAAGTTTCTTGAAAATCGGTTTATATTTACAGGTCTATAAACCAAGGTGGAAACTCTTGTACTACATTTTTGACATCTCTTAAAATTGGGGGAGTAGGGCTTGTGAAGTTAGTTAGTTAGCTAGACGGCACGGATCGCTTACCTTTAGGCTGGTGCAAGAACTGACTGGATACGGATGTTTCGGAAAGTACTTGCATCAGATAGCACGACGGGAAGAGTCCTCTATCTGCCATCAGTGTAGTGCGCCTGTCGATACGGCGGCTCACACTGTGGCAGAATGGCCGGCTTGGGGAGCACAGCGACATCCTCTGGTGTCCCTCATCGGAGCGGATCTCTCACTGCCAAGTATAGTAGGTGCCATGCTTGACAGTGAGATAGGATGGAATGCAGTTGCCTCTTTCTGCGAAGCCGTCATTTCTCTGAAGGAGGCAATGGAGCGGATACGAGAAGCCGCAGCAGATGCTACTCCCCTAAGGAGGATGAGGAGGCTAAGTGGCAGGAGGCGTCTTTACGAACGCCTCTTGTCTCCTCTTTGAACATCCTCAGTCGGTTCATCAGAGAGTGTCAGAGTGAATGAGCAAGGGAGCTCCTGACACTCCCAATTCAGGGTGAGGAGGGTGTCGCTGGGTTTTAGTGGGTGTTCTGGCCTTGTCAGCGAGTCCCACACTTCTTGCCTCGTGGCAGGTGTGCGCAAATGCATTTCCCAGCGGAAAAAAAGAGCGTGTCAAGTGTATAATATTTTTTGTGTGTTCCCCATTAAGAAGAACATCTAAATTTGCAACCTAGATATTATGTAGTCCTAATTAGCTAGGATATAACGTTCTATCGATATTTTACTTTAGTATATAATGCATATTAAAGTATTATTAATCCTAATTTAATGAAGAAATCTTATTTACCATGCCCATTTTAATAACACTACGATGTCTCTTATATGTCACTTATCACAGCGATTTAAATTGAATTTATACATAATTATACCCACATTTCGTACAAATGTAAAACATATACTTGTTTTACTTTGAGGTAAATATGGTATTTTGTGTACAGTGGTATGAAAAGAAATAACTAAATTTTGCTTTACATCCCAGGTCATTTCATTATCTGATCAAATTAATAGTCAGTTTAATGAGAAATTATGTCATTAACGTTCCCTGGACATATTTCGTGCCGTTTCTTGAGACGTCATTGCAATCGTTAATGTGCGTAAAAATTAATCATAATAAACCTGTGTATGTAAATCTATAAAATGTACCACTGAGTATTGAAAACTTTTGAATATCTATATAACCTAATTTCAAACTTATGCCCCACTGAAAAGAAACATTTTCCTGTAGATATTGTCATATTAAAATTACATTATTTGTGGAAAGCTGTATTATAAATTGTTTCCGCCTTGCACTTTAACAGACCGTTAAAATCGATTTAAACATTAAAAATATGGCATGGCTAAAGATATCTGTGCGCGTGTAAATACTTAGATATTTTAATTCACGCAATTCAGCCGTGTAGTGAACATCAAAAATAAGTACTAATGAATATGTTAAAGCCAATCAACTTATGATAATGAATGGGACTATCGTGTTCTTAAACCTTTTAGTCGCTACAATTTCCGTAGCGAAACCGATAGACGTAAGTTACAGCATAATTATATCATTTATTTTAAAAAAAATATTAATCATTTATTATTGTAGGACAGACCTACTGAGGGAATTGATGTGAAAATTGACGATGAAATTTCTACTCGAAGTTCTGATAATGCTGAGAATATTTTGTCAGCTTTACTCAAGGATGATGTATTAAGCAAGAGTGATTTAACTAAAATTTACAACTCACTAGAAAGTATCTTCGCTAAAACACGCTATTTAAAGGAACAACCAGAAAATGATGCGTTTAAAAAACCAGAATTAATAGAAGAAAGTCGCAATGCAAAAATATCGAAGACTGCTGAAAGCTCACTAGAAAGAAGAAGTACTATTATTCCTAAAGCAGGGAAGTCTAAAGTTGAACCAAGACTCGATAGTGAAGTAGAATCAAGAGCCGATAGTAAAGTAGAAGCAAGAGCCGATAGTAAAGTAGAATCAAGAGGTGATAGTAAAGTAGAACCTAGAGACGATAGTAAAGTGGAACCTAAAAACTACAGTAAAATGGAACCTAGAACTGTTAGTAAAGCAGAATCAAAAACGAGTGGTGAGGTGGAAATTAGAAGTGGTGGTAAACTAGAGCACAGATCTGGTAGTAAACAAGAAAGTAAAACAGTTGATGAATCAAAGAAGTCAAATAACCATGAAAGTACAACTAAATCTTTTAGGATTGATCTTAAAGATACAGATTATTTAGAGAATGATAATATTGAAGTTGACGACAAAGCAGCTCCAAATAAAGCTTTAGAAAGAAGTGGCCAAGAAACATTTAATGACGAATCAAATTCGAATTGGGACTTGCTTGATGATATACCTGCAACACGAAGGATGTTTTCAACTCCTCCTGTAGTAAATTTAGACGTAAAAGGAAAATCCGCCAACGAACACACTGATATAACACAACCAAGAACACCTATGCCAAATATAAAATTATCAAATAATGCTGATCAAAATGGTAATGTTTGTGTTTCTTTACATCAGTAGAATAAAAATAAATCTAAAATATGGAAGGCCAATGCTTAGTAATACAAATAAATTGTAAATATACCAAAGATTCTAAAGTAAAAACTTACTTATTTAATACATGGAATGCAAAAATACTTAGTATTTAATAATTGTGATTAATTACTTACACAAATAGATTGTTATGGTAAGGACATCAAATCATAAAAGACTAAGTTTTAAACGAAAGCATATAATTAATTGATCCAGCATACATTCTAAAATTTTTTTTTAAAGTTATTATGTCGATAGTAAATATAAAGTTAATATTTACGCAGAAAACGCGTTACCTTTCATATTTTTTTTTTTCTGATATATTGTTGTTAATATAAGATCTATCTGTTGTACATAAAAATTCAACGAAAACCTATTCAAACACAACTTATTTTTTATTTAGATTAATTATTATCGTATTAAATACCGTACTACATTTATCCACCCTATTAATTAGCGCTTATTTAACGGGTGAGAATGAATTCCCTGTTTCAGTATATTTTTCCAGTGAATGTAATCCTTGTCTTGTGTAAAATTATAATAAACTAGGGATAGAAAAATGGTTTTGGGTGGATGATCATTTCCCTGCAATAAGGTGTCATTGTTATTTCCTTTTTTACTATAAAACTATATTTATTCCAGATCCATCATGGAGTCGAGTAATTGGAATTCCACGTGCCTTTCCGGGGTTAAAACGCCGCCACTTACAAATAATTCCAGGTTATATAAGAATACAACCAGCTATACCTATAGACTTTAGACGTATTATATCTCTAGAAAGAGAGAAAGAGATGAATCAAGATACATTCCCCGATACGGCAGCAAGAGCTGAAATAGAAGAACCGAAAAGAGTAGAAGAAAAGGACGACGAGGATATCTATACTGACGACCTTTCAAATGCTTACCCGTATACTCCTAGTGTCGATGGGTCACCAGAACGAGTACCGAATGTTAATACAATATTTACTAAATTGGCACAGGCTTCTGAACATCCACAATCGGTTGCTCCTAATTTCAACATTGCCAATTTAAAACCATTGTCATACAAACCTTATACTAACTTAATACCTAATTACTTTTATCCCCCAAATTACGATATTTACAAATACATAAATGGATTTGGCGTATTACCTCAGTACCCATACTAATTTTTTTTTATTATGCATGTCTAAGAAAGTTAAAAATTGTTTTATGATATGTTTATTCCCAATATAATGATGGCGGTTGTTAATTACCTAGTCATTTTTGATTTAAAAAATTAAATAATCTTTTAATATATACGTGTCGATATCCAATAAAGAATAGTAAATCAATGTTTATTGCATAAAGTTACTGTAAAAACAGGCCTTTTTATGATCACTTTGTGAAACTTGCTCGTGTTAATTATACCTAAGCCTACAAAAAATATTACATAAAAAGTAGCCAATATACCATTGGCATAACCTTGATTGTTATAAAATTTGTCTTGTTTCATTCAGCTAATATCTCGTTTTCGGTATTATAAAACCTTTAACCTTATTATAAAACTATTAACCTTTTTTGTTAGTATAATACATCGAAATGAATTAAATAGTTTAGGTGTTAAAACGTAATATATATATATATATATATATATATAGAAAGAGAAGCTTTCGAATTTACATTGCTACAAATAAAAATTGTAAATATTTTTAAATGATTTCAAAGGCCTTGTTTTTGGATAAGCTGTAATATTTACTTAGTAATAAAAAATAGTATATTTAAAGAAGGAGGTGGAGGAGGAGGAGGCTGTATACAAGGAGCTAATATGCTGTTATGCTAACAACTATAATTGCGCTAGCTGTATTTTGGACAGCCTAATATAAAATATATTTATAATCAATAAAATGATTTATTAATAAACAACTTTTTTTTACATTACATGTTATTAAACATATAATTTCAATAATAGCCCAAGCTTATATTAGTTGAAGTTATATCATTTCTGTCTGGCGGGATCCACGCACACGTTTTTTCTCATAGCGAGGAACGAAATTTTAATTTAAATATTGCAAATGTTTTTGTAATACTCAAAAAGACATATAAAGACCTAAATATCAAAATTCTATTCAAATTAATTTCTTAGGCATTACGTTAGATAATAAATTACAGTGGGGGCCCCATATAAGTGGTCTATCGGACAGGCTCAGCTCTGCGGCTTACGTGGTTAAAAGATTTCGTCGTCTGACAGATGTTGATACTTTTTTTTTTTTTTTTCTCTGGGAAATGCATTTACACACAAACCCCGACTAATCGGGAGCGTGGAACTCCATGAGGGATAAAAAGCTCGCAATGCCCACTAAAATCCAGCAGAGTCCTCTTCATCCGTGNCAGCATTATGTCATACGGTATTCTACTTTGGGGTAATGCTGCTGATATAGATGCAATATTTGTGCTGCAGAAAAGGGCCGTTCGTGCGATTTACAATATGGGTCCAAGAGAGTCGCTAAGAAACAAATTCAAGGCAGTTAACATAATGACAGTTCACTGCGTATATATATTAGAAAACTTGTTGTATGTACATAAAAACATTGACTCTTTTAATAAAAAGAGTGAATGTACATCATATAACTTACGAAACCAAAACAAACTTGTTATAAATTCTAGTAGGCTGCATAAGATTAACAACTCATTTAAGGGTAACTGTATACGTTTCTATAATAAACTCCCACAAGACGTTCTAAAGATGTCAATTAATAAATTCAAAGTCTTTGTTAAAAGAAAGTTGATAGAAAAATCGTATTATATGTTGCAAGATTACCTAGACGATAGAAACGCCTGGGAGTGAACGAATTGCTCTAATTTTAATTATAAATAGTAAACTAATATATTATTGTAATGATGATGGTAAAAAAAAATACCCGACTGAGTTTGTTGTGGGTTCTTCTTGGATCAGGGCGCGAAGGAACCCTCGTAACTTTAGATTTTAAGCTGATTTTGAGTACCATCGTCAGACGTATATTAGAATCAGAGTGTGGAAAAAACATATATAATTTGACGATTCAAAAGTGCTGTAAAAAATACAATTGTCTATAAAATTGCATACAACTTGTAATAGATTGTGCTAAACCAATGATAATTTCATAATAATATATGCGTAGGTACAAAATTTCATATTAAGTAAAATTCTGTCACACTTTGTTTAAAAAAATTAGAATCTATAACAACACTTTAAACATAATTGTCAAAGTAACGTCAAAGCAAAATGACATGTTTGGTAGTTGACAGTTGTTTACATTTTTTAAGTGCCTATGAAAGTTCTTGTCAATAAGTATTAAGTATGAGAAATTTACTTGATATAATTTGTGTGGGCTACAGTAACGTAATTTTAGTTTGAATAAATTATATATATATCCAAAAACTCCCGTTTTTATTTTGATTATACAAATTTCAAATTTTAATAAGTATTACTAAAATTTGAAATAAACATGGGTAAAAGATATTATTGTGAGTACTGTGATAAAAGTATGGTTGCTGCACCTTCTATCATCAGGACACATGTTAAAGGATTGGGTCATTTAAAGTTGGTCAGCGAACACTATCAACAATATAAAGGTATATGCTATGTTAACATACAATCGCTTTACAAATAGATACAATTCTGCTATACCTGTGAATCTAACTGAGTGCCTTCTGGAAATATTTTGAACTGTAGTAAGACCTGTGATGTTTCTCAACTCAACAATACATTTCTTTCTTTGATTAAGTAATTGATTAGCTTAACTGTGTTTATTGCTGTTACCTTCCTATCTTAGTGTAAAGAAATTGCTTGTAACATTAGATTTAAAGTTGTTCTTTAATATAGTATTTAGTAGGTTTAATGCATACTTGAATAAAGAATTTTTTATATTATTACAAATGATCCAACTAAAATCTTGATCCCTGATTTTGTAAAAGGAGTTTGGGGAAATTAATCATAGGGCAGGTGATCACTGTAGGACTACAACTTTTGTTTGTCTTGGGCTATGCTCCTTATCGCAGGCCATGTTAGACCAATACTTTTTTAAAGGTCTTCTTAAATGTACCACATATCCTTGTTCATTGATGGATCCATTCCAATGCCTGCTTAAGAATATGAGGTCCCTTCAAAGGGTACAGTATGTCAACAATATGATAAACTCTTATGGACATAATTTATGTTTTAAATTCATCAATTGAAGGGAGCACTGCAAATCGCTGGCAGCAATGCTGGTGGGCTCAATAAAACTTATGCATATAATATTTTTTAACGTAACCTATTTCTTATTTCTGATTTCAAATATTATGCCAATTATTTTTTGTTTTTATTATTATATTTTTTAGACCCAGAAACAATATTAAAAGAGGAAAGTAATAAAAAGCCATGTTCGAGATCTCTCAGAGGAGCTTGCCAATTTGGTGGTGTATGCAGATATTCACATTATACACAGGATCAATTAAATGCAATGAAAGAATATGGTAGTACTTCTAATTGGTTAATAAGTTACATAATATAAGGAACTCTTTGGAGTAATTGTGAATGGAATAGGTTTTGGGTGGGGTAAATTTATTGTATTTTGCAAAAGCGTTATTTACTGTTCTTTAGAAGAGCTGGTTTCTTTTATTTATGATTAGATACACATTTAATTAATGCAACACTATTCAAACCACAGAGGTATGTGGTATGCATGTATTGTAGTGTTGTAGAATCCCATTTACTATATATATTTTATAAATGTATGTAACATTGCTGGACACAGGCCTCCTTATTCATAGGAGAGAGGGTTTTTTAGAGCATAGACCAACCATATTGCTCCACTGCAAGTTGGTAGTACACAAGTGTAAGCATTAACACAAGTGCACTCTTTCTCTCTCATTATCTGATGGAACAGCGGTGGGATTGCGCATGGATTAACGGTTAACATCGGCACAGGTGTAGAGCACATCATCAACTTTGGTCAAATACAAAGAATTCTTAACAGAATGTTTAATGTCAGTATTTAAATACTCTCTACCCATGGCTCGTTTCCAGGATCTCATATTTGTAGCCAAACAAGCTAAACCCTATACCAATGTGACAGTTACAAATGTATTTTAACCTATTTATTTTTAGTTGCCACCCTACGTTTTTTTGTGTATACCATCAAGAAAAAGTTTGAATTCAGCTTCACTGTTGATTTTAAAAATGTAGACATTTGCAGTATATATCATAATTGCAAAGCAAAATTATTGCTGTCTGGATTTGTAAAGAAAAAGAAAAGTCAGCTGTTATTGTATAAATCTATTGATTTAAAATTTTGTTATAAAAGAATTTATATTAGTTTTGCAATTAAAGTAAAAAGCTTAAAGTTTATCTGAGTAGTGGTAAGTTCTAGGTAATAAATCCCTGGCCATGAGCTAATTCTGGGATTAAATTGAGTACATTAACGGTTACAAAAATATTTTAAACATTGCAGTTGCTGCAAAACAAAGTAAGCAGTCTGATACCTCTCAACCTTCGTTTGAAGATTTATATGTAAGATTACAAAAAGAAAAGACAATTAAAACCAGTCAAGTGGATGAAAAAAACACAGTAATATATGATAATAATGGTATAACTCATGTACTACCTTGGAGCTATAACCCCATTTATGATGACTTAGGGGAGAATCTTCCACCAAGTATAAAGAGATTGAAAATTGATGACCTTGCAAATGCTTGTTATGTGGAATGGGGTTGAAAATAAAATATTAAATCATTGTAATAAATAGTGTTTTTATTTATGTTATAATGCTAATAAAATGTCAATACTTGTATTAAAAAACTGGTTGGTTGGTTGAACAATCTTAACTCATGAACTACAGAGTCAAATCGAAAAATTTGTTTAACATTATAAGCTTCTTTATTAAAGGCTATAAGGGTTATAACAACACATAACTAATAGAGACTAAGTATCAATGAAAAATATAACAAAAACTGCGAAAATTGATCACTTTTTAGAGTTTAGAAATATACAATTATTATCCACAAAGAAATTTTTCCTCTTGAAAATGACAAGTCTAACTTTTAAGGTCTACCTGTTACCTTTTTTAAGGTTATCAAATGTATTTATTCTTTTTAATACCTTTGCTATATGTGAAATAGACAATATTGAGACTAACAAAATAAGTTAAAAATTTTTTAACAATGATCTTAGTTCTATCATATCTTGTCTGCACTAAAATAAGAATAAATATTTTTTGTTTTGGACATCTATAGAATTAAACTAATTTGTTTTGTTTTTAGTTATACATATCATATTCCGCTGTAGATAAAGAATATTATTTAGTCGACCCATTAGTCTGTCTGAAGCTTTGTTCAAGAATTTTTATTACAAAACCTTAAAAAAATGTAGTTTACCTCCCACACACTTAAAGAAAGTAGAAAATGTAGGTTTTTAAGGCATGTTCAGTAGTTTACGAGATTTACCAGAACATATAGTTAGAAAAAAATATAGTGCATATTATGGTTTCATATTTCATTTAGACATTAATTTAGCAAAACAAATATGTACTCTAGTTTTACTGAATAACAAAATTAGCTACAATTTTCTTAGCCATTTGGGCTTTGTGTTTCTTCTGACAATAATCGGAACAGCATTTGAAGGAATTTTATACCTATATGTTGGGTAGTTAATGAATCTAAACTCTGGCTGTATGACACGGCGAGTAGACTCAATCTGTAATAAAATAGTACATCAATATAAACGATTTCAAGAGATACTCTTACATAATAATCTGTACAATAAATATTTATACAAATAAATAGTTTAAGACAAGAATCATATTGAAATGAAACTTCTTTAGGCGCATGAGAGTAAAATTTTTACGGATCATGAAGATATGCAGCTTTTTTGATGCTAGCGCGTAGCATTTTTATTTACAAGTCGTCATTTGAGATTTGAATAAATTATTTGTGTTAATTTTTGACACTTTTAGTCTTTTAATGAGAATGAAATTTCTAACATATATTCCTTTTACCCTTCCCTTAAGACTAGGTATACAAATAGAAATTACGTTTACCAAAAAATTCTTATACGTGCGTCTTATACTTTTACGTGACACTGGCGAAGTCAATTGTGACAGTCTGGCACAGGAAATAGTCATAACTCCAAATAATAATAAGTCTCGGCAATCTTGAAGTTTTAGATTTGTATAAATATAAACACGACTTAAAAATTACTTTTCCAAGGAAATTTTATTTCTGACGTGTGTATATTGTATGCACGCATTTTTATTTTTTTAAATTCGGTAATTTTTAAAACTCTTGAACCGCTATTGACGGAACTTTTATTCTTATACCACATTTGATTTTATAGGGGCATGCATATTATTTCTGGTTATACATTGTTGCTTTTTATTCCAAAATATTTACAAGAAATTAAAACGTTTAGTTAGCCGAGTTTATACGTAGCCTCTACTTACCACATATGAAGTTATTCCGAACAATATCATTATGGAAAATGTTTTTAGCAACATGTTAGTACCTAGATAAACGATAAAATCACATTTTTATTAAAATAATAAAATATCGACCATATACTTTTATGACGATTTTATTGTTCAATATTGATTGTAAAGCAGTTTTTTCTTTATTTTGTAAAATTTAGGCTTTCACACGCATATATTTTAATACCGTGGGAATATGGGGAACTCCATACATAGAGATCTATATAGCGAAAAGAGTCACTTTCAAGTCAACAGCATAGAGTTGTTAAGATCTCTTTATGAGTGAGTGGTTTAGTTGTCTAAAACCATTTTCTCATCGGCTGGATGGTTTTAAGGTCTATAAAGGTACATAGGCACAAACCATTTTTATGTTATTTATTTATTCTTATTGCACACAAACATACAGATTTTGAAAGAAAACACTAACAAAATTTTAGATAAGAGTGTACAAAAGCGGTCTTATCTCTTAAAGCGATCTCCTCCAGACAACCTTGGAGATAATAGCCCATGAAATTACTGGGTAAGTGCAACAGAACATCCTACTATAATTTCTACTACTAGAAATTCAGGTACATGCAAAATGAATACTATATAATATAATACACACATACATGTATATACACACATATTCAAATAATTACATAAATACATATATGATGTATTAAATTTCAAGTCACCATGCGAGCGCAATTGTAAACGATTATCTCTTTCCGTAAAAGTAAAGCGTGATTTTAAATGTGATGGTGTGTGGGGTTAAAAAAGTATGGAATACAGGAGAGCAAGAGCATGTAAATTTCTGCGCTATCGGATTGGTAGCCATTTCAGCTGAGTGCGATAATGAGAGACGTGATCATATTTTCGAAGACCAAAGATAAACCGAATACAGAGGTTTTGTAGTGTTTCTAGTTTGTTAAGTAAATTCTCGGATAAATCCAAATAACACACATCAGCATAATCTTATATTGGTAAAACGAGCGAGTTAGCTAAGACAATTTTTGTCTTAATGTGTGAGAGATTCTTCCATCTTCTCAAGTATCCATTGGTTGCAAAAACCTTACGACTTAACTCCTTGACCTGTGGCACCCATGTTAGAGAACTGTCGATGATTACGCCAAGATTTCAAATTGAATCGCTTATTGGAATGACAGTATTATTAAGAACTATAGGTGGCATGGTATTCGGATTGAGCCTAGCTTTTTGTTGCTACCAAAAATAGCTATTTTAGACTTATTTCGATTTATGATTAAGCCGTATGACTTGCACTAACTAGAGATTTTAACTAGCTCTGCATTCATAGTCTCTAAGGCTTCATTAATGTCATCAAAGGGGCCCGTCATGTAAATCTGCAAGTCGTCAGCATACAGGTGGTAAGAGGATGAGATCACAGAGGAAAGCGTGTTAATGAAGACGATAAAGAGGAGCGGAGATAAAACATCACCCTGTGGTACACCAGCTTTGACAGGAATACGTTTTATATATATATAGATGTGGACTTAGGTATGAAAAAGGAAAATATATCTAATAGTAATTATTGTATTGTCGTTATACCAAAGAGATGACGCGGTTATTGGATAAGAAAATTCAATCAATATTTCTTTAACTAAGCGTATCCTTATTACAACATTCCTCTCTCACTATGAAAATTAATTGTAATACGAAATGAAATTGTACCATATATTTAAAAGTATTTTTGTTATGGTGAGCTAATGGAAATATTAAGTTGTTATTTACTATAATTTAAATTACATACATAGCATCACGCCTCATTCCCATAGGGGTAGGCAGAGACCACGCCCTTCCACTTGCCACGATCCTTACATATCTCCTTCGCTTCTTTCATTCTCATTAAACCTTTCATACAAGTTCATCGGTTTTAAGTACTCTTGACCTGGCCCTTATTTAAGATGTCCTGGATTTGGTCCAGGAACGTTCGCCTTGGTCTTCCTCCTTTCAAATCCTTTCTGTCAGTCTCCTTTCATTCATTCTCTCTAGTGCCCAAACCATCTAAGCATACTTGACTTTCATTGCTTTTCTTTTCAAAGCTTGTATATGTCATGGCATAGCTTGGTAACCAAAGGTCTACGGCCAAAAAATAAACTTGAGCCCTTACGAAATTTTTTAAAAGCAGCCTAAGAATATAGGGGAGTTCCACGCAAGTTTCAAACAAAGATGCTCAAGACTTGTTGAGAATTTCTCTGTCTTTTGCAAATAAGTTGCCATCGTTGTACCCGCGTTCCCGAAATTTGATTTATTTATATTCCGAATGTGGGAGTGGTTTTCACTACAGTTTGTTCGCGTTAAGAATGCAGTGAATCATCATTGTTGGCCCGCCTTGCCCCGCCCCTTAACTTCACTGCATTCTGAACGCGAACAAACTGTAGCCTATTTATATTTTGTAAGTCAGGGTCGGAGGTAACCCCTGAGTTTTAACCGCTTTAGTGCATAAATAGATTAAATTAAATATATTATTTGTTACTTTTAAAAATATTTATTATGTACAATTTCAAGATTATCATTGTATTAAAAAACATATTTACTTATGTTCATGAAAAGATACAACATGTTTTAAGGATAGAATCTCTTGAATCTCTCAATTTCAATATTGAATCTAAATTTTAAAATAAAATAATTTAGTTATTTCTAATAAATTTACGAAAGTGAAACGTTGCAGTGTTAATAATTTTAATCAATTAAATGTACACTTCACATAAATATATATGTATTTCAGATTTATTATATTAATAGTGTTAGAAGCGTAAAACACCAATATTTACAACCCACCACAAATAACCTATTCCCAGCAATTGAAGAAAAGATTAATAGCAACGATGTTATTACGGAAGGCAATAGGAATAATGAAAATGGTTATCTTTTCATATTAAGAATAAAAAATGGCGTAAACGTTTTTAATGATATTATAAAACAAATAGCACGTCAAAGGGTCGTTAAAATTAAAAAAGCAAAAAATGTTAAAAACGAATTAATAAGGCGAGAACACAACGAGAAGATGCGACAAGTTATCAATTTCATGTCGAATCACATGCTCACAACTATTTATTTCTACAATGAAGTAAACAGAATAAAAAGGGACAGAATGGTTAAAGATGAATTAAGACAAATGGTGGAATACTTGGAGAGGCCACAGAATGCGGAAATAAAAACATCGGTACTTAATTATTTCTACTTTAACTTGAAAGAAAAAGCTAAGAACAAAGTTAAGAATATATGGGATGAAAAAGTAAACGACTTGAATATAAACGTGATAAGAGATCCATTTAACGATGGGTACATAAATTGAAATAGATTTTAGACAATAAAAGCTTAACATACATAAAGAAAGCTTAAAATATCCTATAACCCTGTGTGAAGTTTTTATTTAAATTGAAATTAAATTAGTTAAGATAAAAAACATTCTTTTTAATTCTCGCGTATGGAAGCCTCTTCGTTTTAATACCTGTTTAGAGTTTAGATAAGTGTATAGTATATATTATCACCTTGATTTCAAAATGATGTGAAAATAAAATAAACTTTCACGGTCTCTTACAAAGAACAGGTAAAAGGTAAGGTAAGTAGTAGCCCATTAACGTCCCACTGCTAGGCATAGGCCTCCTTACTCATATGAGAGAGGGTTTTTAGAGTATCAACCCACCACGTTGCTTCACTGGGGATTGTGGGCATAGTACACAAGTGCACTCTATTCCTTCACTCTCATAGTCCCTTGTTCCGGAAATCCGACACGACTTGAGAGAGATGTGATGGTGGAGCACATCGCCAACTTTTCAACTTTGGACAAATATTGAGAAAATCTTACTAGAAACCTCAATATCGGTTTTTGAATTGGCCCGACCCGGGACTCGAATCCAGGACCTCATGTCTGTAGTCGAACATGCTAACCACTAGACCAATGTTATATGGATCTATATATATAAAAATCAATTGCTGTTCGTTAGGCTCGCTAAAACTTGATAACGTTTGGACTGATTTGGCCAAATTTATTTTTGAATTATTTGTGGGAGTCCATGGGAGGTTATAAAGGTGAGTAAATATGAACAATGCTTGAAATATAGTGAAAACAGCGATTTCGCTTTCCTTAAGAAACCATCCATACCATTTCGTTTCATTCAGAAATCAAATTCAGGATAATAGAATACTTGTTTTTTTTTTTAATACCAAAAGTTTATTTATATTAGCTTTCGTAGATTTAGAAAAGACCTATTGGTCGAGTGGTGAGGAATGAGCTGTGGTCAACGTAATCTAAGTATGGGATGAGCGGTAGTCTGATTCAAGCATTGAAGTCTCTCTTTGGGTTCTCGTGCTTGTGTCAGAATAAACGGGGCGTACACGGAGTGGTTTTCTGTTGAAAGAGGTGTTCGACAGAGATGTTTTCGTCACCGTGGCTGTTCAACCTATTCATGGATAACTGTTTGACGGATTTAAACGAAAGTATATATGGGTTGAGAATGAATGAATTAGTCATCAAATGTTTACTCTACGCTGATGATCAAGTAATACTTGCGTCACCCGCTAATGAACTACAGGAGATAATGGTAAATATTCCCTTCCTTTCAAAGCTTCATTCATAATGAAGTTTGGAATGGAAAGGAATGTAAAAAAACGAAATTTATGCTTTTTGAAAGAGATGAATCTATGATGAATAGCAATATTTTAATAGATGGGGAACAGGTGAAAGAATTTCTATACTTGGGATCTAAATTTACAAAAGATGGAAAATTCGAAAGGAGAGTGAATGCAGGGAATATGGTAAATGGTGCCCTGCGTGCTTTTATGAATAGCCAGATGGTGTCTCAAAGGGCCAGACTGGCTGTGCACGCAGGAGTGTTGGTGCCAACACTTATGTATGGTAGTGAAAGTTGGGTATGGCGGTAGAATCACAAAAGTAAAATAAATACGGTAGAGATGAGGGCGTTGTGATGTATGAGTTGATTAAAACTGAGTGAAAGAGTAAGAAATAGTGTGATAAGAGAACGTTGTGGTATAAAAGAAGACGTAGTGACTAAAATTGAGAAAGGTATGCTTAGATGGTTTGGGCATGTAGATTTATGAGTCAAGAGTGAATGCGAAAGTTGGCCGGGGAAGACAGGACATTTTAAATAAGGGCCAGGTCAAGAATACTCTAAATTGACGAACTTGTATGAAAGGTTTAATTAGAATGAAAGAAGCGAAGGAGATATGCAAGGATCGTGGCAAGTGGAAGGATGTTGTCTCTGCCTACCCCTATGGGGATGAGGCGTGATGCTATGCATGTATGTTTCTTTTTCATTTGTTTTTGATATGTGACATTGACCACCAACAATTTTTGATTGTGGCTATTAATAAGATTTTATGGACATTGGCGGGAATCTGGGCGTAAAGCCCGCGTTTTTTGATAACGTATTCTTTTTTTGTTAAGTTTTGAGCCGTTAATAAAGTCGAAACAGTCTGCAATTTCATAATCAATCAGTTTTTATTTATTGATTGTGATGCGGTACAAAGTTTGCCGATTCAGTTACATATATAAAAATATTAAAGCATTACACGCGATACAAATTTGTTATCACTTGTTTGATTATTTTTAGCGCCATTAACTTACAGTTTTGTTAAAACTCCTCATTTGCTTTCGAGCGTCGATATATAGATCTAACATTTGATTATTAGAAATGAAAGACTATATATTTTTCTCTATTTTTATTCACAACATAAAGCAGTTTGGGCGAGCTAGGTTTTAGAATTGAAATGAGTTCAAACAGCTTTGATCCAGGCAAAATATCTACCGTAAAGGACCCCTGCAAAAACATGTATTATTTTTAAAGGCACAAATTTGTATACATCTTTACAATTGCATACATATGGAGGCATTTCAAAAATACGAATGATAACAAAATTGGGGGATAGCTTGGTGTTGTAGCTAAATATCTATCACTCCATCCGAATTCAATGAAAACACTGGATGGCTAAAGGATCAAAGAATTTATTATGCTAAAAGTAAGGGCCGTAAAACATATTTTATTTATAAAATATGTTTTACGGCCCTTACTTTAAGGCCTACTTACTTTAATACGTCTCGTATTATTTATACGAGACGTATTCACGTACAACAAACGGCCGTGTCCATAACACAGCCACTTCCCATTTCTTTTTACTGATTATTTGCAAAATATTATAAATCATTATCATTTTCTTACCCTTATCCCACTAGGTAGGGTCGACACAGCATGTTTCCGTTCTCCACTTCACTCTATCCGCTGTCATTTCTACATTAACACCCCTTACACACATATCTTCTTTCACACATTTCATCCACGCTTTTTTTGGTCGCCCTCTCCCGGCCCTTCCGCTAACCATCATATTTAGGACCCTCTTGCGTACATGGCTATCCTCTCTTCTCATGACATGTCCATACCAGGTTAGCCTTTCACTCTTTAACTTCTCAGTCACAGGTGCTATTTTCACACTTCTTCTAATATACTCATTCCTAATCTTATCTATTTTTTTCACTCCACACATCCAACTCAACATTTGCATCTCCGCTGCATGCAATTTCCTTTCATTCTCCCCTTTGGTGGCCCAGCACTCTGATCCATACAGGATGACAGGTCTTAAGATCGTCTTATAAATTTTCCCCTTTAGTTTAAGAGGCATTCTGGCATCGCAAATTGTGCACAAGACCTGCCTCCACTTCCTCCAACCTGCGTTTATCCTGCTAGTAACATTTCAATGCATGTTCTATAAAATATTTGCAGCGAGACATAAAAATATTATCACTTACAAATTTATTTACTTTATTCTTCTCAGATCGTAACATTACGTCCGGATTGACTTCTTCCTTCCACACATCGTCCCAATAATCCTAAAAATGGTTTCTCAGAAAGTGAAGTATAATTTATCAAGGTATGGTGTAGATTATTATCAATTAAATAACAGTTTAGTACGATATGGAGTTGAATGCATATAACTATAGCAAAATTTTGAGTTTTGAAATGATACAGCTACACAACTTACTAGACAAATAAAATACAATTTTCTATATTTAATCAGACTTTTGTTAGGAAACCGATTGTGTGCAAAATAAACTTACCCCTGTCCTAAGGATATCTTTTTGTATTAAGTCTTCCGTTGGATTGCTAGGCTTTGATCCTTCTAATAGAGCTGATTGTTTAGCTATCTGTAAAACGAAATCTGGAGGTGCCTGAAAAACGTATCGAAGTAAAAGCTTCTATAGGCGTTAACTTAATCAGAGACTTATTTTGGCTTGGAAATATACAGGATGCAGCCATCTCATTTATGTGAGCTGGTATTCTTGGTACCAGTGGTACACGCTAAAAGTCCCATAGGTCGTCCAACGTTGCGCTTCAAAGATTGTGCCACGAAGGAGTAAATCCTTGCTCCGCAACTGCTACAAACTAACAAAACCAAGAAACCTATGGTGGAAAAATCTTAAAGATGGCTGCCTTGTGCACGAAAGGACTTGGTTCGAAGTTCTTGTAAGCAGGGGTGTCTCTTTAAGACATATCAAGTGAAATCAGACCTAAACTTCTGATGCCCTGTTAAAGTCCGAAACAATCGTTCCTGTGTCGGCTTAACCACACAAATGTTTTGACTTGACAATGATTAAACTTCTTTCAAGACGAGTAAAGGTCAATGATGATGATGGTGATCAAATGAGAATAAGTCATCACGCTATATAAAGCTCTTTCTAATAAACTCAGCACTCGTCAACTAAAGGAGAAGAACAGTTTTGATTAATTATTTATCGTTATCACTCTTAAGTACGTACCAATTTTTTTTTTTTTTGTTATATATATAATAAGAGCTGTTTTTAGTCTAATATGTCAAGTGAGGTACAATAAAGTATTATGAATTATACAACTTTAAGGGATGCAATAATAATTATACCTTAACAGGCGTTATGTCTTTTTCAGTCGCTTTTTTCGCCTCAAGATATTGCTGCAAAAAAAGCAATTTATTTTTAGAAAACTAAGTTATTTAAAATTTCAAAAGCTAAAGAAAAAATGATAGGATAAATAAAGGATTTCACGAAATAACGATAGGACAAATAGAGGAATTCACGAAATAACGATAAGACAAATAATGATAGTATAAATAGGGCAATGCATCAAACAACAAATAGCAAGCTAAAAAACAAAACTTGAAGGACTTACAATTACATATTTAAGCCTCAATAAAAAACTTATACGGATTTTAATTAACTTAAATTAATAGGTTAAGAGTAAGTCAATTTTGATAGTTTTCAAGCTGTCATGGTTATTTACCTTTTAGGTTCAAAATTTCCGAAAAATGTATACATTGTTTAATTGTTCCGGGCATGAAAGTATAAATAAATTGGAAAAAATATGGACTCTAACCTGCACTCTTTTGTCCAATTCAGCTTCGGCCGCGTCATTCAATATTTTCTTCTAACATACAAATTTCATGAATATAAGAAGATTAGATAAAGCATACAACATAATAAGTAATACAAGGTATTAGAAAAACGCTTCTGAAAACGAAGACTGACAGTTCCAATGACACATTTGATGAAGGGCCGGAAAACAAATGATCCCGATTTAAAACATGTTTTATTAGCATTATTTACGGTTCATCATGTTACTACAGCTTAATGAACCGATAGTTTCATAAAAAATACATTACTTTAAAAAAAAATAGCACTGAAATACAAAATTACTATTGTGTCACTGTTTTTGGAAGCGGTCTCCTAATACCTTGTATATAAAAATTACAAAACTCTTTCCAATTCCAATGTACGACTGGTGATGATGTTAAGGTACGACTTACAATCTAAAATTGCAAGAGCCCCTTCCTCACGACAGGTCCTGAGAAGGACCCACAACAAACTCAGTCAGGTACCTTTTTTACCATTATTATTACAATAAAATATTAATTTATTTATCAATTCATTCCATTCCAACCTTTTTTATCTTCTAAGTTATCTTTCAAATCATTGTAGGATTTTTCAATGAATTTTAATAAATATTTATTAAAATAATGACTGAATTTTGAATAAACTACATTAACATCTATTATAATTAAATGAGACGTTAAAAAAATATGAAACTTGAGTTGATGTAAATAGTTGAGTAGTATATTAGGCACTTAGCGACGAAAGTACGACATTGCCGCCCGCGTGATAATTGTCACGTTGATAATAATGCGGGTTGCAATGCCATACTTTCTTTTTGTGGTGTCTATACAATTTTTATATCATACAAGGATCGAAAATTTGTCAAACTTACTCATTTATTAATCGGGTGGCAATGTAGTACTGTTGTCCCTCAAAATAGGGCCGAAAGTATGAACTTTCAATCCAAGTATGGTAAAATTGAATTGTATTAACGATTGTAAATTTACACACGGTATACATATAAAGAGAGAGTCACGTGATAGTAGCAGTTGAACAATTATTTATAATTATACAAACCTCAACGTAAGGATACGTCAATACAAATCTTCTTCCAAAATCTGGGTAGTTTACTGGGATATTGTAGTGTTGGTTAGTACCGAATAAATCAGAAGGTATGCCAGCCTGTGAAGCCTTATTCATTTCTTCTCTCTATTATAGACATACGTGTGAACCATATCATACATTTAATTAAAAAAATTAAGTGACACACTATAACTTGTTTTATATACGGTACTAGGAGACCGCTTCCGAAAACGAAGACAAACGATAGTATTAATGACATGTGATCATGGGACATAAAACAAAATTGATATTGATTAAAATGTTTTTAAAATATGATTTTTTTAATCAAGATAGATTTTTTTCCTTCCCATCTTCAGGTATCATTAGTAATATCGTTTTCGGAAATGTTCCCCTAACACTTTGTATATTGTNAGACGAGAATGCGCGAGTCTACTAGTATCGTATAATGATTGACAAAACATAATATGTACCATAACATTGTTCAGCACTTCTTCCTGTAAAAATATAAAAGGTCGTGTTTAAAAAAAAAGGTAAAAAAAATATAATAATACCGCAATCAGCTCCTCTGTCGTACTAGATAAACATCACAAACAATTATCGTACTTGCTATACTTATTATCAATTTATATTTGGCTTCAAGGTTTACGTGATATTACAAAAAAATCGTTATGAGTTGTTTTTTTTATTTACTTTTGGGGTAAGTTAAAAAAACGCGCCAAATTTTATAATCATAGACAATGCATTTTTTCAGTAGTAATCTTTTTTTCGGCCTCGGGTGCTAGGCTTTTATAATTGTGTTTACAGATACCTTAACAAATTTATAACTTCTGTTATTTTTCACAATGTTGTATGTGATTTGTTATTTCAATTGCTTTTGTTACAACGTTATTATTACTAAATGTTGAATTAACAATTACTTAACCAATTATTACTATTAATCCAATGTGCAGGATAAAAGAATAGTATGATAATTCGAAGGTATGAAGAATTTTTAATTTGTGATATAGTTTTTACCTTAGATGACTTCACCTCAGTATCTATATTTTTATCTTCCAAAGATTGTGGGTCTTGGTTCTTTAACTAAAATAAAAACATATAACTTAGGTAAAAATTAGTTCTCACATATCAATAATTGTTACTCGTGTCATTTTTACCCCACGCCATTTTAGCGTCCGCCCCCTCCCCCCGCGCCGTAACTTGAGAATAGGTGGGGATAGGCCCTATTGCAGATCTAATCATAGACCAACTACGAACTTTAGAGATACATAACAATTAATATGACTTGCTTTGTCATGAATATTTTTACCTTTTCTATACCACCTCCAATTTCATCTTCAACAAGTTCAGGATCTTCTTTGCTATTTATCTGCAATCGAAATGTTATAATTTTTACTCGTATTTAAAAAAAATATTTGAAGTAACCTTGTTTTGTAAACTTGTATGGAAATTTTAAAGAATTAAATACGTTGATTAAAAAAAACATATGTGATTCATTAGTACAGTTTCACGATAAGTAGTTCAAATTTGATTTCTACTCTTTTCAATTTATTGATTATATACCTGATTTATTTAAGAACCCATAATGGTATTAAATTAATATCAATTATAATAGTTTGGCGGAATATAGATTAATATTGTTTAAAAACTACCTTTGTGTTATCCGCGTCATTGTCGTCTTTGTCAACTGGGGCTGTTGTCTTAGTCTGAAATATATTTATTTTATAATATATTTAAAAAGAACCGACATTTCAACAACGATCTTGATAATTGTTACGAATAAAATGTTATCTGCCTTGCAAATAAAATATTAATGCCCTTTCTCTAACTTTTACTTTTCTTGATGCGTTAGGGAAAGCGATGAGAGTCATTTTTTACGATGCACTGCACACCGTCACAAAGAAACCGACACCCTGAAGTTAGCTATAGTCAACATTTTAGTTTTATTTATATTTTATAATTATTATATAATACCTTAATTATTTTATATTACTAGTAAGATATATTGTGACTAGTAAATATCAACGTGGCATGCTTATCAAAATTATAACTTTTAGATCCAATGAGGTTAGTTTACGTTTACCTATTATTAGTGTAATTTTTTCTACAAACGTAGCATAAGGCAAAAGGCTTCTAACGCGTGTACATAAGTACACACACTTTTATTACTTTTCGTTTTGTTCGTCATTTAGATTTTCCACTGTTTCGACGACGAAAATTTTTCATAAATTAACTTTTTTTTCGAAGCGTATAATGTATTTTGAGTAATAAAGGCCCACAATACCCACTATATATCTTTATTAAAACTATACGTATTAAAATGCAACGTCATCTTGCGAACGGGATAAGTAAAAAGGAAAATGTTATTTTTGATGAATACCTCTTTTATAGTATCTTCGATTTCATCGTTTTCTTCTTTTTCTCCCTCTTCTACTTTGTCTATTTTTTCTTCTTTTTCCTCCTTTTCTTCTTTGTCCTCATTTTCTTCCTTGTCATCCTTTTCTTCTTTCTCTTCCTCGTCATCCTTTTCATCTTCTACATCTTCGGGATGTGAATTAGTTAGCTAAAATTATGATATTTATTAGTCAACCTGGTAATATAAATCTCTTTAACCGCTTATGTCTTTAGAGTCTTACTATCTTTCTCTCTTTTTCTTTCCTATAATAACGAGCGCTTAAGATTTTGTATACTTTGTCGTACAGACATTATAGTATATACATTTAAATATAAGAAAATATCTATTAAATGGTTAAACAAATATGTAGATTTCGGTAGAATTTGTTGGTTTTTATTTTCTAAAAGTTATTAAATAATTTTTACCGTATATATTATTTTATACTAGTCCTATCATCTCACCTTTTCGTCAGCATCGTTATCATCGTCATTGGCATCTGATGCTCGATGGCTTATCTGAAAATTTGAGAGTACATAAATTATATCTCGTGTAGCTAAACACCATCTAGATTTATGAGTAACATGCACAATTTTATCATTTACATAATATTGTCTTACGTTATTATTATTTTTAAAGAAAATTTCAATAAAAATACAGTTAAATTGAACCTAGTAATTAATAATTTTTATGTAAAGTAAGTAAGTAGCAGCCCATTAACGTCCCACAGCTGGGCACAGGCCTCCTCACTCATATGAGAGAGGGTTATTAGAGCATAGACCCACCACGCTGCTTCACTGCGGATTGGCAGGCATCAATTTTTATGTAAATTATATAAATCGTACTCGAAAATCATTTAAACCAAAACTATTGTATGATTGATAAATTATATAAATCTTATTCTAAATACTTACTCCAAAATTAAACAGCAACACAAAACAATAAAATACTGAAAAAATCATAATACGCATGACTATTATATCCAAGTGGCTGTTGAACTTTATCGCTTGTTAACTTTTTAATTAGGTTTACGATAATTACTTAGATTAACATTATTTTGAACACGTAGTTTTTATACGTTATGTATTATTCTTTCTTGGAAAAGAATATTAATTCTATCCTCTCCCAAACTTGGTAGTTAGATTTTTTTTTTACTATAATCCAATGTAATTAAATATAACTTTATAGCGAAAAAAATGCTGACTCGTATAAACTTTGATGATGTTAATATTTAATTTTTTTATACCACCCATCGTAATCCACACCTCTTCTAGTGGGCGACATATTTGCTTCATTAAGAATTGAAAACAAATAATGTTTTTTGCTAAATTGGTTTTGATCAGTGCTATTGCCTGATTTGTTTTTTTAATAATCAGTAGGAAGTAATGCATTACTAAATATTTTATATGAAAAATACATGGTTTCGCAGGTACCTGTTTCATTTACAACAAATATTATTTCTTTTTGACGTGAATACGTCTTAAAAATCCCTTCCATAGGTAGGCAAATAAAAAAAACGAAAGATGACTTAAATGGGCTAGAGTTTAGTGTTGTAGCTCCATACCTGTCACTTCCAACCGAAGTTTAATTACACCACTGGATCCACTAAAGCATCAAAGAATTTTTTAAGTTTAGTTAGGACTTTAACATATTGCTATTTTACATGAGATCTATTACCCGATACGAGACGTATTCACGTACAACAATCGGCCGCGTCCTTTACACAGCCACACCCCTTTTTTTTGTAACAAGTCATTCAATAGTAAAAAATCATATTGTTGGTTAAATTTAAAGATTGCAAGGAGGTTCGGTTATTGACTATATTAAAAGACTACTAATGGATATTATCCAAAATATATATCACTTAAGTAAAACTAGCAAATATACGGAAGTAGAATTATTTCAGGCATCAAACTGCAGATCAGACTGTATAAACAAACCTTTAGCCTTTTTTGTAAAATAAAAAATTACATCGAGTTTGACATAAATGACGATTCTCTCAGTACAATATATATTGAAGTAATGAAGTCAGCTGAATGATGCATTTCAAGTTTATTTTAAAAACACTTTAAGTATAATGCAAAATTTATTTTACTGCTATTTCGCCTAATTACTGTATTAGATGGAAATCAAGAAAATAATTTATTTATAACCAATAACAAGTATTTGTTTTTGTGGCTTTATTTTTTGCTTCAATCATTGAGTAAAATGTTTGGAAGGCCAAGATGCAGAGAATGGACACCTTTAACAACACAACAACTTCGCCTCCGGGGTCTTATTCAGGTAAAACTAAATATATTAACGAGATATCTGGGTTTTATAACAAGTGTTTACGTGAATAAAATTTACTAACATACACCCACACAATGACATTTTCTACTACGTTTAATAAAGCTTTGAAATTGATTGTTCTTTATGCTTATTGAAGAAATCATCTACAACTCTATAATTTGGAGTTATATTTAGAATATGCTTCAGATACCCTATTTTTTTGCTTTTATAGCGGACTTCTTATTGCTTGACTGTGACTGTACTGGATAGTAAGTGATGATACAGGCTAAGATGGTACCATGTGAACTTTATAACTGGTACTATACTACCAGTTTCAATGCAGCAATTTACTAGGCTAGAAGCCAAAAAATTGCCTTCTAGCTTAATTCTCCCACCAAACCAGACCTACACATATTAGAAAATACACTTTGTCTAAAAACCAGTATTCTAGAATTTTTATATTAAATCAAACAAAGGGATTCCAAAAATATTACCACAGTATAGATCACCTTGAGAGTGCTTAATACATATATTACTGACTACATCTTGAACTTGACTAATTTCATTGAGTTCATCATCAATGTATATTAAATGATTTTAAGTTACTTAGCTGTTGTATTTTTCCATATTAACTTAATAGTGCATTTGATAAAGCCTATGGACTCTGAGGATTAAGAGAAGTACAAAGGTTTATATTTATAGCTTAACCAATTCAATTAACTTGATGACCTTGTACAATATTGTTGAAGAATGTGTAAATGAGCATTTGTTGTTGTATAGATTAATATGAGTTTATATTTTTAAATTGATAAGTAGGCAAACATTGTATAATTTTTTTTAAGTGTATGTCATGTTGAACTAAAAAATTTGTGTGTACATATCAAGGGTACCTGAAATATAGGCATAACATTCCTGAAAGTTGTGACTTCAGATGAGATGTGTGTTTAGTCATTGCAGATCTGATACAACTAAGATGGTCTGAATATCAAGATAAATGTTAAACCTTTAACATGCACCAATGTTATCTAAGCAGCTAGTCGTATCAAAGTTTCAGGACAGTCAGGCACAATTGTGAATTTAAAAAAGAAATTGTGCATACAAAATGATAGCCAATATGATACAATTGTTATGTATGTTATGATTTTTTTAATAGCTTTGGAAAATTGCACTGGGACATTTAATGTACTGTATATAAGTAATCACATCTTTTAATTTAAACTATTTACATTTGTCTAAGGTCTGTCAAAAGAGCTAATTCTGTTTAACAATAGCATAAGATAGGGTTATTAACTATAATTGTGATGCTAATCAGGACCAAGAGGGAAAGATATACATATAATAATGTAAAAAAAAAAAAAAGTTACACACACCAGTTATATTCATGAAATTAAAAAGTATACTTTAAATAACAGAGTGCTACTACAGTTACTGTTTGACAACAACCTTGAACCATAGTTTCTTATATGAGTGCAAGATTTTATATTAAAAAACTATATTTAAAATTCAGTTACAATTGTAATGCAATAAAGACTACAATCAAATTGTATTGTGAGAATAATGTTGCTGATTCTATTTTTATTATTAATTATACTTTAAACTGGCTATTTGATGTTATTGCAAAGTTTTGAGTTATTGACTAATAAATTGTCTGTCTGTACAAACATAATATACATAATTTTTCTTCATCGCAATCAGTAGTTGGTTCGTATAGAATATAGTTAGCCTAAAAGCATATAAGCATCTTTGAAACCAATTATATTCTAATTTACCATGTGTATTAAAAAACATCATCTTTTCATTCTATATTTCAGTCCCTGGGTTTATTTGCTGTTTGTACACCAAATTTAATTTGTGAAAATGTTACAGACAGATTTACTAGACATCACATACTATTTCATAGAAATTTGACTTTGAACTCTTATAAACATAAAACCCTAAAAGGGGTTTTCTTATATAGCCTTCTTATTTTTCCAAAAATGAAAGTAGCCTAAGATCCTAGATTCTAGACTGCCTCATTGGTCTAGTAGTTAGCATGTTCAACTACAGACATGAGGTCCTGGGTTCGAGTCCTGGGTTGGGCCAATCCAAAAATCGATAATGAGTCTTCCATTAAGATTTTCTCAATATTTGCCTGAAGTTGGGAAGTTGGCAGTGTGATCCACCTCCGTGCCACGGAGAGCACGTTAAGCCATGGGTCCTGCGCCTGATCTCTCTCCGGACGTGTCGGATTCCCGTCACAGCGGACTATGAGAGTTAAGGAATAGAGAGTGCACTTGTGTACTATGCATACCAATCTGCAGTGGAGCAGTGTGGTGGGTTTATGCTCTAAAACCCTCTCTCATATGAGTGAGGAGGCCTGTGCCCAGCAGAGGGATGTTTGAGCTGATACTTATCTTACCTTTATGCATCTAGCTGTTAATTTGAAAATACAAACAGGTGCTCAAGTTTTATTTATTAGTATAGCTTGAAATGAATACTCTTTTAGGCATGCCACAACCCATTGCACAACATGCAAACCCACAAAGTGTGTACTTTGTGGGTTTTGAATGTGATAGTATTGAAACAGTATGTAATGCTTATGTCAGCTAAATTGGGTCTTATCACATACAGTTGTGAATATTTTAATACTTATTTAAAACTAACAATTTCACACAAATAGATACCAATCTAGTGACAGTGGAAAGTTTACCAAGTCAGATTTATTTTTGTTAACATAAAAGTTTTACTTCACTTAGTTTTCAATTATTTTAAGACAGATATACAAATATATGTACTGAATACCTCAGAGCTGTGCTAACAAATAAAAGCAGTCATTCTGGAATACATAGGCTTTTCTGTCTATGTTGTGTATATTTTAAATGATTATTAGGTTTTTTTAGGTAATATTTAATTTTTTTACATGTGCAGTAGAGGGTAATTGCAGTTCTTGTGATATGAATTATTTTACCACTCTTACTTAACTCATGCTGATAATGGATGTTTTAAAGGATTTTCAGCCATATCTAATCAATGTTGATAACATTTCTTTTTAACTTTAAATAATATACATTTGGTTATGTTTTTTAGTCGTTATTTGCATTCTTTTTATTGTTGTGTACAGGTTAGTTCCTAACTAAGCCACCTGGCAGTAAGTGGTAGTATGGTGTAAGATGGTAATATGCTAATCTAGTAAAAGGTAATTGATCTCTTAATGGAAACAGTATCGTACGACAGTTGACGGCTTCACTGGTGCAATTGTGCGATTACTGGCTTCATTACCAGAGGTCGTGGGTTCGATTTCCGGCGTGACAAATTTGGGAAATCGCATTTTCCACTTTGTTTAAGATTATCTTAGCAGCATGGAGTTGCCGCGTTCCGGTAAGATATGTTTAGAAACCATAAGAGGGAAATTTACTTCTTACCTGTAGCGCGCTTCTTGTAGGTGAGATTACAGTCAGCAATAAAAAAAATCCAGATGCTTGACCGTGCGTATTTCCTAATAGGGTGGTAACTAACCACGACCATAAACTCTCGCTACTCCAAAGAAAAATAAATTATAAAAAATAATTTTCTAAATTTCTCTATAAGAATAGGGATCGGACTATCGTCTAGTACTTTTACTAGAGTTGTGAGTAAAGAGGTAAGTGGCAGCCTATTAACGTTCCACTGCTGGGCACAGGCTTTCTCACTCATAGGAGAGAGGGTTGTTAGAGCATAGACTCACCACGCTGCTCCACTGCGGGTTGGCAGGCATAGTACACAAGTACATTCTCTATTCCTTCACTCTCATAGACTGGATGTGACGGAAATCCGACACGGCCGGAGAGAGATCAGGCGCAGGGCCGACGGCTCAACGTGCCCTCCGAGGCAAGGGGTTGGAGCATACCGCCAACTTCTCAACTTCGGGCAAATATTGAGAAAATGAATTGAATTGGCCCGACCCGGGACCCAGGACTCATGACTGTGGCCGAACACGCTAACCACTAGACTAATGAGGGGATGCGAGTACCCTCAACGAAATCAGCAAGACCATCTAAAGTCGATGTTGTAAAATAAATCACATCTTAAGGTTTATTCGGCAAACCAACTGTTATATAAAAAGAACTTTTACTTATGTGTCTGTTTTCTTTCTTCATAGATCGTGGGATATAACATAAGGCCACCGGAATGGTGTAGCTATCAGTGTAGTTATTATTTAACCTTGCACCACACAACGATGTCCGCACCATTCTACACTAGCGAGAGGATATGTTCACCGCATCCGAAATGGAAGGAGATTGATTCTGGTAACCACTACATAATTTAAATGATTTCTAATAGCAGTAAAAATTATTTAGCTCATTTGAAATCTTATTACATATTGTATTTACGGGTATATGCATTTATTTACAATATTCTGTATAGATCTATATATTATGTGTAGTAATTGAATGCCTATTGATAAATACACACCACTTACCTTCCCTCCTTTCTTTGACGGTTCGCCTAACGCTAGGGTTGTCTGGAAGAGATAGCTAATGAGCGATAAAACCGCCCTAATGCACACTAAAAGTGCTTGAGTAATTGTACATCTATTTTACGTGTGGTGGTCAATAAATATCTTGCTTTGGTAGCCCATAAAAGCTACAAGACGAAATCGTTCTAAATATTTCTTTGAAGTTTTTATGAAATAAATGATCACTTAAACCAATGAAGCTACATGATTAGTCAAATCAGACACGGCTTGGCACAACAAGGTTCTATATATAAATGAAATATTAATCTCTACGGCCATAAGTTTCTAAGTGAAATATTTTTCTATGTTCTGTCCCTAGTTACTGAGAATTGTGTTCAGCAACAGATTTACACCGGTTCCTATTCAGCGCCTCTCTTAGCATCGTGTACAAATAGGGGATGACGAGTCTTACTTAATCGATCGTCTTGTAGATAAGCGTGTGATATAAAGGCTGTCATAAAAGTTACTAATCGCATACCCAGGACAAACCCAGGACATTCCATAGCGAGATGATTAATAATGCAATGATATATTGTAGATTACCGAACAGATGATTCACACGCATAATATTATCAATACGCCATTCATCCAATATATGTAGGTCGAATGTTACGCAGTAATTTCTTTTAAGATAAGAGAATGCGAAAACGTCCATATGGTATAGATGTTATTTTTAATGACGTCGGTATAGTTTTTCAATTCTAAATCTACTACACTAGAACATCTTTAAATTGAACCTCGTTCAAGATAAAAATTTCCCCAAATCAAAGAAAAATGGATTTGCTTTTGAAGACAATGGAATCCAATGTCTTTAAACCCCAAAATCTGTGTTGCTGGAAATATCACCCTGTGTAAGTTCAAATAATTTGTGAAATAAGTGAAAAAACTTGTTTACGTAACTTGTAATTTGTTTATGTAAGACTGTCACACAATGGTTATTTTAAATGATTTAAAATAGAATTTATCATATCACAATTTCTAAACTGACCGTAGGTCAATTTTATGAGTCATGAAACGTGTATTTCATACGTTTATTACAATAACTGTATTGCATCATTGACATAAATACGTCTTCTGTATTTACTGACATATGTATATTTCACGATTACATGTGTAACACGAGTCTGCAAACCACTAACATTGTAGTTTTAGTTTGCGTCATAATTAACACGTATTTTCTACATTTTTAATCGCTCTTTATTTTCAAGTTCATTACTTTCCTCATTTGTCATTCTGTGTGACAATTTTAGTGTGCCTTTACTATTACTCAGGACGCCCATAATGGTTAAGAAGACATTATTTTGAAAATTGAACTCAAAATTAATCAGAAGTTGCATTCCATTCATTTTTTTTTTTTTTCAGAAATAACTCAACGTATGTCTTCTACAAATATTGTTATCAGAATTTGGTGTCATATTCTCTCACCGCCTTCCAAAGATGACGAGGAAAAATGCGACCAAGTACAGGACACTGTTATACAAACTTGGGGCTTGTATTTTAGCGGTCTTAGATACATCGGAGCTAATTTATCTTTAAATTTCACCTCGGATTGCTTCAAAAGCAACACTTTAGTATTTCAAATGCACGGCGGTTATTTTTGCTCGTATAAAAGTTTAAAACTAGACGTAATTCCCCCAGAGAATGAAATAGAACAGGGTTCTTTATCATCAGAGTCTTCGGGAAAAACTAATTTATCCAAAGTAACATTAGAGTCCAAGATTATATCAAGCCACAAACAAGCCAAGGAATCGAGATCTGTATCGCCCGGGAAGTACTCCAGAATACATGATAAAGAATATTCAAAAAGCCAAAGTCCTGTTGAGAGAGGTTTTAAGCAAAATTTCCCAGTAATAAGAAATTCTTCTAGTTTAAACACACCTTTAAGTAACAGGGATAGTAGACGAGATGATAGTTTAGAAAGAAAAAAAATAGACCCTAATCATATATATGAATACTCGCCAGATAATATCGATGTGCGAGAATTTTTAACCAGTGAACTCAACTGTGATATTTCAGTCTCCCAAGAGGAGCTGACAAATAAAGTAGATTTGAGCGAGACAGCCGAAAGTTATGACTTAAGAAATGAGGCTGATGGCGTGCCAAAATATAGGTACTTGGCTTTGAGTTTCCTGAAATCAGAGATCAGACCGAGCTATAATGCATCGAAATTGCAAAACTTGCATTTGCTTCAGTATGCGATAAAGAAACGCCAAGAAGCGGTGCAAGAAATTAAAGAGAGAATATATAAAAAATCTGCTCTATCAGAAAGTCTGTCGTCTGATTACGAAGCGAAACATAAACCCAAAAGCAGGTCTTACCGAAATCTTTTCTCTCCGGAAGCAAGTGAGGAGTTGAAAGAAAAGTCATCTTCACAAAGTGAGTTGACTGGGAAAAACGGTAGGATTAAAGAGGACAGAGCACCTGTATCAAATGGGCCGCGATTAACTTTGAAATTAAACGATCTGTTATCTTACAAGGTATTTGATTAAAATTAAAGTAATTCATAGTAATTATTTTACCCTAAAATCTCTACAGTAACTTTCATTTTTCAGACTAAACCTTCTCCATTCCAAAGGGCGGAACATGTTAGGCTTACGAAGCAATTAGAGAGATTACATTTTAAGAGACTAATTCTCTCCGATGAGAGAGATAGCAAGTTAGCCAATATAAGAAGACTGAAAGAGAAGCATGCCAAATTATTTGAAGAGAATCAAGACGTTGGTAAGTATAAACATTTTGGTCCTTCGAGCCGAATATTAGTTGTTCCAAATTCAAGATAAATGTTTTTGTTTTCTTTTAAAGGTACAGAATTAATGCAAAATTACCACACGCTGTCTCGATGTACGGAATTGTTGAAGGAAACTAGGGAATCTTGTTTTGCGCTTAGAGAATTAGCCGCTAGATCACATGCGGCTTTAGGTAGCCATAGAAGTAATATGTTACTAGATCTTCAAAAAATATTTTATATTGATCAGGTACGTATTTTTTCACAGCCAATAGTGTTATAATTGTAATATAAAAATTATTTGTAATGTTTGTATGTCAACTTATTTTCAAATAGGCTTTTACAGCAGCTTCGAACTATATATACGACTATATATAATGACTGAATCGTCAAATTCAGTCATTATATATAGTCATCATATATTATATAGTTTGACGGTCTCGCTGGCGCAGTGGTGCGAGTATTCGCTTTGCTAGCGGAGGTCCCGGGTTCGATCCCCGGTAGGACGAATTTAGGAAATTGTATTTTCTAATTTGTCTGAGTCTGGACTGATGGGAGGCTTCGGCCGTGGGTATTTACCACCCTACCAGCAAAAACGTACCGCCAAATAAAGAGATTTGTGTTCCGGTACGATGCAGTGTAGAAGCCGTAAGGGGTATATCGCCTCTTAACAGATTAGCGCGCTTCCATCTTAGACTGTATCATCACTTACCATCAGGTGAGATCACAGTCAAGCGATAATCTGTCAGCAATAAAAATAAAAGTTATTTTGAAAATATGATGCTCGCTAAAAAAACTACACTCCCTAAGAGTGAACGGGATAGTTAACCTCTTAATATTTTAATTAATAATATTTTAATAAGATTAAAAGTGCGTGCGTACAAAGTACACATGTTAGAAGAAACTTCTTTGGCAAAGTTATTTTTAAGTCTTGTTTATTTTTAGAGCGAGGGAAAAAAAGAGAAATATTGGGTATTTAATGAATTTAATTACGATTAAAACATTAAGTGTTGAAAATTAATGCAAATAATTTATTGAAATCTCAAATGACGAATTGTAAATAATAATGCCACATATTTTTTGTCAATTTTAGAAATTATTATTTAATTTTGTTTTGAATTTAAAATTTAGAAAAGAGAATTTATGAAATATTTTTATTTTATATTTTATGAAATTATTAAATGACGAGTAGCAAATTAAAATGCAACATGTTGTAAATATTAAAACTACCTAACCTTCAAACGAATTAGCATAAAAACCGCTGCACATTTTTGTGACGCTAATCACGCATTTCTTCCTTAAAAATTTTACCCTCATGTAAAGCAGTTTCACTTCAAAATGGGAAAATATTTCCTACAATGCTTTTATGACTACAAAAGAAAGTAGCTCTTTTAATAATATAGTTTTTATATTTAAACTACTACGTAGGAGGTTTTAAATACCCCGCTTCGGGGAATCGACTAGCTCAAGTTATTATGCATTTTTATCTTATTGAAATTTTGTACAGAAAGACCCTAGCACTTGGACAATTTGCGACGTGCCTCTGCCAATTTGTGGAGATGATAACCCCCGAGCGTCGAACCCTGTACCCGATTCTGTAGCAGCAGGCTACGTCGCCCAAGCTACGTCATTAACAGCTGCCATTTTGAATCAACCATTGCGTTATAAAATTACACTTTTGGGCTCCGCTAGCAAGATTTTAGATATAATACCGGATTTGCCTGATCCTAAGTAAGTATGTCAAATGATTTGTAAAACTTTGTGTATTTTAATTTACAAAAGTATTTAAACTAACAAAAAAAGTGCATCCCTACGAAGTACACATGTCAGAAGTGAATCTTCTTTGGCAAAGTAATTTTTAAGTCTTGTTTATATTTACACGTAATTAAAACTTTAGATTTTAGAGACTTAGAGGGAAGGAAAAAGAAAGATTATTATAATATTAAAAGTCTAAAAAATTAACAAATAATTTATGAAACCTCAAATGACGAATTCTAAATATGCCACCTGTTTTTGTCAATATTAGAAATTAATAATTAAATTTTGTTTTTGAATTTAAAATTTAGAAAAGAGAATTTATGAAGTATTTTTATTATATGAAAAGTAGCATATTACATTATAAAATGACGAGTGGCATATTAAAATGCCACAAGTTATTTGTAAATATTAAAACAACCTAACCTTCACACGAATTAGCATAAAAAATGCTGCACATCGTCGTGACGCTAATCATGCAATTCATCCCTCAATTTTACCCGAAAAAAGAAGTTTCACTTCAAAAAAGTCTTGCGTGCAATTCAAGATAATGTGAAGAATGTAAAATTGCGGGAAGATGATAATTATACGTTTTAGAAATGATTTAATTTTAACTTCCACTATGAAAACTTCTTTAGCATCATTATGATTTGAAAGTCGATGAAACGGAAAAGCAACAGTAAAATGAAACAGACATATAAATTCATAAGATTAACCGTAAGAGAAAATGAAATAGGATGAATTATACCCTGTTTGTTATGTTAGTGGTTTTCTTTGTGCTCTGCCTCATAGCCCCTTCATTCACGTTTGGTGCACATGTTAATGTTTGGTACATCATATAAAGTTTTCACTTTATATCTTTTCTTTTAATAGCATACCGTTATTCGCTCGAGGTGGTGACATAACTTTATTCCGGTACGCCTTATTCCTACTTAACAAGTGCATCGCTCAATTACTATGGGGCAGAGGCTTGACTGTTTACGACATGAGACCAACTTTGTCCAATCTACAACGACTTTTGACAACGCCAAGTAATTTGTAAGTATGCTCATAGAAAATTATTAGAAAATAAAATTATAAAATAATGAAATTCTATTATAATTTGATTAAATAACTAGTTCAAACCGTGTTTTAGTAATCATCTTCTTCATATTTTACTAGTAATTACAATAAACACGATCTAGATGGATATAAAGAAAACAAGATTTTTATTTTAAAATTAATATTAAAAGGGCTGCGAGTGCATGTATGTAAGCGCGCGTGATCGCGCGCGCGGGTGCGTGTGTGTGTGTGCGTGTGTGCGTGTGTGCGTGCATGCCTGTGTGTGCGCGTGCGCGTGCGCGCGCGCGCGTGTGTATGTGTGCGTGTGTACGTATGTACGTATCCTTGTACTTGAAACAGTTGCCATTAAGTTAGTTTTTGACTTGCCTTTCGCATTTCCTAGTGGTAGTGAGATAAATGTTCAGTATTTTATTGAATAACTCATATTATACAAAGTAGATTCCAGAACAAATCTACTATGTTATAGATACTACCCTTATTTATGATAGTATTTAACATTTTAAAATACATATAAAGTGTTGAGTATCCAATCCTAATTTTTTAAGACAGTGTTTCAAACATAAACAGTGATATAATCATCGAAATTACATAGTAAACGTTAAAATGTCTCAAAATGCGAGTACTTAGTCATACGTAAGTGCCATCGTAATATTTGATATATTTTTTCATGCTTTAAAAGAAGTTGTAGGTTAAAGCTTCCACGTCCAAGTCTTTTTCATTTAAGACTTTCTTTTGCGAATTTTACGTATTATTTGTTTAAAAATATATCGCATTGTAGATCTGATACATCGAAGCTATTTGGTACGTACAGATGGTTAGTAGACAGTCAGTGCGGGAGGACACAGTCACTCCGTAACCTAGTGCCCTCGGAGAGGTCCAAGTATAGACAGTTCAACAGGTTTAAGGTAAGTTTTTACATAAATAAAGCTGTACATACGAGATTATAGCTCTACGAATTGCGAACCTGAAGTGGCAATGGGCGGGCACATAGTCCGACGGACCGATGGACGTTGGGGCCCGAAGGTGCTGGAGTGGCGACCCCGCACCGGGCGGCGGGTAATGTAGGGAGTCCCCCCACAAGGTGGACCGACGACATAAAGAGGGTCGCCGGTAGCCGCTGGAGCCAGGCGGCGCAAGATTGGGCCTTGTGGACATCATTACGTGAGACCTATGTCCAGCAGTGGACATCCATCGGTTGAAGCGACGATACGAGATTAAAATTTAACTAATAGTCTACTCAAATACTTAAGTAAATTTAAACTGCCGATGTATCACTTTACTGGTATTTAATCGAATACAATAATTTCTTTGATTGTATAATATATTTTTCTTTCACTGTAACATATATCTTAAAAATCTTAAATAAAGATCTTGAACGTGGTCAAAACAAAAGCGAGGGCTTAGTTATTATGAAAACTCGAAAAAGTGGACTTATGCTAATCGACCTTAAAAAAGAATGCTCATTTTTTGTAGTTCGGCATATTTTCTTTGTGTCTTTTGAAGTTATACATCTTTTGGCGAGTTAGGGAAAAATGACCAGATTAATACATACATTTTACATAGCGCGCACACACCGTCACCCAAAACCGACACCCTGATGTTAGCTAGTCAACATTTTAGTTTTTATGAAAAGATTTCTATCTTGTTACGCCAAGTATAACTTCTAACGAGTGCACATAAGTACACACACATTTTTTAAAAATAAACTGTGTAATGTATATACGAAAGCAAAAGTTAAAAAATAAATTTCTATATCGTCTAGCACACTCATTACGTACGAAGAAACGGTTTTACGCCAACTTTTAATAGATGGTGTTGTACATTTATTTTAACATAATTAAATTTAATTAATGATTTAATATTTGATGAAAAAACTGTACTAATAACAAAGACATCCACCACAACTATTTTTATTGTATTTGAACTTGAATGGATGCTTAAAAAATAGTCTATATAAGATATGTGACCTAAAAGGAGGACCCGTTGGAGTTGAATAAAATTGTCCTCTTAAAGCATATCTCCTTTGTGTCAGAAGACCTAAGCATTAGGAAGATTACTAAACTTAGTTTACATTATCTTATCCTAAATATTCAATTCCAGGAATCAGTCGATTGTCATTCGCCTCAAAAAGGCTTTAACAAAAGGCATAAACATTCACGAAGTGTTGGAAGCTACCACGATGATCAGGTAATTCTGAACTTCAATTATTAGTTACTTTCTATTACTTTTTTAAAAAAAAACTTATTACTCAATTTCTACTACCTTTGTCCATAAACACTTATTAGTCAGTTTCTATTAGCTTTGTCCATTATAATTTTTTAGTCAGTTTCTATTACCTTTCTCCCTAAAAACTTATTAGTTCATTTCTATTACCTTTGTCCCTAGAAACTTTTTAGTAAATTTCTATTACCTTTGTCCATTAAAATTTATTAGTCAATTTCTATTACCTTGGTCCATTAAAACTTATTAGTCAATTTCTATTACCTTTGTCCATAAAAAAAATATTAGTCAATTTGTAATATCTTTTTCCATACAAACTTAAGAGGTAAATTACTACCACTATCTGATATTATATGTACAAATTTAATATAACATTTTTGTAGTCATCAGTTAGTAAATACTCGAAATCGTTTGTTACTCTGTCTTTGTTATAATCGATACAGTAACATTCCTCATTCCAGGATATCACAGCGCTAAATGATTCAACTTTATCTATAATGGGCTCGGAATCAAACATCTATGACATGAAATTAGACAAATCCGATTGCTCCCAAAATCTAAAACAACACAACTCCGATTCTGAAATAACGAAAATCGATAAGAGAATCGATTCAGAAAGAGTACAGTTCATTTTAGGCGATGATACTGACTCCGACGAAAAACTCGTACGGATTTCGACGAACAATGACGACGAAGTGACTTGTTCAACATGTTTAGACGAAAACGTGAAGCGTATTTGTTCGGAGATCACGAGTTTTTGTTCGAATTCGTCGAAAACGAGTTACGAGTTACCGAGAAGTGATATCGATATAGCTAAATACATGGAGAGGAAGGTTAGTGTTGAGATCGAGGACGTATTAGATTGTGATACCTGTGATAGTAAAAGAAGTGGTGTTTGTGATTTAGCCTGTGCTAACAATGTTAGGGATGTGATAGTAATACCTAGCGCTGAAGCCATATTGGATACCGGACAAGATGTGGAACAAGATGATTGATACTGTCGAATTTATATGGGAACACTATAGGGAATATGCATATATAATAATTTTACATTAGTATTTGCACATATAGTGTTTCACCCTATTGGTCCAATAGGAGGGCAAATCCGATATTCGGGAAGAGATTAAGTGATAGAAAAATGGCTTAACATGCTCAATAAGGTATGTGCGTGTAGTACACTGCCAACCTCCTAATTTTTAAATTGATTACGATTCCAACTGGTTTACTTTTGAAATCCATTCCACCGCTGTCCCATCCCGACCTAATTTCATTCAGAAGACAAAGTTTAATTTATATATAGTTTTATTGCAACCATTTGTTGTTGATATTCTTTAAAAGTACGAGACATTATAATGGGATGGCTTATTTTACGGAATCGATTTCAAGAGTGAGCCAACTGAGCTTTATAATCTGTAGACGAACAAACAGACACCGAAGCCAATGAGGCAATTGTGTCCATTAATATAAAGTGTATTAATGACGACCTTTTTCAATTTTGCGGTCGTATTACGACAGAAATCCGACCATAATTTGTTTTTCTAAATAGTTTGGTCTTATCTACTGATCACCCTAACAGCAAAAACATTCTAACTTGTATCTTTATGTGTAACTCTTCGGTATATGTGTGCTACTGAAATTCTTCTTAACACATTGACCAATTAAGATTTTGTGTTATGAATCTTCTTTTCCATTTTCACGGGATAGAGAAAAACGTGGGTGACAGTTTAGATAACATCCAGTTATCAAGTAAAAACTATTTACTTTTTTATTTATATGCATATTCCCTGTTGACACATTAAGACAATATTATTTATTTATGATAATCTGTATCGTTGGATTTTTAATAAAAAAAATATAAATATCCCCATTAAATTTCTAGTGTTATTTCATACTGTAAAATACACCAAACTATTAGTAAGAAACATATTAACAACGATCACTACATGTATTGTCAGTATTTTTTATTTCTCGAAATTTAATATATACCCAAAAAGTTGAATATTGAAATTCGCAATTTGGAAATAAATTACCCAATTACAATAAATTGCAAAAACATCGACAATATTATACGTGTTATGTATTTATAAATATACATTTGTGTGTTACAAGCGGGAGTTTATTATAACTTCAAATATAATATTTCCATCGTATTATTTCGTTTTAATAAATGCCTTAATTAAGTAACATTTAAGTAAATTTAGCTGACCCGGCAAACTTCGCACTGCCTCAGAATTATTAAAAAGCTGAAATAATTGCAGAATGTTATAACTTTGATAAAAATGTGGTTAAAACTTATGTGAAACAAAAAGAATGCGTAATCAAAAAAACGCGACCTTGACACCAGCCAATCAGAAATTGTTGGCTGTCAATTTCAAACGTTAGAAACAAATGAAAAAAAACAAAAAGTATTTTTAAAAAAATAATTTCGAGTTCTGAACGATGGGACAATAATCAAACCCAAATATTTTGTTTTGACATTCAAAACAAAAGATTACCTCACTTTTGAAATTTCATTTGAATTTTGAACGACGGGACATATATCAAATGTTTGGAAGGTAGGAATAGTTTCTTATTTTATATTTATGTTCGATTTCGTTGAGGTGACATTTCATTAAATTATTAAAAAATCAACTATTGTGTCGTATTTTAGCTGCCTTTGACACTTTGTTGCTTGTCTACCGGGAGGAAAAGTGAGTTAGGCGCTTGCGCGACAGTTGAACATAACAGGAAGAGAAAAAGCGACTTTTGTCCCCCACCCTGAGACTGAAAACCTGATTTCATCTTGCATTGAGAGAAAAGCTTTTCATGATCTATACCATATAATTCAAACGAATATTTTAGGAGTTATCGCAAAGATTAAAGCAATAAGGATAATAAATTCGATGTACGAAGGTGATGAGATATTAATACAGACAAAACGTAGGCAAACCTTAGTAATATATATATATGATTTAGGTAGTATACAGGGTAGTTGTAAATGATTCAACGGTTGTAAATAAAAGACCATAGTAAAATATAACATTTATTTACAAATTAACTATTAATCCTTTAACATTAGAGTATGTGCCAGCTATAAAAAGCAATATGCCTATAAATATAACGAATATGTTTTTCCATAATCGCCATTTCCACTTGCCGAGTCCTGGCGACTGCCATATTATGAGGAGTTCAATTATCGCTGGGAAAATAAAGCCCATGTTTGATAAGCAAAAGGCTCCCAACTGAAACAATACGATGTTTATATATATAAAAATCTTAGTTTTTGAATTATTTGTGGGAGTCCGAGGAAGGTTAAAATAGTAAATATGGAAAAAATGCTTGGAATATAGTAAAAGCAACAATTTCGTTTTCCCTTAGAAACCACTAATATCTACCTGTCAAACATTTGATATTCATCCCTTCGCTTAGAAAACAATTAAATTCAAAAGTCGTTTATAAATCATAAGTAAAGGTAAGTAGCAGCCCATTAACGTCCCACTGCTGGGCACAGGCCTCCTCGCTCATATGGGAGAAGGTTTTTAGAGCATAGACCCACCACGCTGCTCCACTGCGGATTGGCAGGCATAGTACACAAGTGTACTTCTCCTTCACTCTCATAGTCCGACATGACGGCAAACCGACACGACCGGAGAGAGAGATCAGGCGCAAGACGACGGCTTAAAGTGTCTCCGAGGCACGGGGGTGAATCACATCGCCAACTTCCCAACTTCGGGCAAATATTGAGAAAATCTTAATAGAAAACTCAATATCGATTTCGAACTGGCCCGACCCGGGACTCGAACCCAGGACCTCATGTCTGTAGTCGAACATGCTAACCACTAGACCAATGAGGTAGTTATCATATTAAATCATATTAAATGTAAAGTGAAGTTTTTTTAGCTACTTGGTTTTGAATGTAAAATGTTTGATGTCAGTCGCGTCGTTCAGAAATCAATTTAAATTTAAAGGGACTTTTTTTTATTTTTGGCCATTGACAACCAATAATATCTGATCGCAATTATAATATTATAATATTTTACAAACATTGGTGGGAATCTGGTAGTAAATGTCGCGTTTTTTTTTATTATGAATTCTTTTTTTCCGGTTTGGTTTTGCCCACATTTCTTACTAAAGTTGAAATATTCTGGCTTTTACATCTTCCCGCTCACACCCTATACTCTATAGTTTATTGAACCAGAATAGCAGGACAAAAATTGATGTAACACAAAATATATTATTTTGAGGCACCGTTACATTTTAAAATTTTATGCGAGACAAACATTTGATGCTGATTTTATTTTCAAGAGTACGATACGTTATAATTAGATTGATCATTTTACGGCGCATTCAAGCAAATAAACAATCTTCAGCTTTCAAATATATATGTTGTAAGGTTCTCTTGTGTTTAATGAAATAGTGCTCTTTTAAATATCAAATTAACATTGAATAACCTTACCAGTCCCATCAAATTTCCTATATTAGGGAAAGCGATTGCGATGGCAGTGATTATCACGACGAAACCAGCTCTGTACACCCGCTCCCAGATCCAGTGTTTGCTTGCGTCGTGTTTCTTCGACACGTAGTACCACACCAGATTGAATGGCGCCCAGAAGTTTAGCGCAAACGTTATAAATATCATGAAACCCATCAAACATTTAAGTATTGTCGGGAATCTGAAACGCAAACATATATTTAAACTACCCGTGCCTAGCGGCGCCGCCCATGTAGTTTCAGGTCCTGTAGGTATATAGGGATACACGTTCTTTGTGAAATGACGGTAGTTGAATAAAATTATGTAACAGCTTATTACTGTCCCATTGCTCGGGTTACATTATTCATATAAGAAAGTGGTTTAGAGCAAGGGTTGTTAATGTTATGAGGAAATTGTTGCGAGCCATATTTAGATTTGCAATATTTGAATTTTTAACCATTTTTAACGTTACTGCTATTGGTATACCTGTGGGTCACTCGGCTGTGGTTTACGTGCCTGTGAACCTTTCATTTACGCCTGTTTAAGAACATAGACCCACCACGTTGCACCACTGCGGGTAGACAGGCTACATTAGAATACTCCCGGGATATGCAGGATGATAAGGAAGGATTGGAAATAACAAGCAAGCAGCCAAGATTCATACCCGCGACTTCTTTAAATGACAGCCCACGCGTCTCACCACTATTCCATTACGCTTTTTGTAGTTATATAAATAACTAGCTGAATCCGCGACTTCGCCTGCGTAGAATGTTTTTTGGTGGCATTTTCATTAATTTAGGCAAATTGTTTTACAAATAAGAAACATACCCGCACTGCTTTTTGAGGGCAGAATTTGTTTTGATAGTTTCCATTATGTAAAAAAAAAATTCCGACCAAGTTTTACATACCATAAAAGATATAGTTCGTAAATGTCAAGTTTGATTTTTTTTATGTAAAAATTTGATTTTTTTTTGAGATAAATGAATGAGAACTTCCTCATCCTCGAATTTTGCCTCATGGTGTAAATCACATTGTTCATTAGTTTTGGTTGGTTTATGTTTCGAAGCATGCGAAATGCGAAACTACGTAGCCAATCTTTAATTGTACATTGTGCGATGGTAAAAAAAAGTATCCTATGTCCTTCTCCTGCTTAGAACAGCTACCTCCCCACCAATTCTCATTCAAATCAAACGTTCTTGAGTTATAAATTGTGTAACTAAACTTTCTTTTATATATATAGATGTATATACAGTTACGTAAATGCGTTATATACAGAAAAGGCGTAACCCTCTGTAAATGATGATGACATTTACTTACATACTGGTTGGAAAGTTCAAGGTTACCGGCGATGTCGATTTCTCACCGAAGCCCCAATAACCGAAAAAACCAACTACCATTAGAAATATCATTACTATGCTCATCCCTGTAACAAAAAATAAATAAAATAAAAGTCCGTGCGTACAAAGTACACACGTCAGACGTGAAACTTCTTTGTAAACTAATTTTTAAGTTTTGTTTATATTTATTCAGATCCAAAACTTTAGATTGCCGAGACTTAGAGGGAGGGACAAATGAAGATGTGTTAGGAATTTGATGAATTTAATTGTCATTAAAATTTATGTATGAATATTGTTAATAAACGAAAATATTATATCTGTAAAACCTATTCGCGCCTCAAATAACCTATTGTTAACCTTTATTCGCATATATACTTTCAATAAACGAACTTCGCAACGGCTGCTCTGGCAAGGTGGTTAGATCTTCTCCCCAATATACGCAAATACTTAACACTGCACATCTTCGTAACGCTAATCACGCTTTTCATCCGTACAAATTTTACCCTAACGAAGTTAAGAATTTTATTCCATTTAGGTTATTGTATTCCTGAATCACATTTACTGTGATCAGACCTGATACAGTCTAAGATGGAAGTGCGCTAATCGGATAAGAGTCAATTTACCTCTTATGGTTTCTATACAGCAATATACCGGAACACAAATCTCTTACTTGGCTTAACTTACTTAACTAGCTACGTCCAAAGCTTAATCTAGACTCAGACAAATTCCTAAAGTCGCTCAACCGGGGACCGAACCCCGAAATCAAATAGTTCCTTTCCTAATAGCAAAATAAATTATATTCATTAATTAATATTTAAAAACTGTTCAAATAGCAAGTTTCAAAAATGTATTTGAAAATTTGAATAAGATATGCATGGTTTACAACAATGTATTATTAAAATGAACATCATATAATGAATACTACTTGTTAATGTAATGTGTAATGAATACTAGATTTGTGTTTTTTTTTAATAATTTTTTTGAGCGCCTGATAACCGTTTCCGGATTATACAATTTTTATAGGACACCTGTATAGGGTGAGTAGGAATTGAATAAAAAAACTTACCACCGCATAATACCCTTGGGAATTTTGTGGGATCCTTCATGTTGTTTTCTATTGGGAGAGATACACCTATTCCCTCCATACTGAAAACAACTATACCGCAGAATTCAAAGAAGCCAGTGGCATCTTTCCATCCCGGTACAGTTCTCAGTGGAGGCGCAGATTTCAGGCCATATACAACTGTAGCTATTACACAGGTTACTGAAACAAAAAGTGTAAATATTACTTAAAAAAACAGATTAAAATACATACCTACTTTCAGAAAACATTCTCTATATATAATAATAGTAAGGCCCTGCGGTTTCACCCACAAAGATACCGATCTCGTGGCAGTGGAAAGTCTACTAAGACTAGATTTATTTTCCTTAACATAAAAGATTTATTTCACTTAGTTTTTAATTACTTCCTTTCAGATTATTGGATTCATACTTATATTCATAATCTAATCAATATACAGATTTAATTTCACAACGAATATATTTTTAAAAACGTAACATTATTTACATAGAATGTCAGACCACAGTCAATTTAAAACAGGAATTGAAAGAATTCTTTAAATCGCTCCAGTAATTTTTAGCTTGATTATTATAAATTATTGAAAATAAAAAGAAAATGCGAAACTTTTTACTATAACATTAGGAAAAAGATTTATTTGTAATACTTTATTATCTAAGCACGTCGCTATATATAACATTTGACACTGGAGGTTGACTCGGGATACATTATTTTCTTTAGATAGAGATTTTTAAATTCGTTATAGCTTTTAAATGTCTGATTTTAATTATTTAAAAAGTATTTTACAGGTATTGAAGCGGTCTTTAATAGCATATCTTAGAGATCCTTTTTTTTTTGAGAAATTGATATAGCCTATGTTACTAATGAAAATGCAGCTTTCTAATGGTGATAAAGAAATGTTTGAAATCGCTTCAGTAGTTTTTGCATGAAAACGTAACAAACGTACATACTTACATACAAAAACACAAATGTTTCCTCTTTACAATATTAGTTTAGATGATATCTATAAAACATAGTATTTAAAAAACATAAGTGTGCGTAAGACTATACAACATAAGTGAAAACTTCATCAAGGCGAGGAAATACAATTTTTTTTGAAGTAAAATTTCTATACGGATGGCTTGGGGAGTGAGCTAGTGATTGCCTGACTAGACCATTAGAGCAGTGTGATCGGGCAAAGCGAACGGAAGTTGAGAGGGATAGAGAAAGTTACATTAAACCGAAGGTGTTGGAGTGGGACCCCGCACCGGACGGCGCAGTGTAGGCAGACCCCCCCACAAGGTGGACCGATGACATAAAGAGGGTCGCCGGTAGCCGCTAGAGCCAGGCGGCGCAAGACCGGGCCTTGTGGATGTCATTACGGGAGAACTATGTCGAGCAGTGGACGTCCATCGGTTGAAGCGACGACGACGACATTAAATAGAACAAAGACACAGATAGGCGAACGTAATAAATTTAGATATTTGTAGAAGAATATATACATATATGTTTATATTGTACATATAAGCACACACACATATTTAAAATAATATTATGAAGAGCAAACTTGTATTTTTGTATGTATGTTTCCACACAAAAACTACTAAGTGTTGTATACAGGAAAGTTCTGAGACATAAAAGTATTACAAATAAATTTCTCTAATATTATAGAAGAATGAAAGAAATAATAAAGAAAAAATTACTGGACCGATTTAAAAAATTCTTTCAAATCCTGTAGAATATTTTTAAAACTACTAAAGTCGGAAATTCTACGTAAATGATTTAATACGGAATTTAAAAATATATTAGATATTTATTCGTTGTAAAGTAAAATATGTATATGGATTAGATTATGAATGTGTGTATCTAATAATCTGAAAGGATGTAATTAAGAACTAAGGGAAATCATACTTTAATGTTAACAAAAATAAATCTATAGTCCGACTTAGTGGACTTTCCACTGACACGAGATCGGTATCTACGTGGGTGAAACCGCGGGCCATTGCTAGTGTATATATATCCTTTAGTCGTGTGGTCTAAAGCACACTCGTTTTTGTTGTCCGTGGTAATATATATAACAATAAATATAATTTTAATTGTATATAATAATTTATTTGAATCAGTCAACTCACTATAACCTTTTTTATGCAAATCAAATTGTGTTTTACTAAAAATATCTTACCAATGAAAACATCAGCTATTAAAGACAATGGGGCCAAATACTTGAGCGTTCTTATCATGCAGAGAATTAACACTGGGATCAATAGAGTGAGGACATACAGCCTCAATATATTCAGGTCGCCTTCATAAGTGATACCAGCGGTATCTTGCACCACTTCTTTGATTGTCTTCGCGATTATTATTTGGTAAACGCAACATGCACCAAAAAGATCTAAGCATATTGTAACGTCTACTGCATATCTGAAAATAGACTTTGGTTTCATTCATTAAGATCAAAAGGTTGTCAGTTAATTACATGAAGTGAAGTTTGGTATTTTTCAATCCCTCTCCATTTCTATTGATATTTGATACTGTTTGAAATTCAATTACAACTCTTGAAGTATACAAACTTTTTTATACCGGATACTTTACAAACGCTGATGGAAATCTCATACAGGGGTTGCATAAAGAGTCTAGTATACAACCTTAATTTAATAAATAAATAAATAGATCATTTATTCAGCCAATGGAAAAAAAAGAAAGTAGCTTAAATACAGAATTAGTTTACATGAAATGTAAAAAAAAGAAACAAAACAAAATTAAAATAAATAATCTATATCCTACATACATATTGGCTGAAAAGGGTGTTGCCTCAGCTTTAATGCTGCAGCCAGGACACTGAAGCGCTGATTTTCAGGCATAACCCCATGGTGACTTCAAGGACCGAATTGGGAATTGTTGTGAACGAGTCGTCTACCGATTATACGGGTGCGTGCGTGTATATGTACATGTGCGTGCTTTTATGTCTGGGTGTGTGTGTTGTTACTTATTTAGCCTTGTACTATTTTAAAACGGCTGCTTTATTTCGGTTGGCGTTATTTATTATATATATACCTTAATATATCAAACTTACACAATAAGAAAGTGCTTCAAAGTTTTAATAGCTATATGATTCTAAAACGATACTATACAATAATATCAAAATGTCTAAAATGTAAGTTAACTATATTACATAGGGGCTAAGGAAATATATATACAATAAGGAACGTACTAAAATTTCTATTAATTAATACCTGAACCATTTGCTATATTTTCTTAAGTTGGGAAAGGGCCCAACTTCCAGTGAAGCCTCGGCGAGGTCTGGATAAGACAGTTCTGTTATGTGTAATCTTTTGTACAATGTCTGTGCTGATTTTATTAGTATCTGGAAAGACAATATTATTACAATAATATTATTTGCTTTAACGAGTCCTGCTCTTGAAACAAAATCAGCGCTAAATTATTTCAATATAACGCTGTGGTAAACTAAAGATAGCAAGGCTAATAATTACATAGAAGTTATTGTTAATTAAATCGAACCTTATTATCAATAAATTAAGGCATTTTAAACTAAACAATCCGTGAACATGTTTTCGATGAAATGTTTTTCTAGGATGCTTTTTTGTCACTTGAATGAGATTAAGTCGGAATGCAATATGGGCTGAAATTGATTTTAAGAGTGACGCCACCCTTTAGCCATACTTTGATTTAGTGCATTCTAACAGCTACATGGACGGTGGAATCCTTTGCGACGCCGATCTAAAGAGTATGCCAACAGATTTTTGCGTTTCTATTTGTTACCAACTGTAAAAGTGAAATAGACACCTCTACACAATAAATGACTGCCTCGTTGATCTAGTGGTTAGCATGTTCGACTACAGACATGAGGTCCTGGGTTCGAGTCCCGGGTCGGGCCAATTCAAAAATGGATATTGAGTTTTCTATTAAGATTTTCTAATTTTTAGCCCGAAGTTGGAAAGTTGGCGGTGTGATCCACCCCCTTGCCTTGGAGTGCACATTAAGCTGTCGGTCCTGTGCCTGACCTCTGTCCGGTCGTGTTGGATTCCCTTCACATCGGACTATGAGAGTCAAATAATAGAGAGTGCACTTGTGTACTACGCCTGCCAACCCGCAGTGGAGCAGGTCTGCTCTAAAAACTCTTTCTCGTTTGAGTGAGGAGGCCCTCGCCCAGTAGTTGGACGTTAATGGACTGCTACTTACTTTTTACTAACGTACACAATAAATATAACTAAATAAAATACGTACATGAACACAATATGAAATATAAAATCCAAATATGACTGTGAACACCAACGAGGTCCACAGGCCGCTTTTCATATAGGCTTCGTGTATACCCATGATGCCTCCACCAAGACATCCTTTTACCAAGTGACCAATAGATTCGAGGGTACTGGAAGATGAAAATAACTAGAAATTGTTTTTAATAAACCTAGATAAATATAATAAAATGAAAAACAAAATTATATATATATATATATATATATATAAGATATCCAGGTATAAATTGACTCATCACAATATCTCTGGACCCATAAGGCGTAGAGGCTTGAAATTTCGTAGGAACATTCCTTTTGCCGAGTAGAGGTCGGCTAAGAACAGTTTATTCGAAATTCCATCCGAAAAGGGGGTTGCGGGTATGTTTCTTAATTCTTAATTTTCAATGACAATGCTATCAAAAAACATTCCACGCAGACGAAGTCCCGGGTTCAGCTAGTTATATATATATATATATATATATATATATAAAGTTAATTCTTAAGCCATTTACCACGAAATTCTTAAACCCATTGCGTAGAAATAAAAGATTTTACGTGAGCTTTCAATAGATGGCAAAATTTTTCAATATAAATTTTATAAATGATTTGACATTTGAAAAAAAAAGTAAGTAAAATCAAGTGTAATCCACTATAAGATGACAATATTAGAAATAAACATAATATTGTTTAAGAGTGAAAACCAGTTTACAATTCACGTATGTTGAACAGGAAAAAACCGGAAAAAAACCATGCTAATGTATCGAAACTCCGTTGGAACAGGTTAAATTAGTTCATCAAGATTACTAACTGCATCTCCTAAATATAATCTGCTTAATACAAATATAAAATTCGATATCAGAGTCTGTTTGTTTTCTATAAAATTCGTGTTATAGTAATGTACCTTTTGGTGTAATTGTATGACCACACGCTTTACTGGCAGACATCCTGGGATAGATTCCCGGCAGAGCATATTTAGGAAATTGTATTTTCTAATTCTTCTAAACTTAGACTGTTTAGAGGCTTCGGCCTTGGCTAGTTACCTTGGTTAGAACAGAAGTGGTAAGTAAAGAAGTTTACATTTCGTCACGATGCTGTGTATAAACTATAAGAGGTAAATTACCTCTTACCAGGTTAGCAACGCTTCCATCTAGATAGTATCATAAGTAACCATCAGGTGAGATTACTGTCAAGTTTTATCTTTTTATTTATTTATTATTTGGGAAACAAACAATTATTATATAACTTAAAAACTACATTACAACTAAATTATATAACTTAAATACTAAATAAATACACAAAAATCAATCAAGTTTTCACTGATTACTAACACATATACCAAGCTATAATATATTAGAAAATTAGAGTTATTTTATATAAAATACAATATATATATATATATATANATATATATATATATATATATAATTAAAAGGAAAAAGCAAAAAGTTCAAGACAAAAAAAATAACAAAATAACTTTATATTAAACATTGAAATACTATCCTTAAATACATTCATTTTATCGTGGATGATATCGACATAATTACAATCTTGTTATGTCTGTCTGTTTGTGTTCATGTTTTGTACATTTATACTATTGTTTTTGTACTTCGCGTGATGGTCTCTATGTTGACATTATCCAGGCCAAAATTTTTGAAGTGAAGCTTCTTTAGGCGCATGAAGGTAAAATTATTACGGATGAAACACTTGATTAGCATCAGGAAGATGTGCAGCGTTTCTTATGCTAATTCGTTTGAAGGTTAAATACTTATAATATTTACAAATAACATGTGGCATTTTAATATGGCACTCGTTATTTAATAAATTCCCTTTCCTAAATTTTAAATTTAAAACAAAATTTTGTTAATAATTTCTAATATTGACAAAAAACACGTAACATTTTTATTTATAATTCGTCATTTGAGATTTTAATAAATTATTTGTATTAATTTTCAACACTTTTGATCTCTCTCTCTCATTCTAAGTCTCCGAAATCTAAAGTTTTAGATTTGTATAAATATAAACAAGACTTAAAAATTAGTTTGCCAAGGAAGTTACACTTCTGACCTGTGTACTTTTTAGGAATGCGATTTTATTTTATAAAAATAAAGTTACGACGATGTATATGGTTTTCTGGTAACTTCTACATAGATTTAAACTATCCTTATATAATTTAATTGATGTAGAACATGGGATGGTAGAGGAAATATTTTTCCTGCGTTAATCTCCAATAAAATTTGCAAAGTAATTTCCCACATTGTATCACTGCGCTCATTCCATTATTCTTTACCTACATTATTATTATTTTAGAGCTTTTGTTGCACTCGTGGACTAATTTCTTATAATTTTGATCTAGTTTAGATAAAATTTATGTTAGTTACTAAGTGATAGTACGTATCTGATAACGTTTCGAGAGTAATTAGAAACAACGCATCACATAAACAATAAGCTATTTTTAATTGCGACACATTATATTTATATTAGTACGTTTACATTAATTTTTAACACAATTTTAAATAGTTCATCGTGCTTAACATGATAACCTAGTTTTCTAACTGATCCAATTTAGGACTTAGTAAGAAATATGACGGGAAGATAGTTGGAAGATGAATTATGAAATAAATAAAATTAAAAGTAATTAAACAATATACATTATACTATCTTTAATCATGTGTAAAAAAATCACATAAATCAAAGAAAACAACGTTGACAGAGAAATTACGAGTTAGTGGTATTGGTACTAACTTAAATAATTTGTGGCTTTATTTCTTTATCCTTTTATATATATCAGCTTGTATTATATATATACATAAGAGATATCCAGTTATCTATTAACTCATCATGATATCTCTGGAACCATAAGGCGTGGAGACTTGAAATTTGGTAGAAATATGTCTTCTGGAACGAAGAACGCAGACGAAGGGGTTCAGCTAGTCGTTTATACATAATATATTTCTAAATTTAACACTTAACAGTAATTTCTAAGGAGTAGGAGAATTGTCTAGAAGTACTGAATACAAATTTCAATTTAGGAAAGTGTATTTTCTAATTTGTCTAAATTTAGCTTCGTGAGAGGCTTCGGCCTTGCTTAATTACCAGCATAGACCTACAAGCACTTAGCAAAAAGATGTGTTCCAGTTTTGTTCTTTAAAACCATTAAGAGGTTCAATTATTAATTACTTAAAAAATGAAAACAGGTTAGATAAAATATAGATTAAGTCGAGCGAAATTTTTTAAGGTCATGAAATGAATGTATGAGGAAATATTCTACTTATTATTTTTAATTGTATATGTAATTAATTTATATTTATCACAGTTATATGATTTCGCACATATGAAGCATTTTACTCAATATAAATACTTATCGACATTGATATTACAATCTGTCAATATTTAAAAATATTTTATCGCCCAGTATCTGTCAATATTTAAAGGCACTAAGCCTTTCTCCCTCTTGAATTTTATCCCTATCTCCAGTCATGCCCTAGCCTGTATGATGTTAATAAACTGTTACTTATAGGTGTATGATTAACTTACTTTGTCGGTTGTTTTAACTGTCTGTGTGCGACGAAGTCAAATGGTTCTTTTTCTGAATGCAAAACAAATCTTTTTGGAACATCTGACTGTGGTCTCGGCGGTGGTTTGTTTTCTGGATCAAATTCCAATTGGTTCTGAGGGTTGTTGACCTGGAAAGAGAAATAAATCTTTAAGCGAGGTACATGTTATCGATATAATTTATATGCGGATAAAGAACTGCATTCAGACACAAACAATGTACGTTTTGTTCTGCAACTGGAGCATCCTTAGAAATTGTAGACTCTATGATCGTCGACTTTGCAACTTCTGGGCTTTATACTCTCTTCGTTAACAGTAGATCTGGGTTCAATTGATAGTAGGTTTCATTTAGGTAATTACATTTTCTAATTTTCCTAGGTAAAAGAGTAAACCATGAGAGGTAAATTGCCTCTTACCAAGTTAACGAGCTTCAATCCTATACATTTTCTATGAGGAGATACCAGTCAAGAGGTTAACTGTCAGGGGTTTTGTTTTATTACTGACAAATTAGAGCTTGACTGTGATCCCATCTGATGCCAAGGGATAATACAGTCTAAGATGGAAGTGCGCTAACTTGGCAATATACTTTTTATGGTTTCTACACAGCGTTGTACACAAATCTCTTGCTTAGCAGTACGATTTTACTGGTTGGGTGGTAACTGTAGGAAGCCTCCTAGCCCAGACTCAGAAAAATTTGAAAGTGCAAAATCCTAAATTCGCCCTACCGTACTCGGGATCTCTGATAGAAAAGCGAGTACTCGCACCACTGCGCCAGAGAGCTCGTCAAAAGGTGATTTAGTAAATAAAATTGTACTGACTTCTACGTCAATGACATTTATCATTGTAATTAGGTTTATAGCTATTTGTTCTATTAAGGTGTTTGAGAAGCTGAGAGAAATATCAACTCTCGGTTATGCAAATAAGATAAAACTGTGAATCTCTGAAATGTCTGTATATTGAAAAGTAACTCGTTTAACTTGATAAGATTTCTGTATACAATTTATGGCTTTTGAGTTTTTTTACTTTGTATTTGGAAGTTCTGAAACGTTTTATATAGCTCTATAAATGTTAATTATATTCAAAAAGGTAAGCATCACGCAATAAAGTAATGTAGTTCTAGCTCTACGTCAACTGTTACATGAAAAGCTTATGTCCATAAATATTGACAGGTAATAATTTAATACTGAATATCCTGAATTAATATATAGTAATTTAAATTGGTAAATCAGATTAAGAATATATACCAAGATTTTTTAAAATTACTGGATGAACCGCGCAACTTCTGCAACAAAATATCGAGTGGGGTTAGAAGGACCAAAACTACTTTACGACTATTATATACTGTCCTATGAAATATACCATTAAAGTTTAATAAAAATCGGTCAAGCCATTATGGAGCAGTTGGGAGTATAAGAAAAGCTGCGAAATGAGATTTTTATAAATAACATTTTTTACCTTTTATCATATTTATATTGTTAGTTTTTAAAAATAATGTTTTTATCAAAATAGGGTTGCGTATATCATTAAAGGTATTTCTGTCTTGATATATGAATGTCTAATTTATTTTTTTACTCTAAAATCGAAACACTTGTCGAAATATTTCCAAAAAAAGAACCATTATAATAAAAAATTTAATTAATACTCACGTGTTTGGAAGTCATTTCCATTTTGATTAGATATATTGCTTTCTGTCACTTATTGATATTACATTTTATTTATTAAATTTTCTTTTGTATAAAGATGGGTTTCTTAGTAACGGAAATAAATATATTTATTTCACATTAACACTAAGGACGACCGATGAGCTCTAACTCAAGATTTGAATCAATTATAAGATGCTCGAGCGCAACCAACAGTGACCTTCAAATGTACGTATGTATAATAAGTGGCGAAAACAGCAATTATTAAATATTACACGGTACAATGAAACTGAATATATCATTATTTTGAAATGAAATTTTTTTTGAGATACGCTGTGCACTTTATTTCGTGGGTATTGAATGAAATAGAGCCGTAACGCTCGGTGATGTATTACGTTATTTGATGTAAAGTCTACTTTCAACTGAGGGTGCGATAAATTGTACATTATTTGTCCAAAATTATCACTATATATATTGTAAATACTTGACTGCCTCATTGGTCTAGTGCTAACCACTAGTTCGACTACAGACATGAGGTCCTAGGTTCGAGTCCCGGGTCGGGCCAATTCAAAAATCAATATTGAGTTTTCTATTAAGATTTTCTCAATATTTGCCCGAAGTTGGGAAGTTGGCGATGTGATCCACTCCCGTGCCTCGGAGAGCACGTTAGGCCGTCGGTCCTGCGCCCCATATCTCTCCAGTCTTGTCGGATTTCCGTCACATCTGACTATGAGAGTGAAGGAATAGAGAGTGCACTTGTGTAATATGCCTGCCAATCCACAGTGGAGCAACGTGGTGGGTCTATGCTCTAAAAAACCCTCGCTCATCGGAGTGAGGAGGCCTTTGCCCAGCTGTGGGATGTTAATTGGACAGCTACTTACTTCTACTTACTTTTTAGTAAATGTGCAACATTATAATCAATATGAAAAGAGTGTGATTTAAATCACACGGCTGAAATAAAACGTAACTCTCTTTTTTTATCTTCACTAACTTATATTATATCCTCTTTTCTTCTATTCGTAGTTTTCTCAACGCTGTCGTATCGTATTCACCAGCTTACTAAACATGTCAAGCGTGCGTAAAGATGTTTTACTTCAAAAATGTTGTATTTCGTGTTATTGACACCGCCTTGATGGAAATTGCACTTTTGTGCTGTGGTCTTAATAGACAGTGTTTTGGTTTTTAATTAAAGGATTTTTACTATCATTTCCCAACTACTGAAGTAACTGAATTATTACTTTAAGTACAAATTTAATGTTAATAGTTCATGTATTTGTTTCAATAAAAGAAAGCAACAAGCTATGTATTAAAAGTATACATAAAAGAATGTTGACGTCACCATTTTATATTGTACTTACCATCAGTTGAGATCTCAATCAATCGATAACCTGTATGCAATAAAAATACAAGAAGTGCTTGATTAATATGCGAAAAAGTCAATGTTATACTTTTGTTGTGCCAAAAGTGAGGTTTTATGTAAATATTTTATCACTCACTAATTTCTATATTCACCTACATTTTATATTACATGTTCAAATGATATAGTATAATTATAAGCTTGATATCTATAATTTTTTGATGCGCTGAAAACGAATAGGGTTGTAATTCATCTTTGTTTTTTTGCAGGTCATTGAAATGTATACAGAAATGTTTTATGTCAGACAATTAGGTTATTGTTTTTTTACGTAGCAAATACTCGCATCGTTGCTTTTGGCTATAATAAAAATAGTTTACAATCTTCAATATTTATGTAATCAAAGTGTATATTATCTATGAATTCATGTAGTAATGAATCAATATACTATACACATATAGTGTTATCTTTTAATCAATCTAATAACTAGACATTAATCACAGTTGATATTTATCATGTCACAAAACAAACTACCCCAACCCTGAAATCACAGCCCCATTCCATACCTACATTAACCGTGCATGCATATTATTCAATTGTCAACATTCTACACGAACGTTATGACGATAATTAAACATTTTGCCACAGATATAGCCTTAAACGAGTGTGAAGGTATTGAGAAAATGGCTGTAAGCGCCGCTAAGATAGCTTTTTATAACTTCAAATGGCAATTCGTGACCCTAGTGCTTTATAACACAACCCTGCTTTGTGGTGTAAACGAGTTTGTACGTTCTTACAGAAAAAACGCTGTCGTGGCCAACGAATTGTACAGACCAAGATTTAGTATAAGAATAAGACAATTTGTGCTATTTGCTACCAATCTTGATAGTATAGACCATTTATTGACGTGGCTGGAGACACGAAAATGTGACAAAAGCGCCAAATTCTTAATCATATGCCAATCAAACGAAACGAAAGATTGCGATGAGGCACACGCCATTGATAAATTGTGGAGTCGTAGAATTGTGAATGTCATTTACATTAGTAATTTGTCTAATAAAGGCATGCACGGTTATTATTATGAATATGGTGACAAATGTAAAGCTACACCGCCTATGAAAGTAAGCAGTTGGGAGTCTTGTGTAAATAAAAATGAATCGAGATATTGTGCGGACAAATTCCCAGTGCAATTCAGAAATTGGCACGGCTGTCCAATTATTGTATCCACATTTTTTCAACCGCCCTACATGTATTTGAAAGAAGGCGTTCCTTCGGGAGCTGATGGCGATTTATTAAAAATTATTATAGAAGCATTGAACGCAACTCTTGTGATTATGACGCCATGCAAAGGAGCCGGTTGGGGTAATCTTGATGAAAATGGATCCTGGGTCGGGTCCCTCGGTGACATTTACTATGACGTAGCTAACATCTCGATGACTTCCGCCTGTGTCACCAAATCGAGATACAGTGAATTTCATATGTCTACTTTCTATCATAGTACTAGTATAGTGTGGGTAACACATCCATCAAACACTCTACCGTCATCATATAAATTATTACGTCCGTTTAAAGTTAATGTAAGAATAGTGTTGGTGTTTTCTTTTACGTTTGTTATAATAGTAGCGTTACTTTTAAAGACTAACTTTTGTACTTCCCTTTATACGACGATGAATTTTGGGCGTTCACCCGACAGTGTTATATTTTTAGCATGGAAAATGTGCATGGGACAAGCAGTCACAATTTTGCCTTTGAAATTGGCACTAGTGTACTTAATATTATTTTGGATATGGTATTGTTTTTTGATACGAACGTTCTATCAAGTACACTTGATTAATTCTTTAAAAACAGATGTCTATTTACCACAGTTTTCAAGCATTGAGGAGGCGATTGCTGTAAATTATCCATTCGGAGGGGGCCCAGCTTTAAAGGATTATTTTATAGATGATCCTTTAATTTTTGATAATTGGAAAGACACAGATAGTTCCAAATATAAAAATTTGTTAGTAAACTTAACAAAAGGCCAGAAGTTCGTTTTGGCTATTAATTTAGCTTCCACACAAAAGTTTCTTAAGCATCCGGGGAGAAAGTTACACATATTGCCTGAACAGATTATCAATAGTCCTACAACAATATTTTTAAAAAAGTTTTCTCCGTTTACTAAGGCTATTAATCGCGTGCTAAAACGTTTAATTGAATTTGGTTGGCCCCAAAAAATGTATACGAATAACACAGTCTCTGGATTTGTGGATAAAACTTCAGATACGGAGAAACCAATAAAATTAATATATTGCACAGGCATTTACATTATATTATCCATAGGTTGGGTTTTCTCTATTTTTCTGTTTATTTTAGAAATATGGGTTAAAAGAAAAGAACAAAGATAGAAACTAGATACTCCATAAAATAAAGTAATTGATTTTGCTAGCACCATCAAGCGCCATAATTTACATTTCAATAACGACATACATTTAAAGGTATTAAAAAGTAAAAAAAAAGCACCGTAACAGATAGATAAAACCATTAGTACAGCTTAACATGTGAAATAGCAATCAGTGGTGCTTTGTAGTAACAGAAGTAAATATTTTATCTTTATTTCACAAGTAAACGTTAAGAAATTATGAGTAACTATTCAGAATTTTTCTTAAGTGCTCTACAAGAACCCGAAGCATTAGAAAAAATTGGTCAAACAGCGGCAAAAATTGCCTATTATAATTTCGATTGGAGATACGTTACTCTTGTTATGTTTAACTCCGTTCAGTATGTTCTTGCGTTACACTCTTTTTTGAGTAATTACAAGCAATCTGTAATATTGAAGTTTGGAAAATTTATTCCTCGCCATCGTAATGCAGTACCTCAGTATGTTTTATTTGGACAAGATGCTCCTGCGTTAATTGATATGATTCAGTGGCTTGATAAATCACACTATGATAATTCAGGGAAATATATCCTTATTTGCACTTCACCTGATTATGAAATGTGCAATGAAACACAGATTTTTGTAGTGGTATCAAAAGCTTTGATTGTAAACGTTATATATTTAAGAGCAGATAGTGAAAATACCTTTCTATCAATTTCTTACGATATTATTTATAATCAAAAATGTGTTAATAGTGAAACATATATTATGAACATAAAGGAAGATTGTGCTTTCGACGACTGCTTTCACGATTTATATCCGGACAAGCTTAAAAATTTTCACGGATGCCCACTCATCATATCTACATTTGAACAGCCACCATTCATATACCTGAATAACGACACACTTGAGATCTCTGGAGGAGATGGTGATATTATTAAACACATTGCAAGTGTTTTAAATGCCACATTAGTAGTAAAAACACCTTTAGAAGGTAACGTGTTGGGCCAGTATATAAATAAGAACTGGACAGGTACTCTAGGTGATGTTTTTAATGAACGTGTTCATGTGTCTGTGTGCTCTATACCGGTCAGTGAAAATAAATACGGCAATTTCCAAATATCATTCGTTTACAATTCTATGGACATTGTTTGGGTTGCAGAATGGCCAGCAATTAAACCAGCATGGCAGAAACTTCTAAGCCCCTTTCAATTGGATATGAGAATTGCTTTGTGCCTTACATTTGCTGGAATTGTATTTATAAACGCATTTATTAAGTCAAATACTTGGAGAAAAATTAGAAGAGTTGTTAAAGTCGGTCCTATCAGGTTCAATTTATTGTTTTATTCATGGACGTTATTCTTAGGATTACCAATATTAAGAATGCCTTCTAAGTGTCCTCTCTTAATGATTGTCTATACTTGGATATGGTCTTGCTTTATAATAAAAAGTGCTTATCAAGCCGCATTGATCAGTTCTTTAAAAAATCAAATCCATGAAGACTTATTTCAGGACTTTGGTAGCGTCTTAAAAGGCAAATATCCCTATGGAGGTCTAGAAACATTAAGAGAATATTATATCGACGATAAGTTTATTTATGATAACTGGGTATCTTTCGATTTCGACCACGAAATGGACACTTTAAACAAAATATCAAATGGATCTTCTGATTTTGTGTTAGCAATAAACAAAGAAATTGTAATTGAACATTTAATTGAAAATATAGGTTTAAGACATTTACAGATTTTACCTGAAAAGATTGTTAACAGTCCAACAGTGATGTATTTTAAGAAGCATTCCGTGCTTGCACAACCAATAAGTCATATTTTAAGCATTTCAGTAGAAGCAGGGTTTACTCAACAGACTTATACAAGATATTTACGTAATAGGAGACTATTATTTGAAAGATTTAGTGAACAACACAGGGGCCCACTTACGTTTGATAATTTTTGGGCTTGTATGATATTGTTAATATTTGGATGGACCTTGTCAGTCATATTTTTTGCAGCCGAAGCGTACTGTGGACGGCTTGAAGATGATTAATTCGTTTTAAAATAGAAATGTTAATAGATGTAACTGTAGAATAATGATGAGCCATTTAACATTTTTAAGATTAATAAGATGTACATTTGCTTATTTCATTGCTTTGAAAGTGTGTTACTAATATTATTGCCATGAGAAAACAGGGTATATCTAAATTGTCTTTGAACCAATTGTTATGCTATATTCTATTTTTTAAATGAGCAAGTAATTTCAAAACCTTGTTTTTACCATCTCGTCTCTATTCACCGTCCTGGAGGTATCTGGGTTAAGCACCAATCAATCCTACTTTTATAACAACAATGGTTATACAGCTTCACATTTGGCACACTTAACGCAGTTTTTTACGATGGTATCGTATCCAAGCTCTGATGCTGTAATACCCGTTAGAACTTAAAACATAAGACAATTTGGTATTGACAGAGTAAAAACAAGAGCAGTGACCTTTTTTAAAATTTTTTTTTCATCTTTTTGTAGTAAATGAAAGTGTATCATTTTTTCTCATGACAAACGTGATAGTTATAATATTTTTAGGAATAAAAATCTCAGAAATATTTATTGTTTCATTTAAATTACTACCAAAATAGGAATTATCCTCATTAGGTGGACTAAAATTTGTCTTTGTGGCGTATCGTATGAACAGTCCTTTTTTTGTCACAGCCGATGGTAAATGATGATGCAATCTAAGATGGAAACTGGTAAGAGGCAATCTACCTCATCGAACCGGAACACAAATCTCTTGGCTCGGCGGTACGTCTTCGCTGATAGGGTGGTACTAGTCAGGGCTGAAGCCTCCCACTAGTACAGAGTCGGACAAATTAGAAAATGCAGTTTCCTAAATTCGTCCTACTGAGGATCCTAAATTCGTCCTCTGCTAGCAAAGCTAGTACTCGCACCACTGCTCCAGCAAAGCCGTCAAAAGCGTTTAGGATTTTTTTTTTGAGGTTCAAATAGACACCACTATCTTTTTATATATTCTGTGCATCTAATGAACGTGCCCAAATTACTAACGACTTTGATAAATATTTTATGTCAGGAGGATTTCGAAAACAATTACACCTAATATTTATATCAATCAATCAAAATAATTCCTTATTTAAGTAAGCCTTTACAACACCTTTGTTTAGACAAGTACAGTCATTTTTATTGACAATTAATGACTGATGATTTTAAAAATAACTAAAAAAATCTTAAGTCACGAGGGTTCTCTCGCGCCTTATCTTCAACAATGTAATATAATTTAAATTTATTTCACTAAAGTTAGAGCAATTTCTTCACTCTCACGCTTTTTTATTGTCTTAAGTAATTCATCAAATTGTACAAATACGAATTTTCAAATAGCTAAGCATTTAATCAAAGTTTTATATTTATTAAGTGACCTCTCTAGAAGATCTTCTAGGAGTTTATTATAGAAACGTATAGTTATAGTTAAATTGTATTATTAATTTTAAGAAGTCTTCTAAAAATTATAAAAGTTTTATAGTGAAACTTTTTCGATAATCTCGTTTATCTATCACAAGTCGTACTACAGCCCGCTGCGGAGTGGTGGTTAAGAAAGGTGTTTAGGAGACCATCCAAGGCCGACAAGCGGCGCCCAGGGCTCGCATCAGTTGTTGAATTAGCATCGTGGTTGTTTCGTTAAATCACGCTATTTTTTCTATTACATAAATCATGATTTTCTTTATAATCGATATTCTTATGCATGTAAAACAAGTTATTGGATATATTTTACATCTAAAGAGACATAACTGTGAACAGTTTGAAATACCTTCACGTATATAGGTTTCGAATAAATATTTAAAACATTTTCCAAGGAATCCTAACGGGACCAATTACCATATCAACACTCAATTCGACAAGTGTGCTCATTGTATCAATCTGCGTTCATTAATGCTACTATGTAATGCGTTCTCGAATATATACTTAAGGAACACATTTACAATTCAATATTTAACGTCACATGTTACCTATAATATTCTTTATTAGCTCGTGCCCGCGACATTTCTATATTGCTGACAGGTTGGCGTTTGACAGCGACTTTTATTTGTTTATTTATTTATACACTTTATTGCACGTCTACAATAATAATATAAAATGAAATGAACTTAAATATAAGAGAACTAAAAGTACAACAGGCGGCCTTATCGCTAAATAGCGATTTCTTCCAGACAACCTTGGGTTAAAAAAGCTAAAAGTAATATAGGAGGTAGGCAATAAAATAACCCCACATACTAATATCTACATTCTAATATATGTATAACAATAAATATATTAATAAATTAATATATATAATATTATAACATAGATACATAGACTTACAAAATGTGTACATACATATATATATATTGTCATCAAGTTCTATGATCGTAGTCTAAGAGACAGTGTTCCTTTAATAATTTTTTGAATATAGGTAGTGATTTGGCCTCCTGGATAGAGCGAGGTAATGCATTCCACAGCTTGGTCGCTTGGACAGCAAAGGAATATTCGTAAAATTTTGTTTTATGTATCGGGACTTTCAATGTAAATTTTTCGGAAGATCTTAAATTTTTGGAATGCATTCCAAGGAATTCAAATTTATCCTTCAAATAGTGAGGCGTATTAGGATGAAATAACACACAGTACAGGAGAGAAAGTATATGCATATTCCGGCGATGTCGAATGGAGGGCCACTTGAGCTGATGACGGAAGTAGGAAATGTGGTCATATTTGCGCAAACCAAATATGAACCGGATAGCAAGATTTTGAAGTCGCTCAAGCTTATTCAATAAGTCCTCTGTTAAATTAGGATAGCTTGCATCAGCATAATCGAGAATCGGGAGAAGAAGAGAATGTGCTAACAAAACTTTAGTAGGAATGGGAAGAAAAGATTGTAGCCGACGTAAAGAGCTAATTACACCGAATATCTTACAGCTTAATTGTTGGATGTGAGGAGACCAAGACAAAGTTTGATCTAAGTTTACATGATGATAAGTGTAGATACAGTCAAAGATGGCATGCTAAACTGGTAAGAGACTTTTAAGGTTAATTTAAGACCATATTGACGAAGTACCAGATACCTTTAACCAATAATGTTAAGCAGTGGGGTGAAACTCATATAAATTGTTGTCTAAACTAATATTATAAAGAGGAAACATTTGTGTATTTGTATGTATGTTTGTAATGTTTTCATACAAAAACTACTGGACGGAGTTAAACATTTTTTTCTCCATTATAAGCTGCATTTTCACTGAGTGACATAAGCCATATTACTTTCTCAAAAAAATAGGGATCCCAAAGAAAAATGCGTTAATGTATCCCAAGGTGTGAAAGCAGAAATCTGTTATCGCGTGCGCTGCATAAATTATTGATGATAGAACAAAAAAATGGACGATGTGTATATCGCACTATAGCATATATATATATATATATATATATCGACAGCAAAACATCGATGTATCATCCATTCAGTCAGATATTTATTTTGTTTCGTTGTTGCTCAGTTAGGCCCCACGTCTTACAGAATTTTCAATCGGATTCATCCGGGCCACACGGATGAATGCGAAATTTGAACCCCTGGTGCTTTATTCATGGATGAAGAGGGTTCTGCTGCGTTTAAGTGGGTATTGCGTAGTCTTCTTGTTCGCCGAGTCCCACACTCCTGACACATGGTAGAAGCCAGAGCATGAAAGCATTTTCCAGCTAAAAAAAACTTAACTACAACACTAATTTGAAACCGTTAAAAGGGTAAACGCACTACTTAGACCATATCATCAAGTGATATTACACTCAAGCGCTAATCTATATACAATAAAAATACAGTGGCAAGTATATTTATTACAATTGTTTTGCCTATAGTACTTCTGTACGGAAGAATCCCGAACGTAGTGATAAAACACTGCACTGTTTCAAGTGTAGATAATATCGATTGTTATTGTCAATGCTGGGAAACTGTGAAAATAAACTATGTTAAAATGTTATCTTTTCGTATAAGACATATTTAAATACACAATTTGAAGATATAATAAAAATTATCTGTCTGTCATTATTTGCATATATATTATTTCAGTAAGACAATCTGATTTAGATTGGTCTCTTACATAATTTTAAGAAATATGTAAAAGATACTCTTATATTTAAAAGAGTAATTCTTGTGAATGGAATTGAATTTCTGAACTGTTGGTAGATTCTTTACTGAGGGAAAAACTACTGAAGATTCTAAAAAGCTTCTTGAGCCTATTTCAATAAAGTATTTGATTTTGACGCTCAATGAGCTCTTTTAAATACTCCTTAATCTGTGATATTTTTTTATTGCCGACAGTTTGGCTCTTGACTGTGATCATACCTTATGTGACGATGATACAGTCTAAGATGGAAGCGCGCTGATTAAGTAAGAGGCAATCTACCTCATATGGTATCTACACTACATCGTACCGTAACAAAAATCTCTTGTTTGGCGGTACGTCTTTGCTGGCAGGGTGGTAACTTACAACAGCCAACGCCTGCCACCAGCCCAGACTCAGACAGATACGAAAATATAATTGATAAATGAAACAATATCAGCGGGAAGAAAATGCTTTATAAATTTGGCCTCGCTAATGTGTCACACAGAGTAGTAACATACAGATTATATATATCAAAAATTTTCATGGAGCCACAGAGTTGCGATGCAAAAATTGTAGGTTATATTTTAACACACTCTGCATTTAAGTCTTTACAGGGTTTTTCTAGGCTCATAACCTAATAAATTAAACAAAATAACTGGGAAGAAAATGCTCTATAAATTGGATCTCGTTAATGTGACACACAGAGTAGTAACTTACAGATTATATATATCCAAAGGTTACAATGAGCCACACAGTTGCAAGGCATAAATTGTAGATTATATTTTAACAATAACCCTGTATTTAGGCCTCTATAGGGCTTCTCAAGGCCCATAACCTGATAAATTAAACAAAATAACTGGGAAGAAAATGCTTTATAAATTGGGTCTCGTTAATGTGGCACACAGAGTAGTTACCCACAGATTATATATATCCAAATTTTATAATGAGCTACAGAGTTGCAAGACATAAATTCTAGATTATATTTTAACAATAATTTCTCAAACTTGTTCGAACCCGGGGCCTTTGTAAGCAAAGCGAATACACGTACCGTAGCGCCAGTAAGATCGTCAACAGCTGACAATAATTTGGTAATGAAACTACAAACGATTCGATATCATCCGTATATGGGTTCGTAACGAATCTAGCAAATTGAATTTTTACCAAGGAGCAATTATTGAAAGACGGTGAAGAACCGGAGCTGAACTTGACTACCAATCCAGTCCAGTCCAGTACCTGAGATCCAACCCCTATCTGGTTAGTGCCAGCCTTTATTCTGGCAGTAAAATTGATACGAACCATAAAAACAACGTATGTATAAGTTAATGTACTATTTTTTTATTTAACTCGAATAAAAAGCACCTCCACCTAAAAATAAACCGAATATTATAAACAATAAATTCTTCAGCACCCACCATCTGAAACAATTCAAATGTGGTATAGGGCCTCAGCGTAATGTAATTATAAGGTTTTACAATTTAATATATACTTCTGGACACATCTATTGGTCCACCTTGCATTTTCAGCTTCGTTTGGTCCTAGCTAAAATTTTATATTAGGTCGAGCAAAAAGTTTTTATGCAGTTTTGAACCTGGCACATTCATAATTTCATTCAATAGTCTTTTTTTGAATTTCGAACACAGCATTTAAAGAAACAAAAGACAATTTGGAGCCTGTTCGTTGTTAACAAATAATCGAATACTAAAAAACTTGATTTTATTGGTTTACTCGGATTTAATTCTTGAAAGTGTGTTTTTTCTCATTGGTTTTGCAACAAACATTACTTATTCTTACCATTAAGGTAAGGTTCTATCAATAATCAATGGATACTTCGCCTGAAGTCGCCGCCCAAGCTGTGGCACTTATCCAGGCGGGACACAGCCAACGAAATTTGAGTGTTCAACTTAATTTAAGTCGATCTGCGGTCCGAAATGTTTATGTTTACCTAGAGACTGGCGGCTTTGTTCGTAGCCAAGGAAGGCCACGATCTCGGGTCACAACTGGAAGGCAGGATCGATTCATCGTGACGACCAGCTTGAAAATCGTCACCTTACCTCCATTGAGATACAAAACCAACTTCGCGACTTCCACGGAGTATCTGTGAGCGCTCGAACAGTTCGGAGAAGGTTAAAAGAACGCGATATGGTACCACACAAGCCAGCTAATGGCCCCAAACTAACGCGAGCCCATCGAACAGCGCGCCTTCATTTCGCGCGCACTCATTTAAATTGGACTCAGCAGCATTGGAGCCGTGTACTCTTTTCTGATGAGTCTAAAATTGTGTTACATGGCAATGATGGAAGGAAGAAGGTCTACCGACGTAAGGGGGAGCGTTTTGCACAATGCTGCTTTGAAGAGAGGGTTGCTTATGGCGGTGGCTCATGGACTGTCTGGGGCGGTATATCCGCGAGCGGTAAAACTCAACTTGAGATTGTTACGGGACCACGGCTGCCAACATTAAATGCTGAAAGGTACATTCGTGAGTGCTTAGAACCTCACGTGATGCCATACGCGGACTATGTGGGCCCAAATTTCCTTTTTATGCATGATAATGCAAGAGCCCATACGGCCGGCATCGTCAGGGAATATCTTCGGGGTGTGAACATCACAGTTATGGACTGGCCAGCCAGAAGCCCAGACATGAACCCCATTGAGCACATGTGGGACGAGCTAAAAAGACTTGTTAGGGCTCGTCAGCCAGTTGCCCAGACGATGCAGGAGTTGAAAACTGCCATAGAAGAGGAATGGGAGATGATCCCCCAAAATTTCATAGAGCGGTTGATAAACTCTATGCCTAATCGTATGAGAGCTGTGGTAGAAGCCTATGGAGGCAACACGCGTTATTAAATTAAACCTTTATTAAATTGAACATGTTTTTTATTCAATAATCAAGTGCCTTCATCAAGGCGCATACCCGACTTGTTAGGCGTAGCTCCATGTCGTGTGGTATTATGAATTCAAATTTACAACATTACGATCGAAAAAGATGGTAAAAAGTACCAGGTTTAAAACTGCATTAATAGTTTTTGTTCAATCTAGCAATAATATTTCGATCCATCGAGGGGCCATCGAATCCTAGACTCTAAGGTAGGCCAATAGATGTGTCCAGAAGAGTATGATGCACTTTTTATTTACATAATATTTCATATAAACCATACGAGTACAGATACTCAACAAAACGAAATAAATATTTATACATACACACAATTATACAAAACACACACAGAGAGACACCCACACACCCCCCCCCCCACACCCATACACTTTAATGGAGAATTTTATTATTGGGATTTAGTGTACAGGACATGAAAGAGAATCTACATGTTCGGCAATGTGATTACTCTTAAATTGTTCTATTAATTTCGTTAATTCTTTAATCGCTATATACAATGTGTACTGTAAATATACTAATTAGGAAGTCATATTTCAAATGCTTGCCTAAGAGAAGTTCCATTCAATAGTTTAAATAAACCAATGATAATTTATAGGATCTTATGTTGTTACCAGTTTCCTTTGTCTAAACGTACCTATAAACAGTCGGTTTAGTTTCTCTCCATAATATCAGTGTTTCGATAACAGCTGGAAATACGAAGACCAAGATCGCCGTAAAGAAGTTTCCTAACTGAAGAGATGCCAAAATAAGAAGATATAGGTATAAGATAAGGTAAGTTAAGAAGTAGGCTATCAACATATTAATGTTAGACTCCTACTGAAACCAGCATCACGTTTAAATGGGAGACCTTACTTGATTAGTCTTAGTTACGTAAATTTCATTTTATAAGTTATATCGTTTATAATAAAACAAATAAAAAAAGATATAGAAGTACCTAGATTATATTTCCTTTGACAAAGGGTAAGTAGAAGACCATTAACATCCCAGTCCTGAGCACAGGCCCCCTCACTCATACCAGAGACTCTCTCTGTTCCTTTACTTTCATAGTCCGATGTGACGGCAACCCGATATTACCACAGAGAGATTAGGTGCAAAACCGACAGCATAACATCCTCTTCAGGGCACGGGGGTGGAACACAACGCCAACTTCGCAATTTTTGGCAAATTCTGAGAATTTTTTTTAAAAGGAAACCCGGGACCCAGGACCCAGGACTAAAGCCAAGAACCTCATGTCTCTAGCGAAACAAGCTTTCCACTAGACCAGTTATTTCTTTTTCCTTAATGAATATTAAACAACAAAATTTCATAGATAAGGTTCGATAACGCAATTCACGTGTCCACAAACCATTAGGCATGCTTTTACTAGTGAGACAATATAATAAAATCTTACGAAACTCATCCAAGTGCTCATGCTGGGAAACGCAATGGATAAACACGAAATAATTAATACATATGCTGTTCTGTGTAAACGTTCCCAAATACCACGTCTCCTGTGAGATAGAGAAACATATTATACGAGAAATTTATTACTATTTCGACAGGATTTAACGCTGTAAAAACTGTTTATATTTCACACCTTTATATTATTTTGATTTGCGCAAAAAAATGATCGTAACTTTATATACCAAAATGATATATTCAACGCATATGCATATACAATTGTATTAAAGAGAGTTTTTAGAAATTAAACCCTTAAGATGGGATTTCCCCGCCCTTTCAGACAAACATAAAAGAGAAATTACCTTACTATTTGAACACAGCGTTAAGTGTGATTTTGTCATCATTATTTTATTACATAAGACAATAATAGGATGTAACTTTTTCGGGTGCGCGATAAAAAAGTGGACATTACTAACGCCTTATAGTTCCTCCCAAGATAGTGCCATATTATTCTAAAGGGAACCCAAAAATGTACGGCAAATGTTACACCCAATGTGACAGCTAAAAATCCCTGCATTATTGTGACAAATCTGGAAAATAAGTAAATATTGTATAAAAAAATAAGAAATAATAGTCTAGTTTCTAACACGAATTTTAAAAAGGTATATTAAGAATATAAACTGATACATGAATAATATGATTTTTTTTCTTTTGGGTGGTTAATGATATATAAAATGAGCATTTCAGTTACTTAGAATTGATAATACAAAAATGATTCAAAACTTTGCTGATAACGTAGATTCTTTATCTCGAAATATGGAAAAAACTACAAACTTCAATATAATACATGTTCGATTTAGAAGAATTTGTGTACATCTTTTAAACTTACATATGTGGCGGCATATGCATCGTAAAAGGAGAATGGCTTTCTTCACCCCACGCCCAATATCCGAAAAATCCTATGATTACTATTAAGATGATAACGACGGGCATAGCTGGCGAACATTAAATTATTTTAATAATTATCATATTCATGAATATATCAACGGCCTAATATTTGATGCAGGTTTTAAAAACCCAGATTTTTCAACATTTGTATTCTATTTGCGAGGTTTTATATAGGACCAGTAGCGCGAATGTAGGCGTACATAAAATGAGAGCAAAGAACCCTTAAAATCCTCTCTTCTATGAGTGAGGAGACCTGCGCCCAGCTGTGGGAGGTCAATGAGCTTTTTGTTTTTTTTTGCTCTGAGAAATTACTCCGACTAAGAGGACTTACCAATCAATAGGGTGAAGCATAAACGCATAGGTGCGAATTCTGCCACCAAGCCTCCTCCCACAGGACTTCAGCCGTTTTCTCTCTTAGTCTCTCATTTGCCTTTTACAGCGAGATAGACGTCAATGGGCTTCTGCTTACCTTCAAACATTTTTTAGAAGCCAAATTGGCTTTTAAATGTTTGGGGTACTCAATAGAGCCAAAAGGTACTTTACGCCCGAACATAGAATGTTTTTATATAAGACTCAAATTCCGCCGCACCTAGAGTACTGCTATCATCTGCGAACTGGAGCACCCCAATTGATCGGATACAGAGACGGGTTGTCCGATTGACAAGTAAGCCGGAGACGCTAGAGCATCGTAGAGATGTTAGATTTCTATGTGTGTTCTATTGTGTCTATAACAGGGAATATTCTGAGGACCTCTTGGAGTTGGTACCACCGTCGATTTAATGAACAGACAACTCGACGGAAAAATGAATTTCATCGGCACAACTTGGATTTTAGAAATATAGTCCCTTTGGTGCTGAAGATGTTCATGGGCGGCGGTAGTAAGTTCAAGGCGGTAACCGCTTAACATCAGCTAGCACATCCGCTAGCTCGTTCGCCTGCCAAGACTGTAGTAAAAGGTCCTCCTTTACAAGTTATATAGAACTCAACTTTAGCTGATGGTAAGTGATGATATATTTCAAAACGATATTTGTTGTTGTTGCTCAGAGACTATAAGAGGTAACTGCTTGGTACGACTTTTTAGTCGAGTTTTTTTACTCTGAGAAAGGCATTTGCGTATCTCAGCCGGACAATCATCTGTGGGGAGTGAGGGACTCACTAGAAACCACCAGAATACCCTTCAAAACCGAGCCGCGTGATCCTTGAGTGAGGAATCGGAGGCTCGTGCCAAGACCTTCTCAGAAACCTACCTTAGCATCGTCAGATTATATAGATAACTTACCCCATTGTAAAACCAAACTAAAATATTGAGGTTTACGCATATTGTTTTCAATTGGCAGCGTTACACCGATCCCGTTGATGCTGTATATGCAAATGCCTACGAAACGAAATAAGCCGTGTATACTCTTCCACCCGGGACGTTCACTTAAGTCTGATGCTATAGAAATGCTATAGTACATTGTTGTTAACACGCATATTCCTGAAATTTATTTGTTATTTAATTAATTTAAAGCAGTTTCAGTAGTTGTCGATGATTATAACTTATAATTAGGCTCGCTGAAATAAAATGCTAAGTCCTTTTAAAATACCAACGTGGAATTCTTTGTATCATGCTATTGCTACAAGAATTGTGAAGACAATAGATCATTTCTTGTTACTATAAACTATTTGGATTCAATGCCATCTATTAGCAATACGAGAAGCTACGTAAACCTTTTGACACGTTCAACAAAAGGGAACCTATGAAATGTAGTTCTAACACATTCCAAATGGTGGAGCAAATCGTTGTATATAATGGAATCTCCTCCAGTTTCTTCCGTTATACAAATGCTTCTATAACTTAGTATAAATAATTAATCGTATAACGTAATCTTATTACTAAGAAATTATGTTACCTTCTTCTTACTGTTTACTGATTGCGATGATACTTTAACGCTGCTACCTATTTAAAAAGTTAGATTTACAAAAACCGTTCTCGACAGCAGTTTGAAGTAAGTATATTAATAAAACCTTAAAAATCTGATGTCTAACATTTGGTTATCGTGTACTAAGAGGTAATGTTTAACGCTTGACATTTGATTTAGACATCAGATCTTAAAGTTTTTATCAATGAAACTAGCCTTAAATCGACTTTCTTAATACTGTAAAGTAGTTGGAGCCTAAGTCGTTAAGTGACGTTTTTATTCGTGTGTTCTTTTGGATTATTTTTTGGGGACAATACGTCTTTTGAGTTAGTGACTAATTAACCTCACACTAAAAGAGCCACTTTACTTTTCGTAACGCACAAAAAGATTAGTACAAATATTATTGCTATACTATAAATAAGCCCGTGATAGTGAGAATGATCTAACTGATATTATACTCAAAAAAATCGATTAAAACTTCAATAATCTTTCGGAGACTTCTGTAGAGCTGTAGTTTTATAGAAGAACAAACGTTATATTAATTTAATTTAGAAGATAAGCCATGCTTTCTCTTACAACGTCAAGTATATTTACAATCAGTACTTACCAACTATCAAATCCGCTATCAGAGAGAAAAGCGCCAAGTATTTAAGGCTTCGTATTGAACACAAAGCAATTAGAGGCACAGTGATTATCACAATGAGAATACTCAGTGATATTTGACCACACGACATTGCTTTAAGAACCTGAGGATATTTATTAAATCAGTAACTGCTAACTAGCGATGGAACAGTGTGATGGGTTCCATGCTATAAAAACCCATTCTCCTACGAGGAAGGAGGTATTTTCCGAGCTCTAGGTACTAGGTATATTCAACCAATGATTGCAGTTCGTAAATGTGCAAGCTCAACTAGGAAATTATTATACTCGTATTCCCGTTGAGATAAGGTAAGTAGCAGCTAAGTAACGCCCCACTGCTAGACACAGGCCTCGTCACTTATAGAAGAGAGGGTTTTTAGATCATAGGCCCACCACTGCGGGTTTGCAGGCATAGCACACAAGTGCACTCTCTATTCCTACACTCTCATAGTTCGATGTGACGGGAATCCGACACGACCAGAGAGAGAGCAGGCGCAAGACCGAAGGCTGAACGTGCTCTCCGAGGCATAGGAGTGTAGCACACCACCAACCTCTCAACTTCCGGCAAATATTGAGAAAATCGTAAAAGAAAACATAATGTCGATTTTTGAATTTGCCCGACCCGGTACTCGAACCCAGGACCTCATGTCTGTAGTCATATAAGCTGATTACAAGACCAACGAGACTATCTTTCGTTGAGTAAGTGACTGCAAGTCTCACCTGAAGATAAGGGATGATAAAGTCCAAAATGTTAGCGCGCTAACCTGGGAGAGGTGATTTACCTCTTATGGGTTTTGCAGAGCGTGGTATGGGCAATTTTGTTGTTGTATATCAAGATAATTCCATCTATCTATTGTTCATTTACTACTGGACTAATTTTGATGTAAGTTAAAAGAGTTAAAGTTGGACATCAGCTACTTGTTGTCGCTAAAATATAACTTGAAAGAGGTGAAATAGGGGATGAAAGTTTAAGGAACCAAAAACTTGTTAAGTTTAGAGAAATTATTGGTTCCTATTGCAAAATACACAAAAGGAAAGACTTATTTTTGAGTTTTAAGACAATTAACATTAATTTCAAGTATAGACACATATTTTTTTCGGAAACAGATTTTTCGTGTGTGTAAGTGAAAAGTAACAAAGTCATTAGTAATAAATCTATACAGACAAACTGGCGACCGAAGTGATGTATATGTACAACATAAAAACAAAATCGGAATAAATTATATTTCTAACTTAGCTCCAAAGAAAACGGGAAGACACTTTGGTGCCAAAGGAATTTGCAATACAAAATATTTTACTGGTCTATTCCCTTAAGTGCAGTGTTTCTTATGTGCTTTACAGACTCTGGCAGTGATTTTTAAAAGTTTAAAGGTAAGTTTTAAGACTATTTTTGTAGTCAAGTTGGAGAACTTTTCTCAATAATAAATATAGCTTTCGTTGTATTTGTTGTTGGATTTTAAGGTTTCGACCTCGCTGGTGCAGTTGTGGACGCCGACTAAATATCAAAAATTTTATATATGGACGCAGGAAAGATAGCATATAGTAACCCGCAAAGTGTTGTTTTAAAAAAACTTCAGAAGTATACCGTTAAAGTAAATCTAATTTAGCAGAAATATAAAATTACGAGTACATGCTTTCCAGCGTCAATATGTATATTTAATTCATCACTGATTACGAGATTTTCAAAACTATATGCGATTGACTTCTTTGTTTGTCTGTACTTATAATCTCCGAAATCATTATTAATACGTTATTTGCTCTGTCATATACTTCATTTTATTATTGTTAAAATAGATTAACTTTCCATGGCAATGAGTTTTGAATATCTCAATTTATTCTCTGAAATTACGAGTCTGGCTTTGATGGAACTTTCAGTAGCAGTTGGCTGAATTTGTAAAGAATAAAACAAGCTATTTTATTTACTTATTTCAGTATTGAACACTTACTTGTGTCAGTGTTTGCGCTATCATGATTTCGAAAATACAACATGTCCCGTTGAAGTTGAGAAAGAGAAAAACGTCCGTTAGATATCTGCAAAAAAAAAATCAGAACCTCTATAGAAATGAGAACGAATAATTTATTAATGTCTCGAAACAAACGGTTTTTTTTTATTAATTAGTAAGGAAAAAGTAATTAGTAACAATTTCCTTAGTTCATTTCTTTTAGTTTCACCTCGTTGGCGTAATTTATCTTGGGTTTATTGTTCTGTTAAATTATGTTAATATGAATGATGTCTAGACGACCTGGTTGTATTTCCATAAAAAAAAGTTTATTTCCATAACAATTTGTTACTTCATACATACTAGGTTGAGATTATCTAGTAGGTATTGAGATACCTGTATCAGATAATCTCGCCCTCCCCAAAGTATCGCAGTCACAGATTAATAAAAATAAAAGATTTAATCTTAAAATTAATAGTTAATAAATAAAAAATAAAAATATGCAAGCTTATCTGTGTGTGTGTGTGTGTTTGTGCGTGTGCGTGGGTTTGTGTGTATCTGATTATCTGTGAGCTAATACCATATATCTATCCACTATACCCACAGCATTTAGCGTTTGAATTTAATAAGGCGTTAATAAGGCTTCAGTAGTATTGTAGTTAAGTTCCTTTAACCAGTTTGCCATGCTGTCGGTAGGCGAAGGAAGTCCTTACTCTAATAGTAGGAGTAATATTGCTGCTTCTTCTTTTATTATATTTAAGAGGTATATAATATAAACGACGATGTGTTCTTATGATAGTGTGAAGTATGTACAACTTTCTGTAACTGTATCGACCTCGTCTCACCGAAACGATGTACGAAATACATTATAAAATACATATATACAGAGTCGCGCATCTGACATAGTTTAAAGGCAATGTTGAAGTATAATAAAATATATATTTGGCCAAGTGTAATCGTCTAGCTAGTTAGAACCCCTAAATATGTTGTTTCCATAGCAATCCAAATCCTTTTAGAGCGTCAGAGGTAAAGAGATGGCGTGACATGACGTTCCCATTATTATATTCATATATAATATAATATCTGTAAAGCATAAGAAATATAATTTTCTGGAAAACATTAAGTATTTATCCAATGATGAATATAACCAATGCCGATGAAGTAAACTCCTATCATAGGCACTCCGGTACCTTCTATTATTATTTATGTTATTATTATTATTATTATTAGGGCACCGAAGTGGTCAACTGGCGCCACACCCGCCAGGCGACGATGAGTTCCGACTCGTGCTCTGAACCCCCTCCCCATAATTAGAGTATTCCTGTTTATAGTGCGCCTGCGGCGTATGATCATTCGAAGGTTGTGTCATCGGGACTAAAGCCCGGATATGTTTCATAAACATGTAGAGACGGGTCTCTAAGGTATTTCAAACGAGGATCGAAATCCATATACATTGTCAGCCGAAGCTGTGATGAGGCAATAGCCATGGTTATAAAGCGCAAAGCGCAGTGTTATTTTAAATGGGATATATAAATCACCAATGCATTTCGTCAAATCAATTACACAGATCAGGAGTATCTGGTAGGCGGACCACACCGCATATATTACACACGTTTTAAGTCCAGTGTTAGACTAGATCGATGTATGTATCCCCACCTCGGTGGGATTCGTGGTATAATAATATTCACATATTTTAAGTCTTGTGATCGACTGCGTAGATGTATAATATGTCACCACCTCGGTGGGAATGTTGTAGAATAATATAATATGTCGTTGATCCACATATGCGGGGCCACACACCCACACAGAGTGTCCAGTCGCTGAGCTCTCAATCCAACAAAAGCATTAGTTCATTATATATGCGTGGCAAGCCACGGAAAGCAATAGGGTTCAGCAGGCCACACTGTCTATAAGCTAGTCCGCAGCCTTGATAATAAAGGCCCGACCAGCGGCCCTATTTCTATGACATGCTACAATGTCATTTTTATTACATTTAATAGTAAGCTAAGAGATTGTCCCTAACAGGCGAACACTTCACATGTGAGCAAGCCCACGAGATCAGTGTTCATTTGTCCATCACTGCTACGCAGAAGCTATCGCAACGCCTAGCAACATTCGGTCATGGCTCTAGCACTACCGATTAACGATAACCGATAAAGTATCATTTAAGACACCATAATGAGCTGGAATCGAACCCCAACCTCTCCTAGTGAAAGGTAGGATCGCAACACCAACTGCAGGCATGCCGAAGCACGCTCGTTCGAAATATATACTTCAATAATATACATATTTATATATATCCATATATCACTACAGTATATGTGTATATATTATATAAATAATAATAATAATATATATTAATTAAAAGACATCTAATCTAATAATTGAATATGATATAAAAGCAATAATGATAATATTGAAAATAACTTAAATGACAATATATACTCGTATATTCGTGTGACATCCATTCCATGTATATTTAAATATATTTTAATGCATCTTACTCCAATCCCTTTATGTACTTCAACACCTCACCACTTTATTAATTTACACAAAACCCTATTTTAAAAGATAAAATATTATTTGTAAAAACTAACACAAGAATCAAAAAACCGTACGTCATCCTTTTTCTTCCCGCGCAAATTCCATGGCCCTCTCTTTTTTCATTTTTTTTCTTTTTTCAAAATAATAATGCTTATGTAGGTTGCCAGTATCATCTGTATATTATTAATTAAAAAAGGATGTATATAAACTTTATTTCTGAATACATATAATGCATTTCAATATTTTTATATATACATTTATGTATGTCTGTATATAAATTGTATATATATTTATGTAAGGACGTGTCCGTCACATTTCTCACCGTGAGAACGTCACCGACTGAATAAAAAAGATGCGAAGAATATCGATACGGTTTGAAGAACATGACTAACATAAAAAGAATTGCCAAACCCACTTACGTAGGTATTCTTTGGGGTACACCGAACCTAGCAATCTCAAAATAATACAGAAATTCTTAAAGAAAGTACTTGGGGTACTTGTTAATTTACCTTAGTACATAAGAAATAGTGATCGTCACAAGGATCTAAACATAGAGATCGTTAACATTTACATTGAAGGAATTGCCAAAGCTCATCACGAAAAAATTCGCCATCACGTGAATCCCAAAGTTGCTAAACTTCTGGATATCACACGAACAAAGAGAAGAAAAGGACAAAAACTTTTGAGTTAGTGAAAGTGCAGTGACACAATATAGTGTAGTGTGATGCTTTAAAGCAATAACTCAAGAACAGTGTGAGTCAATAGACAATATAGTAAACTAAGCATAATCGTTGGACTCTGGCCTTAGATAATACAAGTACATATCAGGTAGATTAGGTCAAAGTATTATTACTAAATAGTTTGTAAGGCTTGATTGTAATCTTATATTATAAAATAACCAAAGGTTAGTTATAAGAAAAAAAAAAACCACCTACGTTTACAGCTACAACAATCTGCGATAGCTNAGGTTAGTTATAATAAAAAAAAAAAACCACCTACGTTTACAGCTACAACAATCTGCGATAGCTGTGGTGCAAAACTTAGGATATTCTTATACTAATATTATAGATTAGATGATTACCGAAATCCCTTACTGAATCTTCTGCATGGTTTTAAAGGACCAGTCGCTAGAGCAACTTCCGCCAAATCTGGATAAGACAGTCTTGGCACCCGTAGCCTTCTGTACATAACTTGAGCTGAATTCACCAACATCTGTCACAATAGTTAAATTATAAAGAGGTCTGAGTTGTTTAGTAATATAAATGTCAATAATCTAAAAGTGGCTTAAGTCAGTCCTTATAACACCATCCATGTGCCAGCGAAAGTCCTGTAAAATCGGTTCATCTGTTTTAGAGATTAGTAGGAACAAACAGACAGCAGCTGTTTAGAATTTATCAAGTAAAATTGTATCATTTTTATACGAAAGTCAACTTCTATTTCTAACAATAATAATTATATTATAATGAGGTTTTGTTTTACAGAGCTAAAGTGAGATTAGGGATTCGTTTTAAGAAAAAACTTGTTACTTAGGTTTAAACAATAATGTTTCACGAAGACTTTAACGTCTCTGAAACTGTCGAGATATGTTAAGGTATGGAATTAAGTAGGAGGAATTGATAGAAGTGTGTATGAAAAGGTTTTAGATCGAATTTCCAATAACAATATGTGCAATTACAAAATATTTATACGTTATAACACGAGTTTTTATTAAAGTATTTGTTACGTTAAGATTTGTTTAGCTTTAGCTTATACAAGCTGTTCTAGAGTATATCTAAACATTCCTTGTAGTTCCATATAAAGTTCGAGGTATTCTTTATATGGGCCCGTAGACAAGTTACTTTCGAAGATTGCTAACGCTTAAAAAATGTATGGGAATGACGTATAATTTTTCGCTTACTTTCGATAAGAAACGTCATTCCGATTAATTTTTTGAGCATTAGCATTCTTCAAAAGTAACTAGACTAGAGGCCCTGTTATGTATGAGTACTTATAATCATATTCTTTTTATTTAATATTTTGTTTAATTTTATTTTTATTTGTGTCTTCTATGCAGTTATTTTTAGTACTTTTTTCAACATACCTGTATCGAAAGTTTATACTTTCGACGCTATTTTGAGTGACGACAGTGCCACATTACTTTCAAATTGAATTAATGCGTAATTTAGTGCATATTCCTCAAATTCTCGACGCATGCGGCGTCGTTTTTATATGTTTATTTTGCAATTTGTTTTACTACGTCATGGTTCATTTCTTCACTTAATTCTTCTTAAGATTTAATAGAGCTTTTTTTCTTTAATTTATTTAAATCATTTTATGATGCTTTCAGGTTTGTTGCGTTTTTAATTGCATATTTATACGTTATTTCAGGCTATAATATAGTTTTCATTTAAGAGTTGTCATAAATAAATGAGTAAACAACTTGTTGTTTTGTTACGTAGTCGAAGCATGTGAGCTACTGATTCAATATGTAACTTAATTTTATATTATTTCAAACTTAATTATTTACGTTTTTATCGAACTTTCGATCCCGGCCTGATAAGAAATTGTATACGCATCACGGGGCAAAAGTATGGCACTGTCACCCGCGTTTTTTTTTAAACTAGCGGCGATGTTATACTTTCGACCCTAGGTGCGTCTTCTTCTTAGCCGTTACGCTCATGACAGAGCGGTCGTGATCTTTATGAAGTCACGGAGTGGGCAGATGTTGTGCGCATGACGACGGCTCGCCATTTCTCACTGCACGAGGTCATCCTACTGCATTCGTTCCACGAACTTCCCAGAGCAGATTTGATCTGGTTAGTCCATCGAGTAGGTGACCTCCCACGCGGTCTGTTGCCTTCCACCTTTCCCTGAATAATGAGGCGTTCGATGGACTGATTGCCACGCCGAGAAACGTGTCCAAAGAAAGTTAGGATGCGAGATTGTAATACAGAAAATAGACGCTGCTTGATGCCGAGTTCTTGAAGTATCGAGGCGCTCGTACGAAAGTCGGACCACGAAACCCTTAGCATTCTTCTCCAACACCACATTTCTAGACCATCTATTTTCTGTCTTTCCACTTATCGCAACGTCCACGTTTCAGCAGCGTATAAAAATATGGGGAAGATCAGTGTCCTCACGAGTCTGGATGTCGTGGTCTTAGTGATGTTTCGATTCCTTCATATTTTTTCATCTTGTCCATAGCTGTTCTTGTAATCGCCATCCGTCTTTTGACTGTGTCCTACCTAGGTGTGTATACTATTATTGTTTTCTTCGGTTTTTATCACGCCATCTGCTTTCTTTCACTGATAGTTTCCTTGCCCCAAAAAATTGGCTGTTAAAAGATTACTTATTCAATAAGACCGCCTCTGCATGCTGTGCTAAACTATTACTTAAGTTTTCCTGTATTTTCGTTTTTGTTTAGTGTTCTGTGTGCCATAAAGTGTATTATATATCTATCTTTTGAAGCATATACGTACCAACATAGCGTAAGAAACGAGATAACCAACAACAAAAGTAAGTCCCAAAGACGTCCAAAGGCCACCGTACATAAAGCCTTCGTGCATACCGAGTATGCCAGCTCCCAGACAGCCTTTTATCAAGTGTGCTATGGATTCAACTATTCTAAAAAACGGAGAAAAGCTCTTGTTATTTGATTTATGTAACTTATTCGCAAATTTAGTGAAGAGTTTTTGGACTTAATCCTATGTTAAGTTAATTTATTGGGTATAAACTCGGGCGGCGATACACCAAGAGCTTCTGTAGGTTCAGTGAGTAACAACCAGTTGGCTTTTATTGTGTTTTTTGTTCGATAAAGCGCTTGAAATTAGTGAAGTGATAAATAAATAAAGTATTGTGAATAATAAATAAATAGTGTTGTGAAGTGATATTTACTTCATAAAGAAAAGTGTGTGGAAATAAACTATATTTGACGATTCAAAATTGCTTTAATAGGCCTACTTGTATAAATATATTTTGATTTGAAAGTGCATAGTAAGTGGTATCAATTTTTGAGGAAATTGTATATAATTAAAATCTCCTCGGAGAATAGATCTTTTATGTGTAAATAAATAAAATAATAACTTTTAAGTGGAATAAAGAGTTCGTATGAAAAATATATAAATTTAAGTTTTTAATTGAATTCAAGATTTCTTCGTCTTCACGAGTTTCTTCATAGCTGAAGTTCAGTTGTCAGTTTTCTTCTTCTTCTCCATGTCCGTGACAATCTTAACAGTTCACCGATTGTTTATTGCATAATATTATGTAACTATGACTTTGTTCTTCTTCCCACTCCTCTTTTTCTAGCATATTTCGCCTTAATTATAGCATGTAGCAAATATAAAAAATATGTCATAGGTCTTACGGTGTTTTAACTGATTCATTTGGACGAGAACCTTTACGAAAACACCTTTAGCGTCCAGGTTATTCTTAAGAATATATGTTCATATATTTTATTTTTTTAAAATAAACCATTTATGAAACTCTCTGTAGTTAGTTTAAGCTGCATTTTGGATTACACCACCATACCTTTACATTGTTGCATGTTTTAAATTGTATTTGAATGGTCGTAGTTTCGTGGAATAATTAAATTGTGTGAAGTCTATTGTAATGTGCATGTATGTTTGAGAGAGGTTGTGTAATGATACATTCATGTGTTAACAGAGGAAGAGAGACAATATTATTTATAGTCAACGTCATGCGAGATGTGAATTAAGTGTACCCACTTATAATAAAACTATTTCTGTACATTTGAACTTTTAAAGCGAATGAGTCTAAATATAATCCAAAAATATTTCACATCTTTCTTTCTAAGACGCTACTCAAAAAACGAGCTAACGAGACACAATAAAATACCTGTTTATATATTTTACAATTCGCCACAACTTTTAAGAACAAGTTCTCCAGCGAATTATAAATAAAACATTTATTAGGATTTTCCCTTTTTCCTTTTATTTTTTTAAATTTAATTTAATTTAATAAGAAGATGTGGCGTATAGAATTGAAAAAGGTATGCCTTGGGCAAGCAAAGAAAATGAACCAAAGGAGACTGATAAAATGGATTTATGAGTCAAGAGTGAATGTGAAAGTTGGAAGTGGAAGACCAAGGCGAACGTTTCTGGACCAAATCCAGGACATTTTAAACAGGGGTCAGGTCAAGAGTACTCTAAAACTTGTAGGAAAGGTTTAATGAGAATGAAAGACCTATGCAAGGATCTTGGCAAGTGGAAGGACATGGTCTCTGCATGTACGCATATTAGTATTAGTGGGATTGCCAAAAATCGTAACTCGTAACGTAAGTTAGTAGTAAATGTTAAAAATGTATATTTATAATATTTCTAAATAAATAAATATATAACAGTTATTTTAATCATATTTACGTTGTAGAATAAAGATTCTGCCTCTCCGCTGTGAAGTCATATTCCATCATTTCAACACCAGGGTACAGTTCATGGTAGGCGCGACTGTCCTCTCTGCCTAAGTATTCATTCACCTCTAACTCTAACGTGCATAGTGAAGAAAGGTCATCACTCTTTATATGAAATAGAAATAACAAATAATTCTTAAGATTATTCAAAATATATAAATACCGGCATATTTAGGGGAAAACAAAAAAGGCCATAATTTAAAAAAATATGGTTTTATTTTAAAATCTACTTACTACACTTATTTTGTTATTCAAAGTTTCACTTGTTTTAATTAAAATGAGATCACATTAAGAACACATTTTGCGAGTAGAGGCTCTTTGTGAAGAATTGTACAATTTTGAACTTTTTATGTAATCGGGAAAAGTGAAAATTAATATTTAAATAATAATTACTTAAATTAGAAAAATGGTGATTAAAATAGCGTATTTCCTCCACATGCTCTTATTAAAGTTTCTACCCGTTTAGGCATACTGAGAATGATGTTATCGATGATCTCCTGGGACAGTCTCGGCCATTCCTTAACTACGGCGTTTCGCAGTTCACCCACTTTGGCAGGAGCTGGAATTCTGGACATAACTTTTCTTTTCAGCAAGTCCGAAACGTGCTCTATTGAGTTCATATCCGGTGATCTCGCCAGCCACTCCATAACAGTGATATTCATATCATTAAGATATGCTTGAGTTACCCGAGCGGTATGCGTAAGTCCAGAATTCCTGCTCCTGCCAACGTGGGTGAACTGCGAATCGCCGTAGTTGAGGAATGACGCAGACTGTCTCAGGAGACTGTCGATAACATCATTCCTAGTATGCCTAGACGGGTAGAAACTTTAATAAGAGCACGTGGAAGAAATATGCGATATTAATCACCATTTTTCTAATATAATTAATTCTTATTTTAATATTAATTTTCACTTCTCCCGGTTACATAAAAAGTTCAAAAATGTACCATATTTCACAAATAGCCTTTACTCGCAAAAAGTGTTATTAATGTGATCTCATTTTGATTAAAAATAAAGAAACGTTAAATAACAAAAGAAGTGTAGTAAGTAGATTTAAAAATGAAACCATTTTTTTCAAATTATGGGCTTGTTTTATGTATTCTCCAAAATATGCCGGTGTGTGTATATATATAAATAACCCTACAATACCTGACAATAACACAAATTATTATCCAATTTGATACAGTCTTTATATAGATAAGTTATATTTTCTCTTTGTTTACAATAACATACATAGAACATAAAGCTAGGAGACAATGATAGCACCGCAAATTATTACTATAATTTTCCTGCTTTGATTAGTATTAGCTTTGACAACAAAGCGTACATGCACGGTACGTGTGACCGTACCTGCATTGTTTCTATTCAGGTTCAACGTTTTGGAAATTTCCAGATAAATCATTTTGACCATTAGACCACCTTTGTAAATCACCGCCTAAATTTGTGCTGCATTTCGGCTATTTCGGCGGTAATTTTCGTGGCTGCTAACATTACGTAAACAAAGTCGGTAATTGTTGTTTCTATGACAATAAAGAACCATTTTTATTGCTTGCAAATTTTGGTTACCTACAGACATTACGATAAATTTAATCTAAAAATAAATAATCGATAAAATTATCCTTCCTTTATATATTACTAACAATGCCCCGCGGATTCATCTAGGTAGATTCCGTTTTCGTGACAATGGAAACTTTACTAAGTTATTTTCTTAGATTTATATTTTTAAAATCATTATATCTTTTGAATGGAATGTCAGAATTTAAAAATTTAAAAAGTACTTTACAGGTATTGAAACCTTTAATAAAATATCACTAAGTTTTTTTAAATTTGGTTTGAGTATTGTCGGCACTTTTACTAACTTTTAAAATGTAAAAATGTAGTTTTAATGGCATAACTACAGTAGTATGCGATTTTAAAGTCGTATTCACGTTAAAATCGCATTTAGGGAGGCAATTAGAAAGACAAAATTGCAGGATACAGTAGGTCTTGTAGATACAAATCACCTTCATATGAAATTCTATTATAGAACTATAGTTAAAGGATCAATGAATTTATTACGCTAAGTAGAGACTAATACATCGCGTGCGACAGAAGGGTAGGCCCGCCATTTTAAAGCTATTGTGAATTCACATTCACAACATAAACATAATACAGAGTCTATGGAAATGACTCTTCAAAAGACCGGATAGTTAACTTATTACCGCGAAGTACACACTTTTTTACGATCAAATCACAGTTTCTTCCAATCAACGCCTGAATAATTACGCCCCATCTTCTGAACATCTAGAAGACAAACAAAGCTATTGACCGTTACCAGACGTGTTCACGTACAACAAACGGCCGTGTCTATAACACAGCCACATCCCTTTTTTAATGTTTGGTTAGGTTACGTTACAATTAGAGTTTTTTTAACCTTTTTTTCGGTGAAAAATTTACATCTTTTAAGGTTAGATTAGATTACCTTTAAACCGAGCAAAAAATTTATCCAACGAACATAACCATAAAAATATTCATGTTTGTAGTTGCGATGACGTTAATACGTAAGTACTTGCCAAAAATATTTTTTAGAATTTCGTATTATGACAGGACAATCACTAAAGTATAATTGATGGTGTAGTTTAAGAGGTAAGTAAATGTCACTAGCAGCCCATTAACGTCCCACTGCTAGGCACCTCATTCATACGAGAGAGGGTTATTCGAGCTTAGACCCACCACGCTGCTCCACTATGGGTAGGCAGGCATAGTACACAAGTGCACTCTCTATTCCGTCACTCTCATAGTTCGATGTGACGGGTAACTGACTTGACCGGAGAGAGATTGGGCGTATAAGAGCCGTCGAGCTTGTGTGCCGTCAATCCATATTCAAAAGTAAGGTAAGTAACAGCCCATTAACATCTACTGCTGGACACAGACCTCCTCACTCATAAGAGAGAGGGTTGCTAGAGTATAGATCCACGACGCTGCTCCACTGTAAGTTAGCGGGCATTCGTTAGTACGATAGTTATATTTTTTGATTAAGTAAATATTCCAATGTACTAAATATAAACCTATTATTTTTAAGTTACGGAAAATAATTTAATTTATTTATTGACATACATAACCACTAGCTGAACCCACGACTGCGTGGAATGTTTTTTGGGTAGCATTTTCATTAATCTAGACAAATTGTTTTACAAATAAGAAACATACGTGTAACACCCCCGCAACCCGGGTGGAATTTCACAAAATCCGTTCTTGGCTGACCTCTACTCGGCAAAAGGAATATTCCCACCAAATTTTAATTCTCTACGCCTTATGGTTCCAGAGATATCGTGATGAGTCAATAGATACCTAGATATCTCTTATATATAACGATTAATATTGGGCTTTAAACTTACCGAGCCATCTTCTGCTCGTAATTCTGACGACTTGCTAAAATCCTATAAAATGAATAAGTATATTAAAAAGAAAATATTTCATATAAAAATAGAGTTTATTTATATAACAAATAACTATACAGACCTTTCGCGGAGAAGTCATTATATATAATCAATCGAGTTGGCTGCAAATTGTTTCCCTAGCTTTTGTATATCTTGTTTTTTTCTTAATATTATCCATTAAATAGGGACTAGAAAACTAATAGAAAATAATGGATGCGTTAATATAACATGATTGTAAAAAGTTTTGTGAGGTCTTTTACTAAAAATATATAAACATAATTCACTTTGATTTTTAATGTTTACGTGTCACATATTTGTCAATAAAATAAGTACAGAGTACAATATAATATGTATAAATAAATAAATTGATAAGTGAAGTATTTGAGTAAATAAAATGTTTAAGCGAATAATAGGTAACTATTTTAACTCACTAGTTTATCAAAGAAATTTAAATTATTTATAAATAACCAAAAATAAAAATTAAGACATCATTATAAATCGGATGAAAATCACCCTTTTCTAACCATCGTGACGAAGTAATATATTCGAAAGTCATTTCAAAAGTAAGAAAATAGTCTTTTTCTCGATTTTCGTGAATAAAATCTTTGAAGTACTTTCGATAAATTATACCATAGAGACCTAAGAAAAAGCTTTTATCGCAATAATAAATAAAGCTTGCCTGATGTAGTAAGTATAAAATAAAAAAGATAGAAGTAATTCATATACATTTTATTTAACATCGCTTACATCTTGGCTCCTCGGTGACAAGGGTCACACCTTTCGTACTCATGCTTCTACATTCTTCAGATTGGGCACAAGAGTCAGGACAACCATCCTCAACACAAGGATCTCTTTCTTCTTCTTCTTCCACCTCGCATACATATTTAATTTCGCATTGTATTTGACACTTCTTCACCTTCTTACCTTTATATTTGTTTGTGCATTTATCTTCACACTCGTCTTTTGCTTCACAACGTAAGCTATTGGAAATCCTCAATAACTTTTTCACTATGGGTGACCGTAAAACATTTATATCCTCTTTCTGCAAAGCCTTTTCTTCCTCCCTTAGTCTTTGGGTCCTGAACTTCTGCCTCTTTCTATCCTCACCTGATGTTGGTTTGACCGTACTTTTCTTTGGAGGAACAGGTTTCCTTTTGTGCTTTAAAGCAAATAGATATAGAGAAATATGCAATAGTTTCAGAATAATTCGGGTCGAGACAGTTTGAGAGGGATAGCAGTTTTAAATCTCTTATTAAATATTTATAACGGTACGAGTTGAAATATAATTATTTTTTTTACATAATCGACAATACTTGTGATCGCAAAGGCCAATCATATTTAAAAAAGGGGATTAGAAAAAAATCTCAACAATATTTCTAGTATATATCTTGCCAACCTACCCGCAACTTTAGCTAATAAAAGATAAATGTTACCCCATTCTCGTAATATATATATTACCCTACGTAGGTACTAACCCAATTGGCTTTGACGAATTATATATTTTTCGTAAATACAAGATAGTAAAACTAGTTACCAAAAATCAAGCAAAGAGTACATTACAAAGGGACATCACATATATCAGAAAAATATACGATCGCTCCCGAAGAGACAGATTATCTTCACATTTTCCTCGTAAATAAAAAAGAGGCTTTACAAAAGAATCTAGTCCATATTTATGCCTTGCTTACTATCTTATTCTTGTATTGTGTCCTGGCAATATATTAATACCCATTCGTAATTTGTATTGCCTTTTAGATATTGATAAAGATATAATAGTCTTCTAAACTTTCATTACTGGTCATAGGCCTTTTTTAAGGGTTTGAAAGATTTTGTTTATTATGTAAGCATTTGGTGGTGAGATCATTTGACCATGGTAAATGAAGTCACAGTCTAAGATGATATATTTAGATTAGAAAACTTGTTGTACGTACGTAAAAATATTTTAATAAAAATAACGAATGTATGTCATATAACTTAAGAAATAAAAATAAACTTGTTATAAATTCTAGTAGGTTGCATAAAATAAACAAGTCATTTAAAGATAACTGTATGCGTTTCTATAATAAACTGCCATAAGACGTTCTAGAGATGTCAATTAATAAACTCAAAGATTTTATTAAAAGAAAGTTGACAGATTATAAGTTGCAAGATTACTTCGACGATAGAAACGCGTGGGAGTGGACGAATTGGTCTAATTTGAATTAAAATATATTAAGCTAATATATTTTAATGATGACGGTAACAAAAAAAAGTACAAAATATCCAACTGAGTCTGTTATGGGCTCTTCTCAGAACAGGGCGCGAAGGAACCCTCGTAACTTTAGATTTTAAGTCGTTCTGGAGTATCATCATCAGACGTACATTAGAATTGGAGTGTGGAAAAGAAAAAAATATATATATTATTTGACGATTCAAAAGAGATGTAATAGGCCTACTTGGTTAAATATATTTTTATTTGAATTGATTTGATAGAAGCGATGAGTGGTAGATCCCGCAAAGAGGTCATTTACCTCCATTTACTTAGAAAATAGTTTCAAATTGGCAATCCAAAACGAAACCTCTGGTAGCAAAGCAGGTACTCGAGCTATTAAGGAGCTATTATTATCCTACTCTTACACTCACGCCCGTTTACGCAAATGTATATAATGTTTATATTACATATAGTTAGATTTATAATATTTACTTATATAGAGATATAAAATAATACATAAATAAATATAACTGGCGGAGGATACACCCCGGCAGGGAAACAAGACGGCCTAGGGCTAACCCCAGGCTAGCCCTAAGGCTACAGGCTGAGAAACCGCCGGACTATCCTAACCGAGTCCACTAACACCGCCTTTTGCATCCTTGCTGCGAGCGAACTGCCACGGAAGTCGTCTCAGATGGTAAGCGAGACTGACTGGGATTAAACCATTCGTAGTTATTTCGATTGGGATGGTTTCAGTGGATCCCACCCCCCATATGGCAAGTAATCTCGTGCGCCAGATCCAGATATTTACGCTTTTTCTCTGTCTCAGCTCGCACGAGATTCTCGTCATACGGTATCGTGATATCCACTAAAAACACCCTAGAGACTGTGCCCGGTCCATTATTACGATATCAGGCTTGTTGCTATTATTATTATATTAACGAGGCAGTCAACATGCAGGTATTCTTATAACGGTTTTCGTTATCGAAAACCATAATGATATAATTTTGATATACAAAATCCATGATGGCGCAGTAGACACATATTTATAATCTCGTTAAAAAGATTTCTGCGATTGAAACTTAAGCAAGAACAAAAGTTCTCTTTAGAAATATTTGAATCTAATTGAAAAATTTAACATATGTTTCACTAGAAAAATATTTTCATTACAGAATACACCACGTTTTACTTTTAGAAAGTTGTTAAGCAATGTCATCCATTTCATTAGAATTTATTTTTCTCTTTTATCTATTCAATTCATATTTTTCGATGCTATGTTGGTAGAGTTTTCCACATGTGGAATTTAAAAGTAAATTGCAAATTAAATATATGGAAATGGGACTGGCCAACTTGCAATTTATTTTAATAGGAGTACGTCTCTTCAAAAAATGAGAGCACCAACTGATTGCTGGCTGCTGGACTCTATTTAAATGTGGCTTTAATTACTAAGTTCATTTTTAATGTATACCAGTTTCAAAAACATTTAATAGAGAAACTATTTTGGGAAATTCATTGCATGTATGCATATATTCACCTTGCTTTTAAAAAAGTATATATGGGTTTTGACGTGAAAATGTTTTAGGTGCATGAGGGTAAAATTGTTACGGATGAAACGCGTCACGAAGATGTGCAGCGTTTTTTATGCTAATTCGATTGAAGGTTAGTGAAGGTTAGGTATTTTAATATTAAAAAATACCATGTGGCATTTTATTTGCCATTCGTCATTTAATATGCTATTGTTCATAAACATAAATAAAAATATTTCATAAATCCCATTTCCAAATATTTAATTCGAAAACAAAATTTAATTGATAATTTCTAATATTGACAAAATAACACGTGGCATTTTTATTTATAATTCTTCATTTGAGATTTCAATAAATTATTCGTATTAATTTTCGACACTTTTAATATTTTAATGACAATTAAATGCATTCAATTCTTAACATATCTTCCTTTTTCCCTCTCTCTAAGTTTCGGAAATCTGAAGTTTTAGATTTGCATAAATATAAACAAGATTTAAAAATTTGTTTGCCAAAGAAGTTTCACTTCCGACAGGTGTACTTTGTATGCACGCACTTTTTTGTATTAATAATTGTGTCATTTTCTCGGGATTATTTCATTTTCATAAAATCTTTGTTAAATGACTACCAGGTTCATTAAATCATAATGAACATTTATTTAAAAAGGATATGAGAGATATGATATAATATATTTGATACTAGCAGACCCGACAGACTTCGTTCTGTCAAAAAGATTTGGAATGTGGCAGTTATCATTTTACGAAAGATTTTCGAAATGAAATTACAGCAGTACTAAATATCTATAGCTCTTATATCTTTGTAACTTTTCAATTTGTTCGGGTTGCGACTATTCAATTGATTTTGTACTTTTAGCAGCGGTAATAAAGTGCAAATTGACTCTTTCACGTTAGGAACACACCTACATTGCATAGACAACAGTGAATACTTGTAATTTATTATGAACTTTATATAATAGCAATAAAGGCCAAATTGATTCTACATTTTAGTTGTAAAACGTTTGTATGGGAAACAGAAAAGAGCTGTTTTTAGGGTAACCATCCTTGGACTGCAACGAACATTTAAAAAATTAGAATTGTCAAAATTGACCCAGGGATTGTTGAGTTATGCTCTGACCCACACATTCTTCGATTCATTTTTATATTATAGATTAAATCTTTATTTACATGTTGTACATGTTAGTACGAGTACTTAAAATCTACGTTACGTAAGAAAAGAAAAAGGTAAGTAGAAGAAGCTTTTTACAGCGTAAAACTAAGTAATATCTGCCCAGGATTCGAATCCGTGACCCTTCAGAATGACTTGTGATAATCCAATGGGCCATCGTAGCCCTATGTTATGTACATAATATTATATTAACAAGTAATATCTTTAACCACACCTTGTCATGTTCCAGTAAATGTTGTACTAGATGTACAGCTCTGTTCTCGTCACTAGTTTCAGTTGATACATCCAGTTTTATTCGAGATTTATCCTTCCTTTCAGAAATTTGATCCTTCTTTAGAATAATAATTAATGGTTGCTTGTGAAAGTGAAGTTTTTCGGTTATTAATGATAGAAGGTTTGACGAATCGCGCCTCGAAGCTTCGGTTTCATACTGCAACTAAAACAATGATTAATAGTAAATATATAATAATGAGAAGTTAATTTTTAAGCTGAATGTGTGGACAAATCAGTGTTTAATCATTGTGCTATCTCTTAAAATATTAAAGTCGTTGCTATAAAAATGATTACCGAATCGTCCGAAGGCTATGTAAGCTAAATAAAGCTGAGTAATTTATATACATTTTATGCAGACTTATCCACTACATTATATTATAGTGCAAGATATGAATGTTACTTTAAATTTAAAAAAAAATCTAAAAATATTTTTAATTTTTTGAAGCAAAACTTCTTTAGGCGCATTAGGGTAATATTTTTACGATTGAAACGCGTGACTAGCGTCACGAAGATGCCCAGCGTTTTTTATGCTATTCGTTTGAAGGTAAGGTTGTTTTAATATTTACAAATAACATTTAGCGTATTAATTTGCCACTCGTAATTTAATACACTATTTTTCACTAAATTTTGTTGAAGCGACGACGACGAATTAAATTCATGAAATTCCTAACATATCTTCCTTTTTCCCTCCCTCTACTTTTCTGATATCTACAATTTTCGATTTTTATAAATATACACAAGACTTAAAAATTTGTTTGCAAAAGAAGTTTCACTTCTGATATGTGTACTTTGTATGCACGCACTTTTAACTTTTATTGAAACGAAAAACCATGCGATAAAAAAAATGCTGTCCATTGAACTTAATAAACATATTACGATAATTTCATTAATGATGCAAAACTTCACAATATTTTTTGTAAAAACTCTTTCATAGTTTGCCAAATTCTTTTTATGTTGTGTTTAATAAGAAAAGGTTCCTATGAAAGAAAAAAATGACAAAGTTATGTAGAACATCAGAAATTTTAAGAAAACTTAATCACCATAATAGTTTTTTGTAATGTAACCTCCTTGGTGCTTTTAACAATATAAACTTTTTAAATGTAACTTTGTGACGTTTGACATAATTTCAGGGATTATATAATCTATTTGCGTGTGTCTGTGTTTTTATTGGTTTAATGTTTTTATTATGCATAATTTTAAAGGAATTATTGTGCAATCATTCTTTATATAAATATTACATGTGTGGGAAATTTCATACTCCTTTGTCAGCACAATTTTCGTAAAAAATAAGTGTGAAATTTTTGCTTCACTCATACTATGTTGATGATACTTGTGTTGTGATTCGATGTTTATTAAAAGAACAAACATGTTGAAATATATATGCCTGTATTGACCATTATAATTTATTAATTAATAATTGTCAATACAGATACAATAAAAGTTGATTAAGCAAGATTAAAAGTAAATAATAAATGTACTCTAATAAAATATGTTGCGATTCGATGTTATTAAAGTTCAAATTTATTGAAATACATTTTTGACTAATTATTTTCGGATAAGCGTGCCATCTAGGTTATACAGGGTAGACGTATTGACAGATGATGAACAAAAGGACGTTTGTTTGTGGAGTCTTGATATTAAGTTAATTAGAAAAGCGTTAAGAAATTATTACTGTATAGTGTAGGTAAATAAGATAAGTAGCAGCCCATGAACGTCCCACTGCTGGGGACAGGCCTCCTCACTCATATGAGAGAGGGTTATTAGAGCATAGACCCTCGCTATTCCACTGCGGATTGGCAGGTATAGTACACAAGTGCACTGTCTATTCCTTCACTCGCATAGTCCAATGTGACGGTAATCCGACACGATCGGCGGGTGATCAGGCGCAGGACCGATGGCTTAATAATTTTTTCCCAACTTCAGGCAAATATTGAGAAAATCTTAGTAGAAAACTCAATATCGATTTAGAATTGGCCCAACCCGGGACTTGAACCCAGGACGTCATGTCTGTAGTCGAACATGATAACAACTAGACCAATGAGGCAGTCAAGTCAAGTCAAGCCAAGTACTGTATAGTATTTAAGGTTTAATAGAAATGTGTGTATAAATAGGAATTAATAAAATTATACTTATGAATAAAAGGATATATGTTATTAATCCCTCTTATAAACTTGGTTGTTTTTTATATATTTTAATTTATACTTTTTTTTCAAATACAAGAAAGTTTTAAATGAGAACAGTATAATATGCTTCCAATATCGCGATTCCGCGAGGCATTGTTATTCACAACGTAATGAATTTTCCATTAGTCGAAATATTGTATTTGGCGGCATTTCAATTAATTACTTTTTGCGGTTACATTGAATTTGTTTTCAAAACATTTGATACGAAAATATTTTTGTTTTTGTTTACAGGTTACTGATATAAATCGTGATAATGGAGGTTATTATGCACGAAATGCATGTTACAACGTTTTTTTTAATAAGGTGCTTTTCGTTAAGTATACATATTTAGGAGGCAAATTATGTTATTGTATGTATTTGGTTATATGTTGCCAGGTCAAGTCGTCGGGGTTGGCAGCGGAATCTCCGCCGAAGATTCTTAGCACCCTGCCGCGCCGTTACCATAACTGTTGGTTGAACATGGATCAGACAAAAATCATGTCGAACATCCATGCTTCGCCCCACCCGGTTACTGTTGAGAACTCAGCGCTCGTAGTTGTAGACGAGTACATCTACCTGGGACACACGATCCAATTAGGTAGGTCCAACTTCGAAAAAGAGATCAACCGCCGAATCCAACTCGGATGGGCAGCGTTCGGAAAGCTACGGGATATCTTTTCATCCATAATTCCTCAGTGCCTGAAGACTAAGGTTTTCGAGCAGTGCGTGTTGCCAGCGATTACATGTGGTTCCGAGACATGGCCGCTGACTATGGGACTTGTAAGAAGACTCAGAGTCACTCAGCGGGCAATGGAGATGGCTTTGCTCGTGGTTTTCCCTCGTTATCAAATCATAAATGAGAAGATCCGTAGGAGAACTAAAGTCACCGACGTAGCCTACCGAATTGCAAAGCTGAAGTGGCAATGGGCAGGGCACATGGTTCGCAGAACCGATGGACCTTGGCGTCCAAAGGTGCTAGAGTGTCGGTCTCGCACCGGAAAACGCAGCATCGGCAGACCCCCCACCAGGTGGACCCATCGGTCCACCTGGTGTCATCACATCAGGCGGATCGCTGGCAGCCGCTGGATACAAGCGGCGCAAGATCGGGCTCATTGCCAGCAGTGCACGTCCATCGCTTGGGACGACGACGACGACGACGACGATGTATTTGGTATTGACATATCTGTATTTGTTGCGACTAAGACAATAAAAATTGTACATTTTCGATTTAGGAGCGTTTTCAAATACACTATGTGGAAACTACATATTTGGCAATAATGAAGTGTGCTATGAAACGCAATTTTAGAAAGAGAGAGGAAAAAGGAAGGAAACACAATTTTAATACAAGAAATAAAAACAAACTTGTAATGCCATATTTTAGAGTGAAAAAAGTTCAGAAATCCTTTGTCGGATTGAGCATACACATTTTTAATCAGATACCCAAGCCACTTCTGGGTTTGCTTCCACATGTTTTTAAAAAACATGTTAAAAATGTCCCATTACAAAAGACATATTATAATTTTGAAGATTATTTAAGCCACAAAGATGTTTGGATTTGATTCCAGTTGCACATGAAAGCTGTAACCTAAAAAACTATATCAAAAGGAGTAACCGTTGAGTTTCTTCTCAGCGGAATCAACTTTCCGAACCGGTGGTAGATTCAAAGTGCCTTTTTGAGCCTACTTGAATAAAGAATATTTTGATTTTTTAAATTTAAGGGTTGAACGACCTACATTTAGGGGTTCAGTATGAAAAATAAATTTGACTGATTCCCAGACCTACCCGATATGTAAACAAAATTTCATGAGAATCGGTCGAGACATTTATATATTAAATAAGCTTCATGTTTAGTAAAATTTACCATAATTTAGTATATATCAGAGTAAAAAAAAAAGTTAAAGTGCTTGCGTACAATGTACATATATCAGAAAGTGAAACTTTGGCTTACTAATTTTAAGTTTTGTTATTTATTATATATACCCATGTTAAATTCTAGATTTCCGTAAAACTTTTAGTAAATATCCGCTTAAAAACAATATTAAGTATAACGAAAATTTTGCTCCGCCCTTTCGTGATGATATTGGGTTGTATAACATTACGATATACGCTTTTGTACCCAAGTACAATTGCGTTTCAAAAATTAAAGTTTAAGGATGCCCTTTACTCGTTGCAGTTTCCAATTATCTACGAAACTGTTACGAAACATCTTACGTACCAAATAGAACTTTTCGAAAGCGCGATGTAAAATGAGACAGCGCCATCTGTCGTTACGAGATAACAACTCACATTTATAAACAGTTTAAAGTGCGTGCGTACGAAATAAATATGTCAGAAGTGAAACTTCTTAAGCAGACAAATTTTTAAGTCTTGTTTATATTTATACAAATCTAAAACTTTAAATTTCCGAGACTTAGAGGGAGGGAAAAAGAAAGATATGTTAGGCATTTGGCATAAATTCATGAATTTAATTGTCGTCGAAAATTAATACAAATGTTTATTGAAATCTCAAACGACGCATTGTAAATAAAAATGCTGTGTTTTTTGCCAACAATAGAAATTATTTGTTAAATTTTGTTTTTCGAATTTGAAATTTAGAAATGAGAATATATGCAATATTTTTGATTTATATTTCATGAAAAATAGTATATTAATTTTTTAATTGACAAGTGGAAAATAAAATGCCACTTGTTATTTTTAAATATGAAAACTACCTAATCTTGCCCTAACCTTTTGACTGAATTAGGTGACCCGCCAGCTCGTTTGTCTGTTATTATTATAAAGAAAAACCTTCAAACGAATTAGCATAAAATACGCTCCCCATCTATGTGGCGCTAATCACGCGTTTCGTCCGTAAAATTTTTACCCTCACGCGCCTAAAGAAGTTTCACTTCAAAAAGTAAAAAAAAACACAACTTACAGAAACCAGCGAAAGTAAAATAGTAACCGAACTTTTCAAAATGATTTTTAGAAACACCATTGCGATTAGATTAGTTTGGCGTCACTTATGAAAATATTGATATAACCAATCTTTTGCCGCTTTACGCTTCAGTAAATTTAATCAACGCTATTATTAATCGCTGATTGATGTTTCTAATTATTTATTGTGTATTTACACTAGTTTAAGTTTCTTAATTAAATTTGGTTCGATGTTTTATCGATTGTTTATTAAATTTTGGAGACAAATAGAAATGATGTTAAACTAATTGTTAGAGAAAGTCTACGTAGATCTAATTTTATAAACGATTTAGCATAGCATCTTCGAGATGCTAATCACAAGTTTCAGCCGTAAAATTTTTATCCTTATGCTCCTAACGAAGTTTCACTTCAAAAATGCGTTGAAAATTTATGTTCCTTTAAAACATATATCGAATTTCACCTTTTACTTGTAACGATAAAAATGGCGCTATTTAAATTCTATCTAATGGTTTAAGCACTCGCTTCGTTAACAAGGGCCCTGTTTTGTCCTCTTTTTGGGTTGTGCCAGGCATGCATGTCACCAGACAATGGTGCTCTATGAGCTAATGTAATGTTTGGCACAATTGTGAAATAAACGTTTTTTCTTTCTTTCTTTCTTTCTTGATTTCGATGGCCTGCAAGCCAATATTAGTAAATTGCAATTTCTTTTCTGTTCAAGTGTGGACGGCTGAGAGGCTTTGGTCGTGACTAGTTACCACGTTTTCAATAAAGATGTGCCGCCAAATGAAGAAATAACTTTCCAGTACGATGCTCTGTACAAACGATAAGAATTACCCTTTAATATGTTAACTGCTTCACTGGTTTAGTGGTTAGCTTGTTCGGCAGACATCAGGTTCTTAACAGAAAAGTCTCGAATTCATCGAGAGTATTCTGTTAAGAAAATGTTGGTATTTGCCCGAAGTTGTGAAGTTGGGGGTGTGCTCCACCCCCGTGCCTAGGAGAGCACGTTAAGCTGTAAATCCTGCGTCTGGTCTCTCAACGGTCCTATCGGATTGCAGTCCCATAGGATCCATACACTTGCATACTATGCCTTCCAAGCCGCAGTGGAGCAGCGTGATGGGTCTATGCTCTAAAAACCCTTTCGCCTATGAGTGGGGAGGCCAGATGCCAGTAACTTACCAGGTTGTCGGGAGGGCTGGAGAGTGTTTCGATTTGGAGAGGGTCCTAATCCAAGTGTGGAAGGAGGGTCTCGAATTCCCAATTACGGATGTGTACATGGTGAAGGTGATACGTCTTCATCTAGAACGAAGGCGATCTAGGCAGCACGGATCGCTTTCTTTCAGACTGGTGCGGGTGGTGACCGGACATGGATGTTACGGTAAGTATTTGCATCAGATAGCGCGGCATGAAGAGTCACCTATCTGCCATCAGTATGGTGCATTCGTCGATACGGCGGATCACACTGTAGGAGAATGTCCGGGATCCGCAACGACATCCTCTGGTGTCGCTGAATGAAGGAGATCTCTCATTGCCAAGTATAATAGACTCAATGCTTGGAAGTGGCAGATGGAATGCAGTTGCTTCATTTTGTGAGGATGTCATCTCGTTGAAGGAGGCAATGGAGAGAGAAAAAGAACGTGCTGCTGACGCCCCGCCTCTTGGAAGGAGAAGGCCGGGTGGTGAAAGGCGTCTTTTTGAACACCACTTGCTTCCTCCTTATACCAGTCTTTACGGTTGCATCCGGAAGTATCAGAGCGAATGCGCAAGGGACTGTGACACCAAATTCAGGTTGATGAGGGTGTAGCTGGGTTATAGTGGGTATTCTGGCTAAGCTAGCGAGTCCCACACTCCCTGTCCTCATGGTAGGGGTGCGTAATAGCATTTCCTAGCGGAAAAAAGACCAGTTGCCAGTAGTGGGACGTAATTTGGCTGCTACTTACTTTTTTTACTTTAGGTTAGCATCAGGTCAGATTACCGTTAAGCACTAATATATCAGCTATTAAAAATGAGTAAAAAATTGCAACCTTTACACACTCAAAAGATGACAATTACCTACTTCTGAAGTAGCTACATCCATCTTTATAGTCTTTTTAAGTCAATTAGTCAAGACTTTTTGATACCGCCTTTACTAATCGATTCTTAGTAACACACTAAGAAGAATGTAAATTTTCATATTTCTTGTTTTAGTAGTTTCTATTGTGAGTAGATGAGATTATCAAACTTCATCAAGCTTTTTAACAGTGTAAAATACAACTGAAAGCTTCATTGTGAGGACTCCCAAATGTTGCTTTCCATTGTTTAAAATATTGAAACTTTTATTACCACTAAAATGTTCTTTTTCTACATTCAGAAAACAAGCGACTTTGCCGAAGTACTATAGGTATAAAATAAAACAAATCACCGAAATATCTCATGAGAGTCAATTTATTGACGTAATTATTAACGAAGTAGAAGCCATGATGGTGGCAAGGTTACTCCACACTTTTTCTTTGTACAAGTTATCCTTTCGCACACCTCGTAATCATCATACCTTTCTTTACATTTCAGTGTACACTTTATAGTCAATTTTATTATTTGGGGACATTTTCTGACGCACGTTTCCCACTGAACACAACGTCTACGTAATGCTTGGCGTAATATGGTTTTAGTTTCGTCTAAAGCTTTTGCTGCTTCTGGGCCTATGTCTTCCCTTTCTTCTGCCGTCTTAAAATAAAAAAACGAGTATTATAAAGATAATTAAAGTCTCGTTATCTAGAAATAAATCTTTAATTTCATAACATACATTTAAACTTTTAGGTGAGCTTTTAATACTATGTTTCACAAAATAAATTAACTTATTTCAATAATATTTGAAATAAAACGGTATTAATATTGAATTTCATCTATTAGATTAATTAAAATGTGTTTGAAATCAAATAAAAAAGCATTTTAATAAGGATTAAAGTTTTGAACAGAAGTAGACAGAGAGATAGTGCGAGCTTGTAGTAGGAATTGAAAAAGAATATTATTATTTCAGTGAAATGGGAGTATTTTCCCACACTATTTAACTGTATTAACAACAGTACTTCAATATTGCTTTTCGTTACCTTGTTAATTAAATCAAGAAATTACCCTTAAAACATGGTAGAGTAGATATGCTTTCCTGTCATGTGGTGGACCTAAAGAGTCGATTTCTGGAGTAATGTAGTCATATAGATTAATTTCAGGTAATGTACTAGTCCCTTGTGTTTTCATATTAGCACTTTCCGGATAGATTAAAGCAATCAAAGCTGGCTTTACACTATCTCTTGATAGTATTTGATGTACGCTATGTCTACGTCTGGGAACGCCTTCATTCTGAAAAGATTAAGAACGTAATAATGTTGTGTAAATTTTATTATATTTGGAACATAAAATGTTTTCAGTATATTCAGTATAATGAGATTGTCTTCCGGTATATATATGTTGTGTAAAACCATAAGTGTTAAATTAAATATCATGTTATTAGCACGCTTCCTTTTTGGACTGCATTATCACTTTCCATTAAATGAGATTAGTCAAGTGATAATCTGTCAGCAATAAATAAAATGTTACCTTCACAAACAGAAATATTAATATCGTGAGATTTACAAGGTTGAAGCCTTTAGCACGCATGTCGATAGAAACACTCAGCCACTGCTCTGTACGCTTGAAAAGATTTAATTAAAAGGTCTAACATCCACCTTAATTAATTATACTTGAACAGAGATTATTAGCAATTTGTCTTGTTAGGCCTAATTTACACATTTAAGGGTCTATTCATATTATAAAAGCTTAGTAACGTTTGTTGATTGGCTTAAGAGTGTGTGTATAATTGAGTGTTTGCATTAACATATAATTTATGTATACATCAACGTCCCCTACGTATAAACAGTTAAATATAAATTCTGATATCTTTAGGACGATGTTTCAAAGATAAATACATTTGTTACTGTTTCTACCTTTTCATTTAACCAAAAAAAATTACCTAGATTGACAAATGAGATGATATATTAATCAAAACCTAAAAAAAAGTTGACTAAGAGGATAACAATTACCTACACAGAAGTAGCTACATCCATTTTTTTAAAGGGTTGTTAAGTCAATTAGTCAAGACTTTTTGATACTACCTTTACTTAATGATTCTTAGTAATACTCTAAGAAGAATGTAAAATTTTATGTTTCTTGTTTTGGTAAGTTTCTATTGTGGCTAGGTGAGACCATCATACAGCGTTTTAACATTGTAAAATACAACTGAAAGCTTCATTATGAGGACTCCCAAATATTGCTTTCCATTGTTTACAATATTGAATCATTTATTTCTTTACTGATGTATAGAACTACTAAAAATTTTGTTTTTTCTACCTTCAGAAAACATACGATTTTGCGGCAGAACACAATAGGTATAAAAATAAAACAAATCACCGAAATATTTCATAAGAGTCAATTTATTGACGTAATTATTAACGAAGTAGAAACCATGGTGGTGGCAAAGTAGCTCCACACTTTTTCTTTTGCAGTATATATATATTAATCGGTTAAATTAGATAGGAAATAAATAATGCGCAGATAGTTTAGGTCACTTAATGATTCACTTATCACGGGACCTATAAATGTACTTTTGAAAAAACATATAATGCCATATTTTAGAGTGAAGAAATTTCAGAAATCATTTGTTGATTGAATATACGTATTTTTAATTAGATGCCGCAATTAGTTCTGGATTAGATTCGTCGTCGTCGCTCAACCGATGGACGTTCACTGCTGAACATAGGTCTCACGTAATGACGTCCACAAGGCCCGTTGTTGCGCCGCCTGGCTCCAGTGACAACCGGCGACCATCATTATATCATCGGTCCACCTTGTGGGGCGCCTTCCTACACTGCGCCATCCGGCGCGGGTTCGCCACTCCAGCACCTTCGGCTCCCAACGTCCATCGGTCCTTTGGAGTATGTGTCCCACGCATTGCCACTTCAGGTTCGCGATTCGTAGGACTATGTTGGTGACTTTGGTTCTACGACGGATCTCATCATTTCTGATTCGATCGTGTAGAGAAACTCCGAGCACAGCCCTCTCCATCGCACGCTGAGTGAGCTTCCGCATGATGCCCATAGTCAGCGACCAGGTCTAAGACCTGGTCGCTAGTCGGATTAGATTACTACATAGACAAACGAGCTGGCGGGTCACCTTTTAAGTGATCACCGCCGCCCATGGACACCTGCAGCACCATAGGTACTACTGATGTGTTGCCGGCCTAATAAGTGGGAGTTGATTCGCCTCTTAAACACATCTGCATCGTAGCTTAGCGGGAACACCTTTGACGGGAGTTCGTTCCACATTTTACACGTCCGTGGGAAAAAAGATCGACGGTATCTAAGTGTGGTTGAAGGCCATGCATCCAGGTTATATGGATGAAATTTATCGGTCCGTCGAGTTGTCCAATCGTAAAACCGTGACGGTGGTACTAATTTAAAGAGTTTTTCAGAACATTCCACGTGATAGATACGGTAGAACACGCATAGAGAACTTACGTTTCTACGGTACTCTAGCGTTTCAGGTTTGCGTGTTAATTGAGTGTCGTCTACAATTCGAATTGCCCGCTTCTGTATCCGGTCAAATGGAAGGAGTTGATATTGGGGAGCTCCAGCCCATAGGTGAGAGTAATACTCTAAGTGCGGTCGGATTTGCGTTTTATATAGGAGTAACCTGTGTTCCGCCGCAAAGTATCGCTTGGCTCTGTTGAGCACCCCGAGCTTTTTAGAAGCCTTTTGGCTTTGCCTTCCAGATGATCGCGGAATTGGACGTCACTCGAAATGTCGACGCCAAGGATCTCAATGTTTTTGGAGGTGGTGAGGGGAAAGTTCTGAAAGCGAGGTTAAAGGGTCGTCTCTTAGGCGTGAAAGCGCACACTTGAGTCTTCATTAGGTTGAAATGCACCATATTTTGCGTACCCCAATTAGAGACTTCTGCTAAAGTTGCTTCAACCTCGGCCACCAGATTGTTCCTACACTCCTCTAACTGAGCAGGTGATAGCTGAGGGTGACCACTGTAATAGGCGTCTCCCGTACTGTCATCCGCATAGCAATGAATGTTATTTATTTGTAGCATGTCATTGATAAACAGGATGAAGAGCGTAGGAGACAGCACTGAGCCTTGCGGTACGCCAGCATTTAAGGGCTTAGCATCGGAACAAGAACCGTTGACTACAACTTTGACGTTACGCGAGTCCAAAAAACTGGCAACCCAGGTGCACAGTCTCTCAGGCAGTCCATAAGATGGTAACTTTGAAAGTAACCCTCTGTGTCACACCCTATCAAAGGCCTTAGCAATATCCAAGCTTACAGCTAAGGCTTCCCCTTTAAAGGCCATATTACAATGTTGAAGATTAATTAAGCGATAAAAATATTTGGACTTGATTTCAGTTGCACACAGAGGCATAAAATAACACATTGTATCCTACAAAAACTATATTTAAAAGAGTACCCGCTGAGTTTCTTATCGGTTTCGTCTCAGTGGAATCAGCTTTTCAATCCGATGATGGATTTTTTACCAACGGACTGATTACTGACGATTAGAAAGTGCTTATTGAGCCTACTTCAATAAAGAAAAATTTGATTTATCGCAATTGTCTCCCTAAATGTTTTCCTTAATATTCCGACAGTATTGCGAGTTACATTTAACAGCTAGTGTTATAACACCGTCTCCAAACAACTTGTGTGTATATATGCACACAAGTTATTTGGAGACGGTTTCCGAAAATGAAGACGGACCACGGTAATAATGACACGTTTGATGATGGGACGGAAAAAAAATCGATCCTGATTAAAAAGAAATCTCATTTTTAAAACTTTTATAAGCTTTATTCACGGTCCATTATGTTAGTACAGCTAATTAAAATATAGTTTTAAGAACTAAAATTAAAACCAGTTGGTGGTTCAACGCACGGGTCAGCGAACTAATCAAATGCGCCGGGATGTTGACCCGTGCGTTCCAGCAATCTCCTAACACCTTATATATAAAATTGTATCTATAGAAACCACTTTGTGTTTGGATATCGTTATTTTCAAAAGGCTTCTAATTTTTCATCTAAATATAACTCCCGATGCAAATAGTAGCAATTTCTGTCAGCTACTCCAGGACGGTGCATGCTGGCTTTAATTTAATCTATAACGATCCCGTCGACGGGCAGACGGAGTCGAGACTGGAATAACATTAGATAAGATATATTGAATCACCGGTAGTGGCTTAGTGAATCCGATCGTCACTTTGTGAATCTACATTTCCTTACTTTCTGTCTATCATTTTTTAAATTGATCCATATAATATTGGTATTTTACTTACAAAGGAAAGATGGCATCGCGAGGAAATTTGCATATCCCGGAAGCAATTTATGCTTAAAAACCATCCTCACCATAGCCAAGATAAGCCTATTGACGTCCCATTGCTACGGACACACGTTGTGACTCATAAGAGATACAGTTTTTCAGAGCGTAGACCCAACACGCTGCCTCCGTTTGAGTTAGCGGTTTAAAAATCGCCCAGAATTGTTGTAGTGATTCTTAAGTAAGATAATGTGTTCGTAAACTCAAGAGTACTTTTTATTGAAATTTTTTGCTTATTTTTTATCATCAGTAAAAAATAGTTTCAATTTATTTTATTTATGTAACACCAATCCACGCTTATTCATTCTTTTAGTAATCCTTTTTTTTTAATTATATTAAATTATAGTACGATTGTTCAATTTGTTTTGCTTTTATAAGTAACTAGCTGATCTCGCGACTTCGTCTTCGTGGAACGTTTATTTGGTAGCATTTTCAAACTGTTTTACAAATAAGAAAAATACCCGCACTGCCCTTTGTGGGTGGAATTACCTAAAATTTACTTTTGATAGTTTCCATTATGTCAAAAAAAATTCTGACCAAGTTTTACATACCATAAAAGATGTAGTTTGTAAAAGTTTGAATTTAATTTAATGTGCAAATTTGAACTTTTTTATTAAAACCCACGCAGCCCCCTTTGCGGGTGGAATTTCGCAATATCCGTTCTTAGCTGACCTCTACTCGGCGAAAGGAATTCCTACTAAATTTCAAGTCTCTACGCTTTATGGTTCCAGAGATATCGTGATGAGTCAATAGATTCCTGTATATCTCATATATATATATATAAAGACTAGCTGAACCCGCGACTTCGTCTGCGTGGAATGTTTTTTGGGTAGCATTTTCATTAATTTAGGCAATTTTTTTTACAGATAAGAAATATACTTGTAACACCCCCACAGCCCCCCCTCGCGGGTGGTATTTCGTAAAATCCGTTCTTAGCTGACGTCTACTCGGCGAATGGGATATTCCAACTAAATTTCAAGTCTCTACGCCTTATGGTTCCAGAGATATCGTGATGAGTCAATAGATACCTGTATATCTCTTATATATATATATATATATATATATATATACATATATACATGTAAAAAACTTCCAAGTCAATTACTTCGCCATCTAGCACGAACTTATTAAACTCAATGCATAAGATGGAGTATTTGTGCTGTTTAGGTGAGTTTTCAGAAGATGACAAAGTTTCCAATACAATATTATATGAGAGCACAGTAATTTTGGACAGGTGCAATCGCTGGCGTAAATTAAATATGTTTTACACATGGTATAAACAAAACTAATTTAGATGTGGAAGACAAACGGGCGAGAATTCATTAAAAATTTAGCGAAACACATTGTTTTCTTGCACACCTTTGTTCTAGGTACATTTAAATACTGCAATATCCATATGTCTCTGTTTACTCTGAATGAGATGCGCTAGTATTTAATTACCTTCCATATTTCAGGAGTTCACTGAGTTATGAGCTGTTTTGGATGCGCTGCACTAGGTTTAATGTTCATACTTGTTATAAATGTAGTGAAACATGAAATAAATGTAAAGATGAGTCTATTTTATTGTGCTTATTTATAGTTAAATATAAACGGAGATTTATTTAACTGTGTAAATGTGAATGGTGATAATAATAAATATACTATAAGTATGCATGTATAGCATAGGTAACGTATGATTTTTTACCAAATTTTTCAAAATATTTAAGGTATTTCGATAGGAAGTGATATTTTAGTAAGAAAAAATGTTTGTTGATTATTGCCGTTTTTAATTATTAAATTACTACTTAAGCTGACTCGCGATACGACGCTTAAATGTAAAAAAATAAAAGTACATGCGTACAAAGTACACATGTCAGTAGAGAAACTTCTCTGACAAATAAATTTTGAAGTCTTGTTTACATTTATAAAAAAATAAAACTTTAGATTTACGAGTCTTAGAGGGACGGAAATAGGAAGATATGTAAGGAATTTAATTGTCTTAAAATATTAAAACTGATTTATTGAAATCTCCATATGAAATTGTAAGTAAATTTGCCACGTGTTTTGTCAATATTAGAAATTATTAATTAAATTTCGTTTTTGAATTTAAAATTTAGAAAAGAGAATTTATGTAATATTTTTACGTTATATTTTATGAAAAATAGTATAATAAATTATTAAATGACGAGTGACAAATTAAAATGCCACATTTTATTGACAAATATTAAAACCACCTTTAAATGAGTTAGCATAACGGTTGAGGGAGGCGGACGTGACCACTTCGACCGTTCGCAGGAGAAGGCCGAGAAGGAGGCGAGAGGCCCGTGATCGCCGTTTGCCTCCTTAGAGGTGCGGTAACGAATGCGGTGTCTGTTGTCCAACAACCACCTCTCGGGACCAGAGAGGTCCCGGGAGGTGATTGTTGACTTGCTAGGTGCTACAGGCTAGCCGCCTTCGGAGTAAATTATTGGTCATTGAACGTCGTCGTCGTTTCAACCGATGGACGTCCACTGCTGGACAAAGGTCTCGCTTAATGAATTCCACTGGGCCCGTACTTGCGCCGCTTGTATCCAGCGGCTACCAGCGACCCGCCTAATGTCATCGGTCTACCTGGCGGGGGTCATTGACCGAGTTGTGCCTAAAGGGGCACATCGCTGGCGGAGTTGCGAATGTCTATCAGTCGCGTTCTCGTGACTCCGTCTCCAAGTGATGTAGGAGCACTGCTGGGTTTTACCCGGTATGAGTCCGGCATGACCTGAAACATCCTCCCGATTCCAAGTATCCAGGACAATTTCCCAGCGTTGAATAAAAACCGCTGCACATCTTCGTGACGTTAATCACGCCTATAGAAGCTACTTCAATAAAAATGTTAATATCGTTTGAATCGTTTTATCCATAGACGACAAACATCGTGACACGAGATTTTAATATTGTTTATCATACTAGCTGATTCTAGTAAAACTATAAAAAAGGAGTGAGAGTAGGAGGATGAAAAATACTTAACGACTTATTTTTAGACCTCTCAAAAGTAAAACCATAAAAATCGCCCTGGACATTTCCAAAAAGTTCGACAACTGATATCGGATTTTATACGAATATATAAGATTAGGCCTGTTAATGCTTTAAGGGCATTGAATGGAAATTAAAACTCATTTAACCTCATTTTAAATATATGTCGGAGAATATGAGAGAAAGAAAGCATATAGCATATGGGGGTAGGGTTCTCCGCCGACATCGTCATTAATGGTATCTATAATTTTCATACTGTGGGCGTTCGTGGGTAATATTGGTCCCATCAAACACTTTATTAATCAATTCGGATTATATTGTTCAATCACTTAATGTTCCCGATATCAATTTACACAAACTCCTTAACAATAATAGCTGGAAACGCGACAGTTTCAAAAGTCGACTACATCGGCGGGCCGTCATCCAAGAACTACCGAGAGACGCGCGCCGGATTGCCACTTATTGACTCTGCCCCACGCCGATAGACAGATGGCCCCAGCGTTCCACAAACTATGGCACACGGACCAGCGATCCGCAGACTATTGCACTCCGACATATATTTATTGATGAAAATTGCTACTATGTCAAGGAATGAAGTTTTAATCGTTTAAAAGAAACGAAATAAATATTATAAAAATAAAAATGTCATTTGTTGAATGGACGTGGAATTGCTTCTATAAATTTAAAAGGGGTGTTTGTCACCGCAACGTAATTTTGTCTATTACATGCTTGGAAATTGCTCTTCTCGTAGAAATGTCGAATATTAAAAGCACATAACATAACGGCCTTTTCATCTATTCAATCGAATAAATAATAGTATTTTATTAAAAGCATTTATTTGATACGTTAATATACTTGACTATACCAGAATAAATCAAAAGTTTAGTATTATATTACGCGCGACTTATTTTTGATGCAACTTTCATTGGTAGTTATTTGAACCTTCAGTCCTTAATCCATTAGTCCTTTAGATAGATAGATAGAAAATACTTTATTGTACACTGCACAGGAAACATAAAACAACAAACAAGAGAAAAAAACAATGTAGAAAAAAGCAGCCTTATCACTACACATCGATTTTTAACTTTATCTTACCCGTCTCAAATAAAAAGCTTCATTTAATTCCAATATGAGAAGAAGAAATGGAAAATTGCCGTAGATACTGTGATATCGCCAATATAACTTAGTATTCCATCTAAAACACACAGAGCTTAATATTTTACTCCTCTGACCGATTTTATGACTTTTTCTGTAGATTTGGTAGGTCTGAGATTAGGTCGTAAAGCATTTCACATCCTCCTATTTCCACCACCCCATTTTTAAATTGTGGCACGAATTTGCGTGAACAGCTCGTAATTTATTATTTAAAAAAATATGTAGTTTATTTCATCATCTTCATTATGATAGTATATAAAGTAGAAGCCTTCATTCAAGGAGTGGCCCCTATGTCAGACAACTCCGGATTTTAAAAAATAAAGAAGTAAACACTAAAATTTGTACGTGTGTGTGTTGTGGATAATTGATTAAGCTTTTTAGTATACCAAAAATCATTTTAATTTCGATCAAAAATTTATTACACATACAACTGGGCACTGAATTATTTTTTCCCTAGATAGAATTGGAAAACGTGACTAACATTCAATGTAAAGGACTTTATTATTATTGTTAGTATGCATTTTCAAGTAAATATGTGGCAAGCGTTTAAAATTCAAAGCGATACGAGATTTGTGCGGAAGCGGTTTCCTAATCAAGGGCCTGAATTCGAATTTTAAATGGACTGAAACCACGAACTGCCCCAGTCGTTTCTTGCAAGGCTGACATTGCCCCTACTAAGATAAACCTGACTACCTTATAAATGTAAATTGCAGCCTATCAAAATCCCACTGATGGAGAGAAGCCGATCACCGGTAGCCGCTGGATGCCGGCAGTGCAAGTCCAAGTCTTCTGGGTGTAATGAGGTGGGACCTATGTCCAGTAATGGATGTCCATCAATTAGAGCAACTACTATGGCATAAAAGAGACTCACGGGCGAAAGAGTGAGAACGCTGCCGAGACGTTTGCGCAAAGTCCCTTCTTTTCTCTGGGAAAGGACTTTACGCACGTCGATAAAAGAAGTGAGATTACTGGAGACTCCCTAACCGCATTCTTCTATAGTGATCGAGATGACACCAACTGTGAGGACCAACAGTTTAATTCAACTCAACCTACACTTCTGCTATCCAGCCTCGCCGAGGGTGTGCTTCAGCCGCTCCCTTACTGTCTCATTTGCCTCCTTCAGGGAGATGATGGTCTCGCAAAAGAACAAAATCGCCCTCCACCTAACTTCACCTATCCAATTATACTCTCCAGTAAAATATCTTCTCTAACCAACAACAACAAGATATGAAGCTGAGGTGCCCACGCTGGATCCTTTGTGAATTCATAACCAAACTTATCCGGAACACCAATTTGCTCAATCAATCAGAATATTGCTCAAGTTCATCCTTTAATGTTTAACTGAGAAAGACGTTAAAGATGAAGAGTTTTCCGCTAAGTTGCAAGGGAGTTGAGAGGTCATCATCAAACTGTTCATCTGTCGGGATTAGTGACAAAAAAGTGGTCGTCGCTTCAACCGATGTACGTCCATTGCTGGACATAGGTCTCACACAATGATGCCCACTGTGCCCTATCTTGCGCCGTCTGGCTCCAGCGGCTACCGGCGACCCTCTATGTCACCGGTTCACCTTGTGGTGGGTTGCCATTCCAGCACCTTCGGGTCCCAACGTCCATCGGTCCGTTGGTCTATGTGCCCCGCCCATTTCCACTTGAGGTTCGCAATTCTTAGGGCTATGTCGCTGACTTTGGTTCTGCTATGGATCTCCTCACTTTTGATTTAATCACGTAGAGAAACTCCAAGCATAGCCCTCTCCATCGAACGCTGAGTGACTCTGAGCTTTCGTATGAGGCCCATAGTCAGCGACCACATTTCGGAGCCGTAGGTCATCACTGGCAACACCCACTGTTCGAAGAGCTGTCTTCTGCAGAAACTGAAGAAAAAGACAATATGTTTCTTCACGTCCCATAATTGGATACAGGTTCTAAAGACCCCTAACTCATAGGGGATCTTAAACCAGTCATGCTAGTTTACTGCGGGTTGGTAGGCAATCGATATCTCAAGATTTCTCAAAGAAACCACCATAACATTTTTTAACAGCGTTAAAGACATTAGTTTCTTATCATAAGGACTAGAAGACTTTTTACACTTGTAATTAATACAGTTTCTTCAAATGGTAATACACTAAATTATATTTTCTGTAAAATTGAATGGCGACATTTATAAGCTTACTAAAAGGGTTTCAATTTTCTTTGTATGTAGTTTTTTTTGAGTTTGAGAAATTCTTGCTAGATGGCTTTAATAAATTGTTTATGAGTTTACTGCTGTCTTTAGTAGCGAACTATCATTTTTGATTTCAGGACAGGTTGGTTTTGTAATTTCATTAGTCATGAAAGAAAAATCCTTTCGAGTTTTTCATATACGCTGTGAACTTAGTAAGGGATGTGGCGAGGTCGACCCTTTGTCGGGTCAGAGTGCAAAATTTACGATTTTACTAGATTTACAACACTCATAAAGGATTCAGCAGATAGACTTTACTTTCCAACTTTAGATGACCCTTTTGGAAGTTAATTCGACCCTTGTATAGTTGGATAACCGTGACATTTATTACAAAGTCTTCTTGGAAACTTAGTTGTGTAATTGTGGGTAGTTGCATTTTGTAGATATATTTTTAATTAATCACTTTCTTCGTGACGAAAATAAATCAATTTATATTACGTTTAAAGATGGGTAGAAAATGGTGCCAATAAATTCAAATGCATGACTGTGTACGGGGTAGTAAGTGATGACACAATCTAAAATGTTAGTGTATTAACTTCATAAGAGGCAATTTACCTATTAATGGTTTCTACACAACATCGACGCAAATATATAGCTTGGCAGTACGTCTATGCTGGTACGCTGGCAACTAGTCACGGCCGAAGCCACCGATAAACCCAGACATAGAAAAATTAGACAGTAGGATTGGTTAATGTTATCCTATCGGGAAAAGATTGTGCGTCCTCGAGAGAAGCTTGTATTAGCACCTTTATGCAAACGATGTTACGTTTTTTCTCCTAGGAAATGCTTTTAGGCACAAATCCCGACCCATGGGTCGAATTTAGCGAGGGAGGAGTCCTTGTAATATGCTCTGAAAACCAGCGGAACCGTCTTTATTCATAAGTGGGGTACCAGGTGTTCAACTTTCGCATTCGTCCCTGGTGAACGTTTTTATCACTCTGCTTCTTCGTTCGGGCTAGGAAATAGATAAAAAAAGATAGTATATATATTATTTACTAAGAAAAATATATTACGTAATAATAAAACCTTGCATTTTACTTTGCACTTATGTATTAATGTATATTTCTATAACTGGGCTCCACTGAATAGTAAAGACTCCTTAGTTAGTGTTTTTATTCGTTAAACATAGATGAGTGTAATTGGAAGAAAGCTTCAATAACAGTAATGTTCCAAACTATTCTATTAATGATATATGTGCATTACAGAATCTCTTAGAAACTTTATTAAAGTTTCGTTTAATAAAAAGGACACTATAATTTAGCATTAAACAAATTATCCTTCTTATATAACGGTCTATGGAATAAAGGCAGATCCTAGCAACTTGATGCTAAATACGTTAGTGATGTACTTAATTTTTAGATAGTTATATCGACAACTTTTTTCTTCCTTTATATAAAGAATTTAGTCAGTGTGTGAATATATAGATTTGTATTTGATAATAATGTTACACAGTGGTAAAGGACCTCCATATATATCTTATAATACAGCTTACATAGAAGAATAGAATATAAATCTTTTTTGCTCAAAAGTGGGGATAATTATGTTTTTGGTTATTAAGCAAGTATATGAATCTTTATTAAATTAAATTTTATTTCAATTCTGGTTTTAGATTTAAATATGATATATTAAAAATATTGACAATATAAAGTCATTTGAAGGCTTCCGCTGAAAAATTAACAATTTTTAAAAACATAAAGTTTGTTATTTAGGAATTTTAAAAAGTGTGGTTTTATGATACCAGGAAACAAGTAAAACAGATGATGCAGGTTGGACTTGGTTACTTCGCCTCGTGCCTTCCTCTTTGGCGATAGAAAAGATTTACTTTAAAAATGAGATTTATGTATATTTATTTATACATTTAGGTCATATTGTTGTAATGAAGTATAAAATATGTATTCCCCTTCAATTCGGTATAGTTACTTTCAAGTACCAAACAATAAATAGTGGTAATCAAAATCCTGAAAAAGTAACGCATGAACATACATTATTTTGTGCAGCTTTCTTCAATGAGAAGAAAAATTATATTCTTTGAAATAACAAGGAATTTGTGAACGTAAATTCATTATTCTTATAAATCGAATCTAGAAAGCAATTACGTTCAAATGAAATCCAAAATTGTTCATCAGAAAATATATTTTTTTTTATACAAACAATAAATCTTACATACACATTAAAGTATTTATTGACTGGAGATCTTAAAGTTTTCTTAAGTTAATATTTTGCGGGTTACTACTTGTTTGCTTTCCATCATCGAAATATATAAAGTATTATGATTTTATACTAGGACTTTGATCAAATGTCTTTGTAAATTAGAAATATGTCTAATATTTCGATATCGATAACAATACTTTATGAAAACGTGATGGATATCACTAGTTGTTTAACGGCTAGTTTATTGTAGGTAAATTAGATTAGTCCCATCGGATCGCACTGGGTGGAGCTCGGTATTAAAATATTAAAGCGTTTGTAAATAGGCAAAGTTTATAATTTATTCTGTATGTTATAATTATATATTAGACAGGGGCTCCTTGTTAATTTGATTTCTAGTTAAAAAAATTCAAACTATATCACGCAGGAAAGACTTCTTCTAAAGCATAATAATAGCGTCTTTTAACATAGAAATGTTTATGTTCGGCATTTCCCCCAGCTTCTTTATTATTGCAGACATGCTGTCTCACCTGATATTAAGTGATAATACAGTCTAAGATGAAAACGTGCTAACCTGGTAATAGGTATACCTCTTATGGTTTCTACACAGCATTAGTGGCACGTCTTTGCTGGTAGGATGGGAACTAGCTATGGCAAAAGACTTCCACCAAGCGATTTCCTTTGCACTTGTTTGTTTTGCTGGGAATCAAACCCAGGACCTCTGTTAGCGAAGGGAATCCTTGCACCATTGTGGTAAAGAAGGTATTAAAGGTCTGTTAACCCTAGTGGATTTACTGTGTAACAAGGATAGAGGGCAAGCGCGAAAGCTCAAGTACTTCTTATTAGTCACAGGTGACAAAACAAACTAAACGATTCCACAATAACGTATTCTCACCGAAATATATCATTCCAATCTCGATCTCATTCCCAGATAATCTGTCCGGTTACTAACTAAGCGACCCTGGGTGCCTCGATCAGTTACTACCGCTCTCTACTCTCCTCTCCGCGTCATTAATATCCTATTCCTAACCATAATGTTCCCCAAAACTCCTCTTGTCCGCATTGTTTCCTACCCTACTCCCTTACCAATAAATGGCGGTATATCCATTCCCCGCTGACCTAAATGTTACAGACCGATAACGTGCAGCAGCGTTGTTGGTGAGAGATGGTCAGCACTGCGATCACCAACCCGCCTGCCAAACGTTGTGATTATTGGCAAATCCACAAATGATGACGACAAGGCAGCAACGACGACGACGAATCTCTGCACGTTTATGCTATAGCTTTGTCTCTTTTTATCTTTATTTTACTCTAGAGAGTGTCATAAAGATAAAAACAGAGAGGTCTCTCTCTCTCTCTCTCTCTGACATTTCATAGACATGGCATTGAAAACAAAAACATGTTAAAGGTTGGTTATAAGATTCGTTTTAATTAAGAATAATTTCTATCAAATTGTTAAAGTCAATCCGTTGGCCGCGTTACTCGTATATTGAAATAATTTAGCGTTGGTTTTGATTTCAAAAGTCGAAACGTTAAAATTGTATCGCTATACAATATAGATTTCAAGAATAAGCTGTTTAATAGTTTTTGCTACAAATCAAAGTCTCCTAACTTATTACTTGTGTATAGTTCTAAATGCTGTCGTAATCATTATTAAAGCTTTGTTATTATGTATTTGATCAAATAATGTTATGGATAAAAAAAACAATCCATTCATTGTTCTATCATTTAAATACTTGACCACTTCTTGTACCNTTTAAACGGACCTGTAAAACGGATGTTCTATGTGTACGCGCCCTTAGATAGAGTAGTTACACAGAACTATATACGTACAAAATGTGGCATTTCAAAAGTTACCCGATATAGTTTAAATTTTTTTGTCTATCTGACGTAATTTGTTGCATTAGCAGAGGTACTGGGTTCAATTTCTAACAAAGTAATTTTAGAAAATTGTATTTTCTTCTTTGCCTGTCTTGGTGCTAGATGATAAGATGGAAACTTTAATTGATTACTGATATTTTGTAACTATGTCTCGTGTATTTAATTATTTATTTATTTATTTTAGAAACACTACATTTATATGTTATAATAATTACATAAGAATGATCCCGTAAAAGTATAAACTGGTGTGCAGTAAACTGAGTAAAGGTTTTGTTCACGCCGGTCCGTGGCCGATCGAAGGAGGCTACCAAAGGTCACCAGGGCCCATAAGTGGTGATGGGAGCCTCGTCCATCGTAGACGGCGGGAGGAGAAATTATATGAGAAATTCCACCTAAGGGTCGAACAGCTGTGAATGCACCTACCTGGAGTCTCGGGCGCCGTTCTCCTTGGTCGGCGACGTCCCAGGTGTGTGTGGCAGGTGAATGTTCACGTGGGGGTGTATTTTGTATGTGTGTATATTTTGTGGGTGTGTAGTGACTTTCACAAGTGTCGGAAGCGGAAGGTTGCTGTCGGCGACGCCGGTCTTCTTATCCACTCCAAGGCGGTGTAGGTCCAAACCACCAGGCACAGAAATGTTCAAAATTGAGGCCACCACGTGGGCCCAATAACCCGTGGCCGCGCCGACCCGCCGCACTTCGTTTTTTAGCAAGAGGGGCTACGAGGGTCTCTAACGCGACGACTTCATCAACGGCATCACACAAGACAAAAACCCACTAGGGGGCTTCCTGTGCGCCCGTCACAAAACCTCGAGTTCGGCAGCTATATAAACTATAGAGAATAGATAAAACTATATTGCTCCATGCTTATGTAACGGCGTAGGAGGCGCCCTCTAGTGGTAGATGCGCCGCTTCCCGATAACTAGCGCATTAGTACGTCGGAAAGCTTGCAGATGGCTCGAATACGCCGCTTCCGGATTACCAATGCTTAGTACCAGATGGCGCGAACAGGTTTTTTTTTAAATAACATTTGAGTGTATGGTTATGTTTATGAGAGTATGTGTTTGGTGAATAGGTTTTTGAGTTGAGTGAATGCATATTTTATGGAATTGGTGTTGTTTAGAATTTAAATAACTGACTTTACAAGATATTCAGTTTTCACATACGTAAGTATGACAAAAAACAGATAGATAGATAGAAATAGATTAACTTTAAGAGGTATTCGCAAGCGTCGTCAACATATTTCAGTTCGAATTTCTGAAGGATGATAGAATTATAAGATCTTTTTTATGTATAGTCTCTTTTAGTTATTTTATGAAAATGCGAATTTACCGTAAATTCAAAGTTTTATGCGGAGAGCAGAGCATCAACGGGAGTCATTTATGACCGAGCCCGTATATCTCGGAGCAATAAAACCCGCATACAAATTTCCTGGACCCACTTGTTAAGGCTCGTCAACTGGACAAAATATTTGCGAAATTTAACCGGTTTAACTTGAACTCTTTAAAGAGTAATTTATTATGACTGTATCATAGTCACAGTATGTTTGTTAGTATAAATAAACATACACTGCGCTCAGAGATGGTTACTTATCGGCGTCGTCATATTTATTTATACACTTTATTACAAATTTCTTTCTTATAATATACAACAAAATAAACTTACATATAAAAGAAATAAAATTACAATAGGCGGTCTCATCGCTAGGTAGCGATTTCTTCCAGACAACCTTGAGTTAAAAAAAACTGAAAGTAATGAAGGAGGTAGGCAATAAAATAGAGAGTTTGTTTGTCGATTTTTTAACGTGACTATGTCTTTAAAATCAAATCCACAGGGAGGCAATTCAAAACAAATCGGAGGATAGTTTGGTGTTGTAACATATCTATCAACGCTCGATCATTTTCAAAACTTCTCATATGATATAAAGACTTGGAATTTATTCTGGAGTTCATCAAAATTAGTTATAGGTAAATATTATGCCGTCATGCAGCCAAATATCCCAAAGCAACCCTGGTTTTCTCAACCATATCACGAATGCGTCTTGATCAATGGTGTTCTCCTGTCCATCTAGCAAACCTTCGGATCGGGGACAACTCAATTTGTGAGTCTGGCCTGGACTAAGGTACTGTTTCCCATATCATGTTCAACTGTCCAAAAATATCCCATCCTATATATGACATTATCTCATCCACTGTTTCATTTCCTCTAAATGTTGAGTAACTAATACTCAACTATTGTAAATATCTCTGTAAATTTATTAAATGTAACAGTTCTAAGTTGTAATATTTTTGTAAAAAGTAGTCTGTAAAAAGTAGGAGCTGTGTATGTCCATTGCGTTGTCCGTAATCTTTAATTTTTACTTTTTAGTGGTGGTGGTTAATATATAGAAAGTGGTAACCATTTGTAAATTATCAAAATTTTTGTTTGGAATATAAACCGTACAATCTCCTGTGTGCTTTCTCCAATTCACATGACACTGGCGAAGTTGTGTATGACTAGTCACACCTGAAAACCTAATATAAGATGACGAAGAATATATCTATCTCCTCTATCTGAAATTCAATTACAACACTAGATAGCTAAAGGATTTACTACGTTAAGTAAGGACTGTAACACATCGCGCGTGTCAGGAATAACACGATAAAGGGTACTAATAATTATTAATTTTAACTATTTGTGTGAAAATTATTAAAGAAATAAATAAACAGGATTTTCATAATAAAAGGTCGATATCCAAACAAAAATATTCTATACATCCAGTAAACTCTTTTTGTCGATGACTCTACCACCGGTTCACAACCTAAAGACTAGATCGAGAAGAATCCGGCAAGAAACTCCCTTACTTAGCCCTTTTTATGACACCACTAACTTTAAATACAATGATTCGTAGCTAACGTTGATTAAAAACTGCCCTCTCGACTAACTTTTAGGACTATTTATACATTTGTCGTTAATGATGCCATTAGCATAAACCACCAATGGCAGCGTTTGGGGGGCAAATATATTTCTTAATTATCTTATTTATTAAGAAACTACCACTCCCCGTTAATATTTAATAGTTACAATTAATATTATTTAAGTAATTGTAAACGTTTATGAATCATTATAATAATATCCTGAATTGGCTTCATTTACAATGTTTACAAATTCACCAATGGGAACAATATTGTGAAGGCCATTCATTTCGTGAAGGTCATTCTTTCTAAGAATACGATTTAGTCAAATGACGAACCGTATCCTTTATTTAAAATGTTATTCTATTTGAAATATGTCATATATTATTTTATATATACTATCACGCGCAACGGAGAGTGATACCCCGCCATTTTTAATAATATTTATATAGAAACTATTACCCGTTACGAAACATACTCATACCATAAACAGCTGAGATATTACCTTATTTTTTTAGACTATGGTTATACTTGCTCGTACGTATTGTTACTGTCTATGATCGCAGCGCGCTAACCTTGTAAGAGGTAATTTATCCTTTGTAATATCTACGTACTATCGTATCGTAATGCAACTTAATTGCTTGGCATCTCGTCTTTGCAGGCTATAGCTATGGCTGAAGCCTCCCACCTATTAAGTCCAAATAAAAAAGCAATGCTTTAAATGCCTCGTCGAGAGTCAACCCTCAATACCTCTGCTAAAGATGCAAGTACCTTATTACGCCAGCCAGGTCGTAAAAAGGTCACATAATTGAATTAAAAACTTGCTCAATGATTAATTTTAATTGCGTAACTGAGATTTATCACTTATAATTAAATATATATTTAAAAGGAATGTTGCACCCGAAAATAGATCGCAATGTTAAAAAAAAATCAAAAATGATCACTAATATAAATCATTTGTTGGAATATAAATTATGGAATGCACTACTTTCTGACATACAAAGTGCACCATTTTTAGATGCTTTTAAAAAATTGGCTACAAAATATTATCTTTCTCTCTTTTAAATTCTCATTTAATAGACGATATTATGTATATGTATGTATATATATATCTATTGATTTTATGTATTTATATATATATATATATATAAGTGCGGTATTCGGTGGAAGGCTGGCTCCATCCGTCTATCGGCGTGGGGCAAAAGTGGCAGTGCGACGTACGTCTCTCGTCAGTTTTTGGATGACAGTCGCCAGAGCGGTCAACTATTGAAACTGTCGCGTTCCTAGCTATTATTGTTAATGTGTTTATGTAAATTGATATCGGGGACATTAAGTAACATTATAATCTGAGTTAATTAATAAAGTGTTTGATTGCACTAACATTACTCGTCAAAGCCTACAGTATGGAAATTAAATTATTGATGCCATTAATGACGATGTTGGCGGAAAACCCTAGGCCCCTATGCTTTGTGCTGCTCCTTCTCTCTTATTCTCCGACATATGTATATCATATCTCTCTTTTTCCCAACTACCTAAACTCTACTTTGTCTCACCTTAAGGTTGTCTAGAAGAAATCGCTTCAGAGCGATAAGGCTGCCTATTGTGCGACACTAATTGATTAGATTTAAGTTGCCTTTGTATGTATTTTTTTTATTGTGTGGTTCATTAATGTATTAAAAAAAAATAGTGCATCAAATAAATCACTTTTGGTAAAAAAAGGTAAGTAGCAGCCCATTACAGTCCCACTGTTGGGCACAGGCCTGTCCGATGTGACGGGAATCCGACACGATCGGAGAGAGATCAGACTTAAGGTGCTCTCCGAGCCACAGGGGTAGAGCACACCGTCAACATCCCAACTTCGGGCAAAAATTGAGAAAATCTTAATAGAAAACTCAATATACATTTTTGAATTGGCTCGACGCGGGACTCGTACCCAGGATCTCTGTAGTCGAATATGCTAACCATTAGACCAATGAGGCAGTTTTAGTGCTGTGAGGGAGTTTCTGAGGCAGTTTCTGTTATTCCTTACGCGCTAAAATTTTGTTACCCTGGTTCAAACTTTAGGATTAAATAGCTAAAGTTGACTCCGGTTTTAAGTTTTCTTCTTTAGGGATTAATGGATTAAACTTAAAATAACCTGCTAAAGAAAGTTATATCAACATCAGTCCAGCCATTTCCTTGGAATGGTAAAAAATTCGAAACTAAATTCCTTGTAACATCTATTCTTCAGTGGAAGTTTTGGTAAAATCTGTCGAATAACTTCTGAGATTTGCGCGAATGAATAGATAGAAAAAAAAACGCGTAAAAGCTTGAACACTCACTTTTTACGTAGAGCTCCCGGCATCAATACCCGATAGGTCAGATTTAGGTAATTACATTTTCTAAGTTGTTTTGGGTTTCTAAGTGTTTCTGGGTTCGTAGGCTTCGGCTGGGGTTACCACAGCAAAACACCACACAAATAACTTGCGTTCCGTTGACAGCATTAATAAAATATTTCGGATCAATATCTTGTTCGCGAGCTTATTTTTTTTAGTTAGATCTGTTTTTCTCATACACCAGAAGGTAATAAACAGCCATTTACTAGGAAATATGTTTGTAATATGATAGTGATAATGAATCGATTTATCAGGTGAAAGTCGTAAAAGGGACATAAATCGACTAAGCACCGATTGTTGCCGATAAAATAACGATACAAGGATATCGTGTTCTGAATACGACATTATATTGAAATGGTAATATTTTTTTATAGCCGTTTTAAACGGCCTGTGATTCAAAGCCATTTTTATTTAGTTCACGAGAGTATTTATAAGTTGGTTTCTTTTTTTGGGGAAGTATGTATATCTTTAAAATTATCTGGCCTGTAATAATACTTAAGACTTTTTTACGAGGTCGTTGCTGTAATGTTGTAAATATACACTTGATTACTCGCATGTTATATTTTCTAGTAAAGAAATTTTAAAATTTGTCTCATTTAAAATGTTTAGATGCCAAAGTTTAGTGTATGGGTCCGGCAAGATTTTTATTATATACATATTCATAAATTTGCATGAAAAAGCCTCTTTTACTTCAAATTGCCTATTGCCTACCATGTTTGACTACAGAAATGACCTGGGTTCGAGCCCCGGTCAAGCCCGAAGTTGGGATATTGGCGGTGTGACCCTGACCTCGGAGAGCGCGTTAAGCCATCAGTCCTGCGCCTGTTCCCTCTACGGTCATGTCGAATTCTCATTACATCGGACTATGAGAGTGAAGGAATAGAAAGTGCACTTGTGTACTATGCCTGCCAACCCGCAATGGAGCAACTTGGTGAATTTATTGCTCTAAAACTCCTCTCTTTATGAGGAGGAGTGACGGAGGCCCAGCAGTGACACGTTATGGGGCTGCTACTTACTTTTTACTTCAAACATTAAATAAGTAAGTAAAACTGTGTGTGTGGTGAAAAATGCGTATGGCAGAAGAAGCATAAAAGTAAAATAGTGGTAAGAGAACGTTGTGGTATAAAGGAAGATGTAGTGACTAAAATTGAGAAAGGTTTGGCCACGTAGAGAGAATGAATGAAAAGAGACTGTCAAAAAGAATTTATAAGTCAAGAGTGAATGAGAAAGATCAAGGTGACATTTTAAATAAGGGCTAGGGCAAGAGTACTCTAAACCGACGAACTTGTATGAAAGGGTTAATAAGAATGAAAGGAAGGAGATATGCTTGTGGCAAGTGGAAGGACGTGGTGTCTGCCTACCTCTATGGGAATTAGGCGTGATGCTATGTATGTATGTAAATAACAGATTATAAAGGCTGTAATGAAAGGCACAAGCCTGTTATCACTAAAAAGAGGGATTTCACCTTTGCACGTGTATAAAAATATTGATACTTTTAAGAAAAATTATATACAATGCAAAGGAAATCAACAGGCAAAATAACATCTGTCGAGGGGGAAAAGGATTAATTTATTGTATTTTCATCGGTCTTTGACAAGTGTATGTAGTATTAAATTACTACGACTATATATAGACGAAGCTAATATTTTATAAGCTAAGCGTAATTCTGACAGTTCCGATAGTGAACCAGTGTAACGGGTCTTTGCTCGAAAAACCTTTTCTTCTAGAAGCGAGGAACCCTTTGTGAAGTTATAGGGCTGCTATTTATCTTTTTTTACTGGATAAACGAAGTAATTGTTATAAACATGTAGTACTTTAATATCTATAGGTATTTCAAGAATAACGCTTTATGTTTTCTCAACAAGCCTCATCGCAATGCCAATGAGATCGTAATTTTATTCCTTCGATATTAAATCACCCGCATTTAATGACATAATCGTTTTCAGGCGAATTTTAATACCGAAAACTCGCCGCAAACTCAGCGAACTGCGAATAAAGGGAGAACGGTATTAATTAATACGGAATTATGAAAACAAGTTAATAAATGAATACAACGTCGAAATGTACCGTGAGGGATTGAATGAAACGGATTCATTGTAATTAGTTACTCTTTTGTTGTCAGTGATTTCATTACGGGCCTCGTATTATATGATTTTGTGATTTATTAGTTTTGCGAAGAGCGAATCAATTTGTTTATAAAATAAAATGTAATATAATATTATAATAGTTAACAATCTCTTGGATTATAACATTAAATACAACCACGTTTGATTGTGGCTCCATCTGATAATCATTACATGGCCGGAATTTATTCGATTTGGAATTTTTTCGATATAAAAAATTCCGTACTTTTTGTCTTGTATTTCCCCTGGAACTTTTTAGAAGTTTAGCAGAGATTAGCTATGGATAAGAAACAGTTTGTCTCACTGGTCAAGTGGTTAGCATGTTTGTCGTGAGGTCATGGGTTCGAGTCCTGGGTCCAGCCAAATAAAAAATCGATATTGAGGTTTCTATTAAGATTTTCTTAATTTTTTCCCGAAGTTGGGAAGATGAGCAGAGCATGAGGTTCCATCTTAAGCCGTCGATCTTGCACTTGATTTCCGTCACATCGCACTAGGAGAGTGAAGGAATCGAGAGTACACTTGTATACTATGACCGCCAATTCGCATGAGTGAAGAGGCCTGTGACTAGTAGTAGGACGTTAATGGGCTGCTACTTACTTTTTTTTAAGTAACAATCAGATAAACGTAAAATTAAAAATTCCCATTTTTTCAGTAAACTTTCAAATAACGTGAAAATATGTAAACGTTATATAGAAAAAACAAGCAAAAATGTAGGAAAGTAGATACAATATGTAAAATGCCGAATATTCAAAGATCTTTTTTGTTTCACATACAGTTTTTCTTTTTTACTCTTTAATTAAACGGCGTTCTGCGTTTAAATATATTTATGTTATATGATAGGATCAGAAACGTGGTCGCTGACTATTGGGCTCATACGAAAGCTCAGAGTTACACAGCGCGCGATGGAGAGGGCTATGCTTGGAGTTTCTCTTCGCGATCAAATCAGAAATGAGGAGATCGGTAGAAGAACCAAAGATGATATAGCTCTAAGAATCAGGAAGCTGAAATGGCAATGAGCAGGGTACATAGCCTGACGAACCGATGGACGTTGGGGTTCGACGTGCGGCACAATATCGGGCACAGTGGGTATCATTAGGTGAGACTTTTTTCCAGCAGTGGACGTCCATTGGTTGAAATGAGTGAGTGAGATTTTATATTTAATCTAAATTTTGAAACATAAAATATATACATAAAATTTAAACCAGCTTTTTCGTCTAATAATACAAGAAAAATATCCTATGAATTACAAAATAACAAGAAATTATCATTTACTTATATTTCCTGTGGGGGTGAATTTTTTTTCCTCGACTGTATATAACAAATTGAAACCCATTGGGGTACAATTGAGGGTTGACAATTTCGGATACTGGAACAAATTATAATAATAATGAGAAAAAAATACTTACACGTTTTTAAAATAGCAAATTAAATTTTTACTTACAAAAGTTTCATTTTTACCCCCAAAAATTTGCACTACTACTAGCACCACGTTTCGGTACGACGCTATGTAAAAAGCGTAAAAGGTAAATTACGCCTTACCAGGTTAACACCCTTCGTCTTAGACTGTATTGTTACTTATCAGACTTATAGTCAATGGCTATCCTCTCAGCAATGAAAGAGAAACATGAAATATTTTTTTTTAACATATTATTTTTTAACATAGATGTTAATAAAGCATCATCTTCTTCAGTATTCATGAATACTAAGTGTAACTTCTGAAATTGTTAAATATATTCGTTTTAGATCCATACACCTCGCGTTCACTATATTATGTAGCAAGCTCCAATTAATCCGTTGCCCTGATTCTAGACCTTGCAATTAGCACTCGGTCGAAATCATGAAGGCGATTAAACACTAATTTCAAAGAGGCTAATTCAAGCGTAAAACTCAAACCGAATTACCCAATTACGTAATAGCTTGATATAGAATATTGCTATACCAGCTGTTACCGCGTATCTCCTATACAGGTGGGAATATGAGATAATTACTTAATCAAACTGCGGAAGGATTCACTTTGATAAGTTTCAAATCAATCGCGAATAAATCAATGTTTCTGGCAGAATAGTAAAATAAATAATTCGAAATACTATTGTAAAACAGATTAACTTCATAGAACGAATTTAAAAATGAAGAAAATTTAAACCTCAGCTTTTAATAGCGAGCGCTGTACAATTATTTCCAAATACGATTATCAGTTTATTATTTGTTTTATAAATTAAAGTGAACCGAATCAGTGGCACCATATTATGTAAGAACGGTATTAGATTATATGAATAAAAACACGGCCAAATTTATTGCCAACTCTACTAACACGTGAATTATGCAGCTACTTATCTTCTAAATAATACTCAAAGAAAGAGAAATCTTACCTTTTGAGTAAGTAAAAGTGTAGTGATACAAGAGTTCATTATCATATCTTCTGGATAACACTCAAAGAAAGAGAAAACTTATCTTTTGAGTTAGTGATAATACTATATTATGTCAGTACACTCGTAGTGACACAATATAGCATTATAAAGCAAGAACTCAAGAAGAATATTAAACAAAAAGTAAACATAATCGTTTGACTGTAGATTTAGATAAAGTAAGTATATATTAAACATATTAAATTATGAGGCTAGATTGTAATTTTATGTTATAAAGGAAACATAAGATTTTTTGTAATTCATACTTTTTTGTAATGCCACAAAATGTGCACATATAAAATTTACACGGAAAAAGAGTATTACCAAGACCAATTATCATTTAAATTACTCTCAGCTAAATGAAGTACAAGTCATTAGAGATCTTGGTGTCATAATCGATGCTAAACTTACCTTCAAAGAACATATTAGTCATGTCACCTCACAAGCTTGGAAACTACTTGGATTCATTAAACGCAACACCACAGATTTCAAAAGAATCGGCAGTATTATAAGTATATATAATGCGTTGACGCGTAGCATACTAGAATATGCAGTCTCAGTATGGAACCCGCACTATAAGACACATATTGCAAGGATAGAGCGAATTCAACGGTCCTTTACGAGATACCTAGCGTTTAAAGATAATGCTTGCCCGTATAGAGCAAATTATTTAACACGTCTTACACATTTCAACATTCAGACACTAGAAAAGCGTAGACTAGTCGCTGATTTAATGACTCTTCACAAAATTATTCACAACACTCTAGATTGTCCAGACTTGTTGGGTCAAATCAACATTAACGTCCCCAGATGTCCCCCAAGAAATGCCATAAAAAAATCATTTATTCCACATTCCTTCAAATCAAACTTAGGCAAATTTTCCCCTTTAAACAGGCTAGCCAGTACGTACAATAATTTAAACGACATTGACATTGACATTTTTCACGATAACCCAGTTAGTTTTAAGAACACATTATATGTATCCAAATGATTCTGTCCAATACTTAAATAACTAAATTTTTATTTTGTTCTTGATTTTGATTTTGTAATTTTTATTTTACTAAATTATAAATGTTGTATACACCTGTAAAAGGAGCATTGTGTTGGTCTCATACTTATATTAATATTCATATTGTTAATGTTGTCATAATGGTCTGTTGGTGTGTCTATTAAATAATAAATAAATAAATACAAGAAAGTGTCATTCTACACGTTTAGAAAAATATTTGACCTTTATTGTAGGAATCAAAAAATATTTTATTAAGAAATAGCTGACCTGGCAATCTTCGTACTACATCAGAATCAAAAGATAAAAAAGCTGAATGACAATTGCAGAATTTTTCAATCTTAGTAAAGACATGGTCAAAACTTAACATGACATATCCACTTAATTAAACAAATGATAATTATTTTTTTTATAATATATGATGTGCATTTATGGTTTGTTATACTTAATGTATACGGTATGTTATACGGTAATGTAAATTAAGAAAAGAAGAGGATCTAATATACCTCCTCGTGGGACACATACGAGTACATCTTATTTCTAATATTATAATTAGAAGTAAGATTTAGAAAGATTAAATTATTCTGAAGCTGAATTATGATGACTTATATATGAATATCTTAATTCATTATATAAAATATCTAAATAAATAATGGAATACCCAACGCAATTCCTGATTCTTTTTAGAAAATAAACGTTTCTGAAATTAATTCACAAAGCTCTTTCGCTGTGCTTGGAAATGTATTCGTATACACAGACTGTTAAATATAAATTGTAATTCTCAAATTCTATTAATTCAAACTTCCATTTTAATTGGATTTTAAGTACTTTGTTTCCATTGATGTTGAATAATGGGGTTTTTTGTAAAGTACGAGGAAAGGTTAGTCGTGGTGTCAAGTGACATATATTAGAAGGGTGACGCCTTATGTTGTAGGTGGTTTGAAAAGCATTTTAAATATAAGGAATAGTTGGTATTTTATATAACATTTAATACAAATAATTTATAATCTATTATATTCCATCAAAGTTACTGTAGGTACGGGCGATCCTCCGTGGGAGCTTCGTGCGGAAGTTCTCGTGGCGATCTGTAGGCAAAAGGTGGCAACAAGGGAACGTGATATGCAGGTTGGCGCTGATGGGGTCCGGAGGATCAGGGCTCGAGCCGAGCCGCGCTCTGATCCAACGATGGAAAGAGGATCTTAGGACCCCAGTAGCAGGCGTGGCCACTGTGGAGGCGATCCGCCCTCACCTGGAACAATGGCTTTCCAGGAAGCACGGGTCGCTCACCTACAGATTGGTGCAGGTTCTGACCGGACAAGGATGTTTCGGAAAGTTCCTGCACAGAATTGGTCGCGAGGAATCACCGGCCTGCCATGAGTGTGGTGCTGCCATCGACTCGCAACAGCATACTTTGGCAGATTGTAAAGCCTGGGGACCTCAGCGTCACCTCTTGGTTGCGCGGACCTCTCACTGGACAGTGTTGTAGGCGCGATGTACTCGAGTGAGAGGTGCGGGGCGGGAGTGGCCTTCTTCTGTGAGACGATCATCTCACTGAAGGAGCCCCACGAACGAGAGAGGGAGATTGCAATGGATGCTCCCTCATACCGCCAGAGGAGGCGGGCTACAAGGCAGCGTTTGTAAGCGTAAGTCCGTGCATCGTCGAGAATCCTCATTCGGATTCATTCGGGGCACCAGGGATGAATGCGAAAGTTGAACCCCTGGTGCTTCATTCATGGATGAAGAGGGTCCCGCTGGGTTTTAATGGGTATTGCGAGGTCTGCTTGTTCGCCGAGTCCCACAGTCTTGACACACGGTCGGGGTCAGTGCATAAAAGCATTTCCCAGCGAGAAAAAAAAAGGTTTGTACTAGTTTATAATGAGATAATAAGAACTCTAATAAAATATTATAAAGCCTTGCATAAAAATTACAAATTAGTTTTCAATTCGTGCTTTTAGTTTACACACTGCCTATTAAAGTTGAAATATATTTTTAAATTTGCAGTGGATGATCTAACTTATTTTATGAATAATTAAACTGACTAAGTGTGAGGCTACCGAGGTGTGCCACGAGTTCGGCTGCGCCATTTCAGCGTGCCGCGCTCGTGGCGGTTATTGGTGCGGATCTCTCACTCCCCACCGTCATTAGAATGATGTTAAGCAGCGAGAGAGCATGGTGTGCTATGATCTCCTTCTGCGGGGATGTCATGACGCGGAAGTAGATGGCGAAACGAGAGGTCCCGCGAGGTGGTTGGTGGCTTGCCCGGTGCTCCAGGCAATCCACCTTTGGAGTAAGTTTTGGACATTGACCGAGTTGGGCCTAAACAGGCACATCGCTGGCGGGGTCGCGAATGTCTGTCAGTCGCGTTCTCGTGATCTCGTCTCCGAGTGATATAGGAGCACCGCTGGGTTTTAGCTGGTATGAGTCCGGCATACCCTGGAACATCCTCCCAAATATTACAGGTATCACCAGGATTTCCCAGCGTTAAAAAAAAATATGGCGTTAGAAAGCTTAATATAGAGATTTAAATCTAAACAAGCTTAATCTAAACAGACTTTACTTTCTTAGATTACTTGTCACTACATACTTATAGTATATGAATTATGAATATATAAATAAACACCTGTATACGTCAAGTATGTATCCGTCCGTACAAATAAACGCCAAAATCCTGCAATGTCTTCTAGAAGACAAATAAAACGCTTTATAATTCAGTATCGATCGATTCAATTTGACAAGCTTACTTTGTCGCACATAAGTATATTGTGACTCCAAAGCCACTGCCTGTATAAACGTACTTAGGCATAAAAGACATTTACAACATCAAATGCACTCCGACAACTTCACGTAAGTACATAATTACACAAATGACGGCGACATGGTACCCTTAGCCCTTTAAAATTCAGCGTCTATGCCGAGGGGAAAGTTTTTCATCAGACATGTAAACTCCATGGCGAATTTCGTTGCACGTTCAGACATAGATAACTTTATACATAGAGGATTACATTTTTAAAACTGAAATATATAATACGATAAAAGATGTCGTAAATTGGTCAGATTGAAACAACTTAAAAGTTATTGTTTTTTAAGTAAAAAAAGCAATTGCTGCACATCATTACAACCTAGAGATAGAATTAAAAGAAAAAATAGTAAACACAAGCTTTAAATATATTCAAACACACGCACACTCATCACTCACACGAATTTCAGCTGTGAATTTTTAATTTCATATTATATAATTACATATTATTAATTTTTATTATCTTCATGTGTTATATTATCAACTTTTTATATCTTATTCTTCTTTTCGTTATTATCTATGTGTAATCTTAAGTGGCCTTATTTTGTATAATATCTCTAACTGTACGTATATTTGTATTAGTAGCTGGATTACAATAAAATAAAATAAAAATAAATGATTAAATGACGAGTTGCAAATTATTGTTACTAAAACAAAATATATTCAATTTATAAATAAAAATGGTACGAAACAATATCAAATGTCTAGGTATAGAATTGTATGATAGACAGAACAAATAAATCGTCTTTCTACGAAAATTTTCTTATTATAGATGTTGCATGCCATGCATTGTATGATAGGTTGTATATTGTAAACTTGATCGTGCCATAAACATGTTTGCTTTGAACATATTTATCATTTAAATCACAATAAATTTTTCAATTGAAGATGAGAACATTATTTTTACTATAGATACTTCTTATATATGGTTATTCCTGAAAAAACATTATTATGAAAATAAATTATCCCGATTTAAAACTCATTAAAAGCTACCGACTACAAGTGTCAAAACGTAATTTTATAGCTGTCCTATCTACCTGACGTGCACGATACCAACAAAATACAATCGAATTATCGACGCAAAAAACTTGAGTTGTGCAGGGTCAGTTACAGAGATCGGTATATGGAGATTAAAACGATAAAAATAATATAAAAACAAGGAGGTTTCAAGTTTTGTTAGTGAACAACTAAAATCTCAGTTAGTTAGCTGTCATCTGACGTGATTTAAAAATTCTCAGCTTATATTCCTCAACAAACATTCGTAAGGAAACAAAATGTATGACTCATAACAACTAAGTTTTAAACAAAAATGTCAAAATTAATAACCATACTACCAACCAACCATACATACCAACAAATATATAGAATTGTACATAACTGGAAAGTTGGGAAAGTAGACCACTTTATTGTGTTAGGCCAGAAATATAAGGTTTGCGGAGCGGAATATATTTTCATTATACTTTAATTACTGTATTTCTATGTACGTTATTGGAGTGGAGGAGGAGTATATGGTGGTGAAAAGAATCCAGCTTCTGGGTCTGAAGGTTTCCACCACCAAGACGGAGGATCTTTCATGAACCTTGAAGGGGTCCTCCACGCGGGGCAAGGTTAAGGGTGTGTGGTAATACAGTAGCGGTAAGTGCCCAAATGAAATATCTGGGTCTATTGCTGGACGTCGTTGGGGTTTCCGAGCGTATTTTGCTTAATTAGGCCCGTGGCTCGTCAATGCCGCTGCTGCATTAGGAAGGTTATTTCCAAACTTGGGGGGACCTAGAATGCCCTGCAGGAGATTGTACGCTGGAATTATCGCTACTATGACAGGGTACGATGCACCCGTGTGGGTCGATGCTCTGACTACTTTAAATTTCCCTCTTTTACACAAAGCCCAGAGGGTAAAAGTAGTCAGGATAAATTCGGGTGTCGTACGGTATCCTAAACAGCGGTGTCTCTTCTGGCGGGCGATCCTCCGTGAGAGCTTCGTACGGACGTTCCATCTATAAGCACAAGGTGGTTACAAGGGCACTTGATGTGCAGCTTGGCGCTGATGAAGTCCGGAGTATCAGGGCTTGAATTGACCGCACTCTGATCCAACGATGAAAAGAGGATCTCAGGTCGTGAGTAGAGGGCATGGTCCCTGCTGGCGATCTGGCCTCACCTGGAATATTGGCTTTCCAGGAAGCACGGGTCGTTCACCTACAGATCGGCGCGGACCTAACAATGGAGAGATGCTCTCTAGCGAGAGATGTTGGGCGAGAGTGGTCCTCTTCTGTGATACCATCATCTCACTGAAGGAGGCCCATGAACGAGGGAGGGGCATTGCAGTGAGTACTCTCTCACACCGCCGGAGGAGGCGGGGTACAAGGCAACACCTGTTTGAGTAAGTTTTCCCACCTTCGTGAATCCCCAGTTGGATTCATCCGAGACAGTAGGGATAAATGCGAAACTTGAACCCCTTTTTTTCTGCTGGGAAATGACTTTGCGCACATCTGCCACGTGGCAGGGAGTGTGGGACTCGCCAGCAAGGCCACAATACCCATTAAAACCCAGCGAGGCCCTTCTCACCTTGAATTGGGAGTGACAGAGACTTAAAGTTGAAACTTAAACCCCTGGTACCTCATTCATGGATGAAAAGGGTTCCGCTCGCCGAATCCCACACATCTGACCCATAGGTCGGAGCATGAGCTTAAAGCATTTCACAGCGAAAAAAAGATGTAAATGGGTCCTCGTTTAATTGTCTCAATTTATATTATATACATCAGCTGTTCCCGGTGATGTAATCTGGGAAGATTCCGGTCTTGTATTTATCAGATGGAGTTTTCAATATAAATCCTACTAGAATCGTCTCAAATACGCGCATAAATACGTCAAAATCGGTGTTTTGATGAATTTTTCAGCAGTTCAGGGATAATGCAAAATATGCAAGGAAGGACAGGAGTGCCTGCTATTTATTTATACTACTTCGGTGCTTAAACCAAAGGAATTGAATTGAATGAAAATACTATGTCTACCTCATACTTTTATTGGTAACAGTTTCCATTATGAACCCATTACGCGAAGAAATTGAATTGAATAAACGGATTAAAAAGCAAGAATTTCCCACGATAAAACTACTTCTGAAATCTTTGTACATACAACGCTTGCACCTGTGACGAATCGGAAAAAAGCTTGATCGGCAAGTGACAAGCGTGCGAAAGAGACAGCTAGTTGTAAACCATATAAATGAAAGAGACAGACATAATTCCTAGGGAGCTTCATCACATTAGAGTTAAAGAATCTCGATAACAGCCGTTATGCCTTTCTTAGAAGTAGATTGACTTATGGTTATAACTTGGGCAACTTATTTCATTGTTAACATGTTCTTTATTATTGAAGGTTACCAAGTGGCGTTGTGTTAACTTGTTAGCCTTCGAAAAAAACATGAATGGCCTTGCTGGTTTATTGGCGCTGCATTATCAGAAGTCTCGAGTTCAACTACTGGCAGGGTTTATTTAGAAAATTCTTTTTATAATTTGTATGGCTCTGGACTGGTGAGGAATTTCGGCTGGTAACTACTATATCAGAAAAGTATTGTAGAAACCATTAAAAGGTACCATATCTCTTCTTTGGGTTCTATCTCAGATATCACTTACCATCGGGTGATCTATTATAACATTGATACAATTACTTAACAGTTTAATACAGAATATTTCAATGCTAGCTGTACCGCTCAGTGTCACCCGCGTTTTTCGCCATCTCGAGGGATTATTGATAAATTTGTACTTATTTCTTTAATTATGCATCCAAAAAAGAAGTCACTGTAATAAGAAATTAACGTTAGTATACATAGGATACTTTATCTCTTAAAGAGATCTCTTTCATGAACCCCAGAAAGTGGAAGAATTTGCTAAAACGTACGGTAGTACTCAGTGACTGTTTAAAATGCGAAAGAGATATCGTGATTTGTGATTGAGTTTAGTAGTTTAAAACCATCTTCGCATTATTGCCTTTCTATTCTTTAATGAAGACGGGACGAGGCACATCGGTTGGATCGTTTCAAATTAGAAACATTTTTATTTAGAATATATCCTTATCTCCGCTGCATTCCAGAAGGATTTAAGACTCGTCTGGATACTAGAATAATTTACGATATAGCCATTAGTGATATTTTACATTATTGACTTTTTGTGATGTTACTTCTGGGTTTGCCTCTACATAGTTTTAAGAAATGTGTTAAAATGTCCTATTACAGAAGGCATATTATAATATCGAACATTATTTTAGCGGCAAAGATGTTTGGACTTGATTCCAGTTGCAAATGACAGCTAAACACATTGTAACGTAAAAAAACTATGTTTAAAGGAGTAACCGTTGAGTTTCTTGCCGGTTTCTTTTCAGCGAAATCGACTTTCCGAACCGGTGGTAGATTTGTTGCCAACGGACAGACAACTGACGATTCCCAAGTGCTTTTTGAGCCTACTTGAATAAAGAATAATTTGATTTGATTTGAAATCAAATGACAACACTGATTCCCTTGGCACTGCTACGGTTTTGGATAGCTTTACGTTTTACAATTCATCGTGACGATTCAGTTTCATTCAATATTAAGAAAATAATATGTACAGTGCACATCAAAAAATTTTCACTAAAAAAAGTAAACAAAATATCACAAATAGAAAGAAGATATACATAAGAAAGTTTATTAGCAAATATGTAAGAATTATTTTGTAAATTACATGTTGTTAATGATATAATAATGCCCAGACTATAACTTTTCGAAACAATAACCCCTCTATTTAGGATAAAGTCTGGATCAAACATTAGATTGGTTCTACTCATAGTTGAATTGTAATAATTGTTTTATAAAAATTCTGGATCAAATAGGACAACGATTTAATGTTAACAAAAAATGATATTAAATGATATAGTTTAATATTTTAAGCAGATAAGCTATCGTTTTAAAATAATTTAATGCTTGTTATATGATATATCCAATATATTATATTTAAATTTTAGGTATCAGAAGTAATAAAAAAAAGTTATACTTATTGTAAAAGTCTAACTTCTTAAATACGACTTCTTTCTTTTTTATTTAAGTGATATTTTGACGAATAAAATTCTGTGTCGAAAATAACAAAGAAATTATATAATATAATGAAATATTGTATCATATTATAATATGTCTTGAGATTTGATATCAATTTTTTGCATCGATTCATCGTAAACTTTATGTTCTACATAAAGTAAGAAATCAAATAAAGAAATCTCTTCTTAAATATTCTACTTCTGGACTAATGACAATGTAAGTAAGCTCTAACAAAGGAAGAAGATATTCAATACTTACATAAACAGGCCTAACTATACAATATATATATGTATATATACATATATATATATATATATATATATATATATATAAATGAACGTTTATAATGATATATATATATTTTTCATTATAAACAAACGAATACTTATCATATACTTACAAAATAATGTCAGATTTGTACACAGGATTTTTAAGCTTTTACGCAGTTAGAGATTTTTGCTTAAAATATTAGACGTTTTATGTACGTCTTTATGGTAGTAGGTAGGACAGAAGAGATGACAGTCAAAAACTAACCTATAAACATTAAAACAATAAAATTGAATTTATCCACTGTCTGCGCTCGGCCTTAAAGACGCCGTAAAGTAATCAGTACTTATATTTAGTTGGACGCACGAAAGCTTTCGCTAATAGGGTATCAGTTTTAGTGAAACCTTATCGGGGTAGATTAGGGCACAGACTGAATAATATAACATTACAATGTGCTCTGACACTAATAAAGTTTGGTACTTTGCCGTAAATTACATTTTTAGTAAGGTTAATGACGTCCTGTAGGGATCATGCTTCCTCACTCATAGGAGAAAGGGTTTTTTACAGCATAGACCACCACGCTGCTCTACTTCGGGTTGGAAAGCTACACATATCCCAGGATTGTTCACTATGTTTTCCTTTATCGAAAATCATCAAGCTTTATGCATAACAGTTTAACAAAGTAAGCTAACTTAACGATCTATCACACGTACATGAAATCGTACACATTAGATATCATGATTTTACACTAGGTAGTCTTTAATAATTAACTATACAAATTTAGTATTAACTTTGTTATTTTCGTTGTTTATTTCTTTGTTTATAGTTAAGGAAGAGCTGAGTCTTCTGCCACATGGTTACATCACCTCTTAGAAGAGGCACCAACCTTTCTTTGTTAAAGAACTGTAGTTGGTGAAAGAAACTATTTCTTTTTACTGGTGCTTCCAGTATGCAAGCTCGTGACTCATTACAAGAATCTCGTGTATATGAAGAGCCTTCATAGCCCAATGGTATTTAACCAAAATTCGTGCATTTTGATTGGATTGAGTGATATATTTTATTAACTTTTATATGTCAGAGAATCTATGATTTTATGACAAACTATTATGTTCAACGCACCTATATCACAGCTCCCGCGATCTTCCTTTCTCCCGCTCGTCACTGCTGCATGTACGAGTATTGTGGGAGAGTCTATAAAAGGCCTCCCCCACATTTTGTATACACGTTTGCTTTAAACTCCCGAAATAGATCTATACTAAGCGCGAACTGTGACAACCTGTGAACCTGGAAGAACCAATCGACCACAGCCTAAACAACGACCACCGAAGAGCCGAACCCTGAAGCCTGAGCCAAGGATTGGGCCTGGAAGGATTGATCTGATCCTGAATGCCTCTTCCCAACACTTGTTATTATTTTCACATAAAATTAAAAATGTATATTTTTGTTGTTGTTATCCTGCCATTTCGCTCATAAGACAATATATAAACAGTTTGACTAATTTCTTGATAAGGATTACGAAGAGCTCAACTATTATTGATTTTATAGAAATTTACAAAAAGTAAAACGATATTTGGCAATTAGGGTGCGAAGGCGGTCTTATAGTTGTAAGCATTCTCTTTCAGATAACCTTTGATTGAAAATTTTTATTTGTTACTATAATTTTTCGGTAAAATTGAAATTTTATGCATATAAAGCACGGGAGAATTATCATGAAAAAAAATACATGACTTGAAATATTTAATTCCTCTGCATCATTTGTTTTAGAGGCCATCTACGCAGAGACCGTCGTTCGTTATTTTCATTTTTTTTTGTGTCAAAAGGAAAATCCCTTACGAAATATCCCGTACGAAAAATCCCTTAGCCCAGTGTCTCGGACTAAAAACCCTCGTCTTTTAGCAGTCTACGCAGAAATCCATTAACTACATTGTTATTTTTTTGTGCTGTATTTGTTGGACGCTTCTATCAAGAAATAAAAGCATTCTTATAATGTAACTTACCTACTCCATTGTTCAAAAATATATATTTACATTTTTTATGTAATTCGCTTTTGCCGGAAATTATATACATTTGCTAGCGGGACTAGCGTGAAACAATTACATATTCATTTATACGACAAACCATATTTCGATTTCCATAAATATTGTTTAAAATATATAGAAAGGTAATACATATCATATGCAATCTGTATATTCTCAACTGTAACAAATAAAATAAAGTGGATAATATATTTTTTTTATGGCTGACAGTTTAGCGCTTGACTGTGCTCTCACCTGATGGTAAGTGATGATACAGCCTAACATGGAAGCGCGCTAATCTGGTAAGAGGCGACATACCCCTTACGGGTTCTACTCGGCATCGTATAGGAACACAAATCTCTTTGGTTTGGTGGTACGTCTTTGATGGTAGGGTGGTAACTAGCTACGACCGAAGCCTCCCACCAGACCAGACTCAGACAAATCTATAATATAAAAATGAATGGCAAAATGTGTTGGTAAGCCCATAACTCAACAACGCCTGGGTCAATTTTGATAATTCTTATTTTTAAATGTTCTTTGAAATCCAAGGATGGTTTTTACGCTGAGAAAGGTACGAATAATAGCAGGCGAAAACCCAAGAACAGCCCTTTTCTGTTTCCCATACAAATGTTTTCTAAAGTTCTTAATAAATTACAATCCTGTGAGTACTTACAAATTACTTGTGAGTACTTACAGTACAAATTACAAGACTGTTGAAAATAATTCGTAAAACTGAAAGAGTCTGTCGGGTCTGCTAGTTAGAAAATACAATTTTCTAAACTCGTCCTACCGGGGATCGAAGCCGGGGGCTCTGCTAGCAAGGCAAGTTCTCGCACCACTGCGCTATCAAGGCCGTCGATATTTGGTTTTAATTAACCTTATTAATTAAAAGTATGTTGTTTTAAAGTGGAACCTTTACTAGTTTATGTTTTGCATATTATGTTTATAAGTATGTATTATAGAACTATTTGTTTCTCAAATAAAATAAAATAAAAATATTTTCTGCCTTAAACCGCACCCTTACTACAGTAAGCCGTTGAGGAGATCCATTGATCTTCATATCTAACTACGGCTAGCACTTGACCATACCGAAGTTAAGGTAGGCAAGTCAAATATCTGGATAGCCTATAGAAGATTCTGCCGAGTATCCTTAATTTGCTCCTAAAAATTTTAAGAGTTCCGTCGCTTTGTCATGGATTCTATCATCAGAACCTGACCAAACTATCACAAAACAACCCTTGTAGTATATCCTTTCCAATAAAAAAAAGAATCATCGAAACCGGTTGGCGTGATCTTGAGTTATTCGTCCATTTGTATTACGTGCTTAATGCAAATTTTAATACGTTTTCTCATCAATGCCATCATCAGAACTAGTTTTAAAAACATGGGACCCTATGACGAGCAACACCTTTCATATAAAAAAAAAATCATCAAGATCGGTCCATCCAGTCCGAAGCTATGAGGTAACAAACATAAAAAAATACAGACGTATTGATAACCTCCTCCTTTTTTTGAAGGCGGATAAAAAACCTAAAAACTTCTATATAATTATATTATGTGGAAGGCGTAATACCAATACCATACCAATGTGTAAGGCGTAAGTGAACCTATAGGTAAAGAGGGTTTCCCTGATGGATAAAAAATATGTTTATAAAACAAACGTCAATTTTATTGTTTAATTAAAATAAACAGCAACATAATAAAGAACAAAATGTTGTTCTGAATACATGAAAAGCTCTTTTGCAATTACTTCATCCTTGTAATTAATCATCGTTAATGAGATTTCGCACTTAACGGCGAAAATGCGGTGAAAGGAAAATATCTTGATGTAGTTCATGTTATATAATACAAGTATATATAAAAGTTAAAGGTTAATAGTCTATTAATGTCCCATTTTTGGGCAGAGGTCTCACGGGAACTGTAAATCCAGTTAATCTCGCTAAGCCGCAAAATAATAGACCGAATTTGACGAAACTTTCAGAGTGCTAAGGCTTTTCTTACTATTATAATATGGTATATATATATTTGCGTGCATTTTATAACGTTCAAATATATTGAGGGGCAAAGCTTCCCCAATTCGATACGTCGGAATTATAAATTTAAATAATGTAACTCCTTATGTAATGTAGATCGTGACTATCTATGTACCAATTTCTTCATATTCCCACGGAATCAGGAACTATGAGGTATAGCGAGTGATTTATATATATAAAACTCAAAAGTTGCATATATATATACATAGCATCATGCCTCTTTCCTATAGGGGTATGTAGAGACCACGTCCTTCCACTTGCCACGATCCTTGCATATCTCCTTCGCTTCTTTCATTCTCGTTAAACCCTTTATACAAGTTCGTCGGTTTAGAGTACTCTTGACCTGGCCCTTATTTAAAATGTCCTGGATTTGGTCCAGGAACATTCGGCGTGGCCTTCCCTTCCAATTTTCTCACTCACTTTTGTCTCATAAACTCTTTTGGTTCTCTCATCACACTATTTCTTCCTTTGTCACTCAGTTTCAATCCACTCATATTTCTTAACGCTCTCATTTCTACCGGATTTATATATTACTTTGATGCTTCTTCTGCTATACCCAATTTTCACTACTACGAGGTGTGTTCAAAAAGTATCGCGAATTTTGAATTTTTGCGGGTTACGTATATTCGAATTTTTTGTGGCGTTATGTTGGTACTCATGTCTCTCACTTATGCCGACAAGCTCGGCCATTTGGAATGTTCATTTAATTGTTGACAGCTGCTTTGCTTGCACGTGTTTTGGATCGTCTTCGATTTTTACCTATTCAAAAAAATGGATCAAAGAACCTGTATCAAATTTTGTGTGAAAAACGAAATTAAGTGCGCGGATGCATTCCGAATGTTGACTGTGGCATACGGAGAAGCTACCTTGGACCGAAGCAACGTTTATCGGTGGTACAAAATGTTCTCAGAAGGCCGAGAAGATGTGAACGACGAAGAGCGTGCCGGACGCCCGAGCACTTCAACAACAGACGAAAAAATTAATGAAGTGGAGAAAATGGTATTGGCCAATCGTCGAATCACCGTTAGAGAAGTTGCTGAGGACCTAAACATATCGATTGGCTCGTGCCATTCGATTTTTATCAATGATTTGGGCATGAGACGGGTCGCCGCGAAATTCGTACCAAAATTGCTCAATTGTGACCAAAAACAGCATCGCATGAACATTGCTAATGAGATGTTAAACTCTGTCCGCGACGACCCAAATTTGCTCCAGAGGGTCATAACTGGTGACGAATCGTGGGTTTATGGTTATGACGTGGAAACCAAAGCTCAATCATCTCAATGGAAGCTGCCGCACGAACCAAGACCGAAAAAAGCGCGCCAAGTTCGATCGAATGTGAAAGTTTTGCTGACAGTTTTCTTTGATTGCAGGGGCGTGGTGCATCATGAGTTCTTGCCACAGGGAAGAACGGTCAATAAGGAATATTACCTGCAAGTTATGCGCAATTTGCGCGAAGCAATCCGCCAGAAACGCCCGGATTTGTGGAAGAACAAAAATTGGCTTTTGCACCACGATAACGCCCCTGCTCACACATCGTTGCTTGTGCGCGACTTTTTGGCCAAAAACAACACACTAATGATGCCGCAGCCACCGTATTCCCCAGATCTGGCCCCCTGTGACTTTTTCTTGTTCCCTAAACTGAAGAGGCCCATGAAAGGACGACGTTACTCTTCTCTTGACGAGATAAAGACGGCATCGAAGGAGGAGCTGAACAAGATAAAAAAAAATGATTTTTTGAAGTGCTTCGAAGATTGGAAAAACCGTTGGCACAAGTGTATAATATCTCATGGGGATTACTTTGAAGGGGACAAAATAGATATTCATGAATAAATAAATAATTTTTGAAAAAACACAAAATTCACGATACTTTTTGAACACACCTCGTATATGTAGGTGTTAGCATCGACACTCCTCCAAGCACAGCTAGTTTGTCCCTCTGAGACACCATCTGGCTATTAATAAAGGCGTGCAGAAAACCATTTACTATATTCCCTGCATTCTCTCTCCTTTCAATATCACTTTTACATGTTCCATCTTTTGTAAATTTAGATCCCAAGTATAGAAATTCTTTCAGTTCTTCCACTTGTTCCCCATATATCAAAACATTGCCATTAATCGTAAATTCATCTCTTTCAAAAAGCATAACTCAAAACTTGTTTGTACCTATGTCAATTATTGTCTTTAAAATATATGGATATAATCATTTCAAATGCTTATATTATTAAAAAATGGTTGAATACTTAACATTTGGCAATGTCAACAAATACGGAAAACTGCCTCATTGGTCTAGTGGTTAGCATGTTCGATTACAAACAAAATCAATATTGAGTTTTCTATTAAGATTTTCTCAATATTTGCCCGAAGTTGTGATCCACCCCCGTGCGTTGGTGAGCACGTGAAGCCGTCGGCCCTGCGCCTGATATCTCTCTAGTCGTGTCGGATTACTGTCACCTCGGACTATGAGAGTNGTGGGTCTATGCTCTAAAACCCACTCTCATATGAATGAGGAGGCCTGTGCCCAGCAGTGGTAGGTTGAGGGGCTGCTACTTACAACAAATACGGATCTCCACATACTTCCACGGAATCAGTAACTACTCGAGTAGCACCACAGGAAACTGTTGAAATTAGTACAGATGAAGTAATTATAACAAAAACATTTTTATCGGGTAATACGATGATATGAAAAGCTGTTTTGCGTTGCCCCGTATATTTATCAAAGCTTGGCTTCAGGACAGTAATTAATCATCGTTAATGAGAGTCAGCACTTAATAGCAAAAAAAGCGCCTGATAAGCAAGCGTCTTGGTGCAGTGTTTTGATTCAGTTTTTGTGCTAGTTAAAACCACGTTTCCCTGTCATGTTAGATATATGCTTTGAATTTCCTGTGTCGCGTACAGTCGTGACAAAAATAATGAATTTATTTATGTAACCTTGGATGCATGGCCCTCTGCCACAGTACGTTTTCGTCGATCATTCTTTCCGCACACATGCATAATGTGGAACGAGCTCCCATCAACGATGTTCACACTTGGCTATGATTTACAGGAATTTAAGAGGCGAATAAACTCCTATTTAGTAGGTCGGCAACGCATCGGTGGTTCCTTTGGTGCTGCAGGTGTCCATGGGCGGCGGTAGTCACTTAACATCAGATGATCCGCTAGCTCTTTTGCCTGCGAAGGCTATAAAAAAACTGTTATTATCTTTTTTGATGTGAAAACTGTTTTAGCCACGTTGACCGCATTTTGGTTTAGAAAAATCTTATGGATTCGCGTCACTGTCACCGACAAACTAATGTTACGTATTGTATAACAGTAGTGCTGTATATATCTTTGTGAGTAAAATTGAATGAAATTGTTTTTGGACAAATTAATATTTATAAATTGAATTTATACAAGCCAAGCCCCGCGGTTTTATTTTAACATAAACATAAAAGTTGTATTTCGTTTAGTTTTTAATTACTTCCTTTCAGATTATTAGAAGTGACAAACTTACATTGATAATGTAATAAATATACAGATTTTATTTTACAACAAATATATATCACACTAATAGATTTTTAAATTTGTCGCTTTATTTACGTAGAATATCTGACAATAGTCAATCCAAAAATACTCTACTTTTTAAATCGGTCCAACTTAAGTAATTTAGCTTGATTTTTAAAGTTGTTAATACAAAAAAATCAAAATGAAAACTTTCTTAAATAATTATTACAGAAGAGATTTATTTCTAATAGATTATTGTCTCTTAACTTGCCTGTACACATCATTTGACGTAGTTTTCTTTTCTTCTGGAGTTCGACTCGGGATACGTTGTTCTCTTTAGACTGAGATTTTTAAATTCGTTATATCTTTTGAATGGAATGTCTTATTTTAATAATTTTATATTGAAACGGTCTTAATTAAAATATTATTTCATATGATAATCATTAATAGAGAGGTATGAATAATATAGTTTGATTGTAGTCGGCAGTTCTATTAACTTTAAAAATGTAAAAGTTATAGTAGCATGACCACAGTAGTTGGCCTTATGGCATCCGGGACTTTTCTCAATATATGCCATTTTGCCTCGAGGAGCACGTTAAGCCGTCGGTCCTGCACCTGATCTCTCTCCGGTCTTGTCAGATTGCAGTCACATCAGACTATGAGAGTAAAGGTATAGAGACTGCACCTGTATACCAAGCCTGTCAACCCGCAGTGGAGTAGCTCTAATAACCCTTTCTCCTATGAGTGAGGAGGCCTGTGCCGAGCTGAAGGACGTTAAGGGGCTGCTACGTACTTTTTTATACATTTCCGAACGTATAAGACTTTTCAGTGCTAACGACTACGTCAGCCTTAATATAGCAGATATAAAAAGTCAACATTTATTTTAGTAATTACGATGATTGCATAACCCTATTTATCAACACAATTCAACTCTTTTTTTATTTTATATAGCTATAATACCATGATACTTAACGTACCCTTAGTACAAAAGTAAGGACGGTATTAAACGGATTATCTTTGAAACACTGTATAACAAAACTACGATTTTACTTGACTCTTTATATGCAGGGGCCGTCGATATGATCTATGATAATTTGTGAATAATTTTCTCATTTCATCTTTTTATTTATTGTCTAAACAAAATAGTCTGTTTTACATTATTTTATGTAATAAAAACTGCAATAAACTAAATACATAGAGGAATGAAGTTATGGAAAAGTTATATTTATTTTTACCCTGTGGTTTACACAAACCCGACGGGAATTGTATTACAGAAGAAACTGAAACCATAATATGACAAAAACAGATTAAACTTTGCTGCAAAGTAATTACATTCCTAGTTTAAAATAACTCAGACAAACTGTTACTATAAAAACAAATAATTACGATTTGCCAACTCAACAAACGTAGGATATTAATACAAGTGCAGTGAAAGAGACGGACATATTTTATGTATGCAATAGAGCGGGAAGGTATGTTTACATGACATAGAGTAAGTATAGCTTATGTGAAATATTATGTTCAGCTAAGGGATTTAACGTTTTAATTTAGATAAGTAATGGAGGGAAATGTTAAACTTTATTTAGAATGTTAAATATACTAACTTATGTAGGAAAACCGTGTTCACTATACATTTATTGATTCTTTACACATTACATTTTACAATAAGACGTAATAATTTGTATTAAGATATATGTCTTTTTAATTAAACTAATGTCGCTATGGTTTAGGTTTTAAATATGATATTGATAAGGTGAACACCAGCAAGCTACTTTTGCAGTATCATCTTTACTTTATAGTTGTGTGGAAGAAATCACTAATTAAAGATAAGACCGCCTTTTTGTACACTTGTTTGTGTAAGCCTTGTGTATTCATCTACTAATTTGTCATTGTGTTTCTCAAGGCGTATAATATACAAAGTTTCCTTTTAAAATTATTAGTGCATTTACAATTGTTGATCAAAAATGTATAATCTACCAGTCAGTGGGTTAATGTAAGGTTTCGTCAAAGGCCACTTTTAAAAATCCCAACTCTAACATGTTCTAATTTAATTTTATCAAGTAGTCCAGTAATGGCTCTAGAAAGATTTTAACGCATTAAAAATATCCATAAACGATCTATATAAAAATATGAGCCAAAACTGTTCAACTGCTTCTACGTGATTTGGGAACATATGTACAAACTTTCGTATACATTCAAAGTATTAGTAGAAAATGTCTAAATTATCTTCTTAGTAATTACAACTTTTTGATGTGAATAAGTCTTTTAGATCACATCCATAGGGGGCAATTAAAAAATCGGAGGTCTTATAGTTACATATCTATCACTTACATCCAAAATTCAATGACACCACTACATAGCTAAAAACTTAAAGAAATTATTAGGCTATGTAAGGACTGTAAACCATCGCAGGCGGCGATGAGGGAAGACCCGTCGCGCGTGAGACGTATTCACGTACAACAAACGGCCGTGTCCATACACAGTCACACCCCATTTTTTAACGAATCTTAAATTTCTTTGATAATAATATTAAAAACAATGACATATCGAACAACTTATAGAAGTGCCACCTAATTAATTGTCACCTCCGTACTCAAATTACTCTGTGACGCAAGGGCGGGAAACGAAAGATCCCTGTTCAGTATTTACCCCGGCACCTATTTGAGTATACGCGTTCGTGTCAATTGATTATCGTTGCGCGTGTTTATTATTATTATAATGAACACTTTAAAACTTTTTATTAACTCTTTTGAAGCTAAATCAAATGATTTTAATTTTAAATTAAGTGGCTGTATGGACGAATCACTTTTCTATTAAAGGGATAAATATAGTAAAAAACAAACTGAAATTGTGTTGTGAAGAGACTTTATTGAGTATTTAGGTTTTTTCTAAGAAACGTTGTTTGGATTCAAGTGGTTTTTAGGTAAGTAGTGGTATTTCGTTTATCAATGTTGTAACTAGTGCTGACTTTGAAATTTCAGTGTTATTTTGTAGATCATCTAGTTATTTTATCTTTCTTTTCAAATACTTCTTGTATAGTTTTGCATTGATCAACGTGAGGTGATTTTATTTAAAAAATACACTGCTATTTCAATTAACGTCTAAACAAGGGATAAATAAACTACGAAGCGACTTGTGTTGATTTCAGAAAGTTTAATAAACAATGGCGCAAAGGCAAGTCCCTGCTTGATTGACAATATCACTACTATATACCATATTTACTTGATAACTACAATAGTACCGTTTTTGTGATTTGTCAAATTATATCTATATATATATAAGAGATACCCAGGTATCTATTGAGTCATCACGATAACTCTGGAACGATAAGGCGTCGAAACTTGAAATTTGATAGGAATATTCCTTTTGCCGAGTAGGGGTCAGCCAAGGATGTATTTTACAAAATTCCACCCGCAAGGGGCTGCGGGGGTGTAATTTAAAAAAAAAAAACAAATTTTCAGATCAATAAAGTAATAAAATTTCACATTTACAAACTATATCTTTTATGGTATGTAAAACTTGGTCAGAATTTTTTTTACATAATGGATCTATCGATAGTAAATTTTAGGAAATTCAAGTCTCAAAGGGCAGTGCGGGTATGTTTCTTATTTGTAAAACAATTTTCCTAAATTCATGGAAATGCTCCAAAAAAAAAACAGCATTCCACGCAATCGCGGGTTCAGCCAGTTATTATATAGATTGATTATATTGATTGTGATCTTATTTATTCAATTAATTTAGTATATATACAAGTGTATACTTCTTTAGCTAGCCAAAAAAATTAGAATCAAATACATTTAATAATATTAATATAGCAAAAAGCAATAATACTTATATTTTGTATGTATTACTTATTGTTTATACGAGTATATGCATTTTTGAAAGAAATTCTTTTTAAAACAGCATTTATAAACATAATAGGGTAAACTCTAAAGACCTCTAAGGTATTATAGAGCGAGTACTCATTTTAATAGTTGTAGTCCAGTGTTCGCTTTTCGATAGGGCAAATTTGGGATATAGTACTTTTTAATGTCTGTATCTCGACTTAGGTGGTAGCAATGACGCGCCGTTAAGTGGTAATTACCCTTTTTTTAAATAGTATGTTGCTATCCCCATATAAGAGATCTATCGAACAGGCTCAGCTCTGCGGCTTACGGGTTTAAAAAAATTCGCCGTCTTACGGACGTTGAAACTGCCAGGCTGGTCTATTTCAGCTATTTTCATAGCATTATGTCATATGGCATTAACTTTGGGGTAATGCAGTTGATACAGATGCAATATACGTCCATAAATATATTAGCTCTTTTAGGAAAAAAAGTGAATGCACCTCATATAACTTAAGAAATAAAAATAAAATTGCAGTAAATTCTAGTAGGCTACATAAAATTGACAAGTCATTCAAGGGTAACTGTATACGTTTCTATAACAAACTCCCAAAAGAAGTTACAAAGATGTCCCTTAATAAATTTAATGATTTCTCAATTAAAAGAAAACTAATTGAGAAATCATTCTATAATTTGAAAGAATACTTAGAAGACAAAAAAGTGTGGGAGTGAATGAATTGCTCTATATGTATATAGATATAGAATAAATTTAAAATATATATTGTAATGATGATAACAAAAAAACTTACTAACTGAGTTTGTTGTGGGCTCTTCTCAGATCAGGGCGCGGAACCCTCGTAACTTTAGATTGTAAGTCCTTCATTAATGTTATCGTCAGTTATTCTTCTAAATAATATATAGAAAAAACGATATTTGACGATTCAAAATAGGCCTACTTGAATAAAGATGTTTAGACTTTGACTTTGCCTTATCGGAGATTGTATCATCATTTACCATCAGGAGAATCATAGTTAAGCGGTAAACTATACGCAAAAAATTAATATCTAAAACACGATATCATGTATATATATATCATGTATATGTTTGAGAGTATTTATCTGATAATCATCATCATAAAGATAAAACTCAATTTCACCTTTATCAACGCTAATTACAAAGCTTTAATTAATATTGTTGAAAAAAAAAAAGAAAACATTTTTTCTAAGAGACACTTTTTACAGTATGAACAATAAAAGACTTCTTTGCTTGGTTCTTTAACTTTACAGTTTCTCGCCCAGTAATTAAATATTTTATGTAAAATTCGTCTCGCTTATTTCGTTAATTTTATTTCGTTAACATTATGCTGGTATAACAAAAAAAGGTGACTAGAGTTTTCTGGTGTTATACTCTTGTATCCTTTGCTACGATTTTTTTAAATTTTAAGATCGAAAAGCGTGAACTTTTGCTACAAACAAACGTAAAGCACACAAATATCACGGTCAAAAAGATCCATTCGTCCCAGTTACCCATTTTGTGAGCCGACGATTTAAACTTATTCAAAAAGAAATAAAAAGTGTTCAGTAGCACCTGTTGTTTAAAGAACCCATTCCCAGAGCCGCGAAACAGGTTACCGTGACATAAAAAAGACCCAAAAAACAACATGGCGGTTCGAGGTTGGGAATGAATGGAAAAATAGGTAGTTGTAATATTTTGAATTTAATTCAATATTTTCTACTTGACTGCCTCATTGGTCTAGTGGTTAGCATGTCCGACTACAGACATTAGGTCTGGGTTTGAGTCCCGAGTCGGGCCAACTCGAAATCTAAAGAAAACGAAAAATTTGGCGGTGTGAACCACCCCCGTGCCTCGGAGAGCGTGTCAAGCCGGTCCGACGCCTGATCTCTCTCTCTCCGGTCGTGTCGGAATGCCGTCACATCGGACTACGAGAGTGAAGGAATAGAGAGTACACTTGTGTACTATGCTTGCCAATCCGCAATGGAGCAGCGTGTTGGGTCTATGCTCTAAAAACCCTCTCTCATATGAGCGAGAAGGTCTGTGCCCAGCAGTGGGACGTTTATAGGCTGCTACTTACGTCATCTTACCTTACTTCCTACTATTTTTATATATTTATGTCAATGTATTGATTTCTAATATTGACAAAACGGTGGCATTTTTATTTACAATTCGTCATTTGGGATTTCAATAAATTATATGTATTAATTTTCGACACTTAATATTTTAATGCCAATTTAATCTCTATGTAATCCCTTTTCTCACCCTCTATGTCTCGGAAATATAAAGTTGTAGATTTGAATAAATATAAACACGACAAATATTAGTTTGCCAAAGAAGTTTCACTTCTGACATGCATACTTTGTATGCATGCATTTTTTTATTGCGGGGGTGTTCACGCTTAACTGTAATCCCGCCTGGTGGTGGTGCTACAATCTAAGAAGTTAGGGCGCCATAGTCATTTTTTATAAAAATAAATTTTAAAATTTCAAACTACGCTTCTTACGCAAAAATTATTTTTAACATTTACAATTACTATAGTCTAAAAGATAACTATAAGTTTTAAAAAGCTTGCCATAATCGTACAACAGTTCGTCCTGGAATCACAAAACAGTTGTTGATTTTTTGAACAATATTTACAACCATAATACATACATATCAAATAGGCTTTGAACCATGAAAAAATTGAAAACAAGATGGAAAAAAGCAAAAAACAATATACCTGGATAGGCTCTTCTTAAGTTTATCAAGTACATATAAAACGACTTGGTGTCCGATTTTTACTGCAAAGTTACAGCTTTTACGATATCAGCGATTCCTTCCTCTTATAGACTCTTTATTGCCAAAGTGAATTAGCATTTTATTGAACAAATAATTTTATAGGTATGAACAACTATATATATGACTACTTAATACTTGGGAATAAAACAATTTATAAAAATTTCCAGTGTTTGTTAGGTCCGAATTAGGAATAGGCAAATTTAGGAAATTGCATTTTCTAAGTTTTGTGAGTCTGGACTGGTGGGAGGTGGCTAGTTACCACCATACCAGCAAAGACGTACCGCAAAGCAAAGAGATTTGTGTTCCGGTACGATGCTTTGCAGTATCAAATTATCGTGTTTCAACCTTAGATTTTATCATCACTCACCATCAGGTGTGACAGTCCACCGTTAACCTATCATTAATAATAAATAAAAATGTATTTTAAATACATTCGGCAACGGGAAACTGCATATCAAATGAAATTAAATCAAAACGTTGTTTATTCGAGTAGGTTCAAAAAGCAATTTTTAATCGTCAATAGTCTGTTCGTTGGTAATACATCTACCATAGGTTCGGAAAGTTAATTCCGCCGAGAAGAAGCCGGCAAGAAACTCAATTGTTACTCCTTTTAATATAGTTTAGCTTTCATGTATAACTGGACTCGAATCCAAACATCTTTGTCGCATCATTAGCTTCAGCTTTATAGTAGTCCTTTTGTATTAGGTGATTTTTAACATATTTCTTAAAACTATTTGGAGGCAAACCCAAAAGTGATTCAGATAACCTATTTAGATGCGAATGTTCAAAACGATAAATGATTTCTGAACCTTCTTCACTCTAAAATATGGCATTGGTAAGTAGCAGCCCATTAACGTCCCACTGCTGGGCACAGGCCTCCTCACTCGCATGAGAGAGGGTTTTTAGAGCATAGACCCACCACGCTGCTCCACTGCGGATTGGCAGGCATAGTACACAAGTGCACTCTCTATTCCCTCACTCCATAGTCCGGTGTGACGGGAATCTGACACGATCGGAGAGAGATCAGGCGCAGGGCCGACGGCTTACCGTGCTCTCCGAGGCACGGGGGTGGATCACACCGTCAACTTCTCAACTTCTCAACTTCGGGCAAATATTGAGAAAATCTTAATACAAAATCAATATTGATTTTTGATTTAGCCCGACCCGGGAATCGTACCCAGGACCTCATGGTCTGTAGTCGAACATGCTAACCACTAGACCAATGAGGCAGTTATGGCATTATAAGTTTGTTTTTATTCCTTGTGTTAAAATTGTGTTTCGCTCTTTTTGCTGTATAAATGAATATTATTACGCATATATATAAAACGTTATTCAATATATCTACTCGTACGTTGCGACGGTACTAAGAGAATTGAAGTGTCTTTGAAGTTTTCTCTTAAGGAATATATATTATATAAACATATTTTCTTCAATTTCCGCTATTAGATTACTTACTTATATCTTTTACTATATATAATTATGCTGAAAATTTTCATACGCTCAAGTTTAAATATATTTTGTTAAACTGACGCTTGTTAATACATTACTTTCAAATGTTAAGTTATTAAATTTAATTCGCGAGAAATTATACATCGCCATATATTAAAAGCTCGCGTAAGTTTAAAAAGTTTCTGTCTAATGAGTTGATATTGTTCGTGTTAGATAGAGTAGAAGTTGACATTTCGTTATATACATATGTAATTCCTCTGACATTAGGTCCTGGGTTCGAGTCTCGGGTCGGGCCAATTCAAAAACCAATATTGAGATTTCTATTTCAAATTTTCTCAATAATTGCTTGAAGTTGGAAAGTTGGCGGTGTGATCCACCCCCGGGCCTCGAAGAGCACGTTAAGCCGTCGGTCCTGCGCCTGATCTCTTTTCGATCGTGTCGGATTCCCATCACATCGGATTATGAGAGTGAAGGAATAGAGAGTGCACTTGTGTACTATGCCTGCCAATCCGCAGTGGAGCAGCGTGGTGGGTCTATGCTCTAAAAACCCTCGCTTCTCGGAGTGAGGAGGCCTGTGCCTAGTAGTGGGACGTTAATGGGCTGCTACTTACATTTATATGTAATTCTTTTATACAAATGTATCATATACACTTGTATAAAAGAATTCAGTCATACTGAACTCCTCCTAAATGACTGAGACGAATTAGATGAATTTTGTGGGTGTTTAGAAGTCAATAATATGGTTTACGCTAACAATTCAATGTGAATTTTCCCATATTTTCACGGGATCGTGAACTACAATGCTGAGAGCGTGTAAAGTACATTACTGGAAAGCAAACACGTAACCAAAAAGTTCCTCGTTCACGTAGTAAATCCAAAATTGTTCATCAGAATAGAAAACATTACATAAAAAAGATAACTTCCGCATTTATCGACTTTCTTTTTGGTGATAAACAGTTGACTTTAGCGTCATTATCGTAAAAATTTGTTAAAACAATATTTCGTCGATTATTACGTGTTTGTTTACCTACACGTTTTCAGAAAAAATATATAATTTTTTTTCTGAAAAAGTACAGGTACAGATAGCCGTAAACCATATTTACAATGAATGAAAATTTGAATGAATTTCCATGTCAAATTAATGTTAAGTGTATTCATGTCTTATTTTATAACTTTTCTTAGTCAAAAGCTTTGCATTGTGCTGTCAAATAACTTATCCGTGTTGAACAGATTTCACTTCAAGTACGCAAATCAAGTATAATTTATAGGTCCTTATTCTCTGACTATCTTATAATTTGACAGAATTGACTCATGACTTCGACATGATAGCCGTTTAAGCATTCATTCATCAGTTATCTCATAAAATTTATGGTAATCAATGTAAGGAAGTCATATTTTGCAAGGATTTTAATATCAAATATGACATCTGCTCTCTTATTTGAGAAGCTTGCTTTGAAATCCAGATAGTTTGCTAACTGCGTTTTTAAATGTTAAATTCTGTAAATAAACTATTTTTTTTAATATAAAAGGTTTTTTTAAACTATATTAATGATACTTTACTATATCGTTAAGGCTTAAAATAAATCAGAGGACATTTGCGATTAAAATTTGCAAGACTGATCCGCTGATCCGCTTCAGAACTCAAACATGAGTTCTCATGATATATAAGCAAGATGATCACTAATGTAATTAACATAATATGTACCTGGTGTAACTGCATATGTAGATAGATAAATAGAGTATAGTCAAACTGCCGTCTGGCAATTTTACGAGCCAACAGTGTAATCGATAAATCATTCACAGACAAACTGTCTGTGATCGCGATTAAACAATGCGTAAAACGAAAGGTTTTATGTACTTTTATCGTTAAAACGAGTTATTTATATCTGATATAAACAAAGGAAAAGGGGATCTGCTCTTTGTTACGCAACCCTTTGATTTAAAGGGAACGGAATTTATCCAATACTTATTTATTTGTAAAGTCAATATACGTGTATAAGTGAAACGTATGTTAAAGACATTCCTATATTAGTTTAAGGATGCTTTATGTGTATTATTTATTCACGTTTAAACGAATATTTCTATCTAGTTCAGTAATTATTTAAAGGGGGTAGTATAACCAATAATTAATATTATTTCTTCTTAATTCAGCTCTTCTCTAGTTAAAGTCCCATCAAAAAGAGTCTAATATTTCAGCTTATAGAGAGAACAAAGAAATATCCCGTTCCCGAAGGAATTTTCTATTAAAAACAACCTGTGTTATTCACTGAAAGTAGAGCTCCATTTTTGTCTTTATTATTTGATATGCATCTTCTAACTCTATCTATATGTATGTTAACTATACATAGGCAATTAAAATATATGTGTATGTATTTACTTTATACCACGAAATCATATTATGATTTCTAACGCGGTTTAAAAAAGTTAATATTAGAACTTCTGTCCAAAAGTTTTCGATTAACTGGTTCTTTCTGTTTGTATGATAATTTTACGAGACAATCTTTATAAGATTAATGAAAATTAACTGATAGTTTCAAAGAATAACGAAGATACACACCTTCTTAATTTAAAGTATTAAATAGTATTGTGTAATAATAATAAATGTAAGTTTTTAAAAGCATACTTTGGGTATCTGATTATCTAACTATAATCAGACCACTTCAACACCGAGGCGGTGAAGATAAAGCCAAATATTTAATTATCAATCCGCTTTCTTTAGACTGAGTTTTTGAAACAAAAAAAGGGAAATAATGTTGGTAAATAATAACACCGGCGTTATCAGTTGAAGGATCATCTATTTTATATTCCCATGATAAAAAGATCTACATCTTAATTTCATCACAGGTATGTCGGAGCACGAGTTCCGTGACTACGAAAATGTAGTCCTTTCCTTTGTTTTATGTAAGATTTGTTTTGGGGATTGCGAATTAAGACTGTACAGCTTTTGTTGTTTATTATTATTTAAAGATAAAAGTTAAGTTGTAGCACATTAACGTCCCACTGCTGGGCATATACCCCTCTCATGGGAGCGAGGGTTTTTAGAGCATATAACCACACGCTGCTCCACTTGGTGTCGGTAGATATAACACACAAGTGAAGCGCATACACTTGTGTGCTATGCGTACACAAGTGAACTCTCTATTTCTGCACTCTCATAGTTCAATGGGGCAATAATCCAACACGATCTGAGAAAGATCAGGCGCAGGACCGACGGCTTAACGAGATCTCCGATCCACGGGAGTGAAGCACATCGAAAACTACCAAACATAGGACAAATTCTGAAAATATCGAGACAGTATCGATTTTTCTCAATATCCATTTTTTAATTCGCCTGATCTGGACCTTAAACACATGGTTAGCAGCAACAGCAGACTGCAGCTGGACAAGCTGACCACTAGACCAATGAGGCAGTTATTATATTATTATTTAATAATAATAAAATTAGTGAACTCAATTCTTAAAAATTATTAATCTTATTGAGACACAGTTAAGTAGCAGCCCATTAACGGCCTCCTCACTCATATGAGAGAGGGTTGAAAATGCTAACCACTAGACCAGTGAGGCAGTCTTGAGACACAAGGTGACCCTATAGGTATTATTCAAGTATCTGCTGGGTTAAAGGGTACATCTGCGAGTCTCTCACTCTCAACTCGAAGGACTTTTGCCTACTGGGTTTTGTAAAGGTATTTCCTAGCAGGTGATTCTATATGGCTATAAATAGAGTCGCGAAGGAAAGGATAGACAATTGGATTCTTGTTAAATGTCACGGATACCTTGAGGAGGCATCCCCAAGTTCTCTTTGCAAAACTGATATTTAAAATTTACCATTAATTTCGTTTTTACTTTTTTTCTACGATTGATTGTCAATAAATGGCATTCTTCTCGGCGGAATCACCTGCTCTAACCGGTGGTAGATATCAACGGACAGACTAGTGACAATTCAAAAGTGTTTTTGAGCCTACTTTAATAAAGAATATTTTGATTTGGACTTTTTAAACGCGCAGATTAATGCAGCACGAGTATATTTTTCACATTTATATTCAATTTAAAGTATTATAAGGAACTCTAAAACCAGTAGTCAAGTTTAATAGTGTATTTCTAACCGGGGATTCGTATCCACGCCCATTATTACCTGCGCTGCGGTTTATTTCTATCACCAAGTCATTATAGTTGAGGTTCGATTTCCTAGAATTTTTATAGCGTTTTAAAACTGATGGAAGAGATTAATGGCTATTGTGTGTATAAATATAAATATATTGTGTTTTTATGTATTATAAGATCTTGTCCGGGCTGTGTAATTTATTAAGTAGGCAATAAGCATCGCATAAATGATAAGAAGTACAAAAAATAACTTCAATGAATGTCTTAGTGGCGTAATGGAACAAATAATAACTTTGTTAGCTAAGTTCTAGGGTTTGATTTTGTACCCAGGAAAAGATTAGGATATTGTTTTTTCAAATTTATTTGGAATGGTGGGAGGATTTGTCAGAACATAGTTTTGTCGTTGCCATGAAAGACGTGCCATAAACCAAAGGTCGAGTTCCAGTACAATGCTATGTAGGATCCATTATTAGTTAAATTATTTGATATTGCTTACGTTAAAGACTGTATTATCACATACTATCACATGACAATCAACCATCAAACTTTTTCCTATTTTCCTTGAACAAAAAAATCTACAGTATTTTAGTTATTATTAGTAAAAAATCAAAAATAAACTTATCTTATAACATTAACAGGGCCCGTAGACAAGTCACTTTCGAAGATTGCTAACGCTTAAAAAATGTATAGGAATGACGTTTCATATTTCGATACCTTTCGATATCAAACGTCATTTCCATACATTTTTTCAGCGTTCGCAATCTACGAATGTGACTTGTCTACGGACTCAGATTTAACATACGTTAACATTATTTAAAAAAAAACACAGCTTAGACTCATTGTGTGTAAATGTATTATCTGTTGGTGTGTGAGTTTCGAATGTAATCAAAACATATTCAAGTAGGCTGAAAAAGCACTTTTGAATCGACTGTAGTCTGTCGTGTGTAGTCCGTTGGTAACAAATCTACCAGAGAAACCAATCAACTGAGAAGAAATTGAATTTCCCCCGCAGTTACTCTTTTAAATATAGTTTTCTATGTTACAATGTGATTGACAATTTTGTTTCTGTGTGCAACTGGAACTAAATCCAAACATTTTTACAGCTTAAATAATCTGTAACATAAATAATATGCCTTTAGTAAACTTCTACATAGGCAAATGCATAATTGATCGCGGTATCTAGTTAAAAAGGGGTTATTATCTTATCATCTTTAAATTTAACACTCTGTCTAAAGTCAGCTTACATTTAAACAGATTGGATGAGTATACAATGTAAAGTTTTACTAACAATGCAATTTAGCTTGTTATCCTGGTTGTTTCAATCCTGGATCATATTGCCATCGACTGTTTTCATAAACAATGCAGGTGCATCACGATCTTGAGTATCCTATAACCACTTTAAATTAATAATACTGTGTGGCGATTCTGCACAAAACAGGTTTATCTTTAGAAGTAATGAAAGATTATATTTTATTGTTATGCAACGTTGTGGTTTGTACACGTGTTTGGGTAGCTTTTATAAGATCATCAGAAGGTTCATAAGGCCCAAGGCTTTTATCTTGTGTGGATGTATAAAATCCAAGATAACTTGTGTAATCTCGCGCAGTTCCTTTAATAAAATAAGAAATATACTTTCCAGTCGTATACGAGCATCAGTATACTCTAGCTGTTCTCCACACTTTTACCCACGTAGTTATCCTACACCGTGGAAATATGGTGAAGCCCGTAATTAGTGTGAGTCGATGGGTTTTTCTTCTGTACATTATAAAACTTGAAGCATATTGTGCGGTAGCAATTGTCTTTAATTGTATTTTTCGCTAACGTATCCAGATCCCGTGGAAATATCGTTTATAGAAATAGTTTTTTCTTAATGGAACAAATTTTGGAATTTTCGCTATATTTCATAAAAATTATATTGTATTACACATATTTATATCATGAAATTATCTGTTCATAAAGGAAATAATTTTTTTGTAATATTTTTCACGTATTGTTTGCAAAACATAAGTAATCAAAAGTATATTACAGCGCGCGGGCACAGTGTAATAATAAGTAAGGTATAATATGTAGTATCATGACTAATTATTAAATAATTAAACATATTTAAAAATGACCCCACCGACTTGTACATGTTTAAATATGCCAATACATACGGTCTAATTGTGTGAATGTACCTTTTTAAGTTGATTTAACGTACGATGCCGTTTATCTTCGCAATAAAGTCGAAAGCAAATGAGATTTTTTCCCTTCATGATCTGCTAATCCTCAAAGGGTTCGCAATAAAACCCACTGAGCGGAACGATAGCGAATTAACACATACACCATAGAATCCCCATGGCTTAGACCTTTTTAGTAAAGAGATCAGAAAGTTTGATGCATTACATATTTACCGTATTTTGGTACTATTATATATTGCATATAAAGTCGTGTCTGTTCCACCCATTAAAATTGGGCTAATTTTAATCATTACCAATTTGTTGGACTTGTCTCCGCAGTGAAAATTAGAATAACTATTATAATATTTCGATGAATTCGGAAAAAAAATTCTAGAAGAATATTCAAATGAATAGTAAATATTGCAATCGAAATGTAAACAAAAATATAAGGTACGAATGACAATTACTTCCAATTCGATTGATCTGCATATTTTAATGTGTGTATTTTATCAAAATATGGTTCAATTTTACGCTGACGATGTCTTTTAAATTGTAATCGTTTAATGGATAAAGACACTTTATTGAACACAATAATATATGATATACAAAAAAGTAACAATCAAACACTCAAGCTAGAAGCGCGTATAGGCGGTCTTATTGTTGCAAGTAATCTCTTCCAGTTTAATAAATCCATTAATGGGGCTGAACAATGACAGAAATAAATATATGCTTAAGTATTATTTTAAATATATAAAAATACTATTAATATAGTAGAGCATACCTGAAGTGAAATTATAAAAAATAGAAATAAAATTAACTTTGGCATCAGCATAGAAATTCCTTTCGCAACATAAACTCTTATTAAGAACAGATTTGCTCATATTGCCATGGGTTTGAGATCTACACGAGAATCAGCTAGTATTATATATTTTTACACAGACAAAAAAGGTAAAACGTACTCAAATATTGAATGTCTTGCGATGCGAATTAGAGTTAAAAACTTCTTTATGTTGTGCACTTTATACTTTAGATTATTGCGACCAATCTCATGCAAAGATTAGTCATTATAGAGCACAAGTTTATAAGCAAAGATTAATACAGTCTCTACTCTTTCACTATCATAGACAAATTCGACACGACCAAACAATATTTGACGAATGACCGATGACCTAACGTGGTACTGAGAGACACAGACTTGTAACACTCTACAAACTTCTCAATTTCGGGCAAATTCTGGGAACTTCTAATAGAAAGACTCAATATCAACTTTCAAATTAGCCCGAAACAATTTATATAATTTATAGTCAAATAAACTGGCCACTTGACTAGCCAGGTGAAATTTAACAAAAAAAAGAAAATAGCGACATTCTCGAATGTATTTGTTTAAGATTTAATTTGACATCATAAAACCCTTTATAAAGAATCATCAAACAAAATTGTTACAAGCATTAACTATTTAAAGAAATCCTCAGATTACAATTTACTATATTACAAACGATTAAAGTTCCCACACGGACATTTATTTCAATTACCCATTGCCTCTAGGTTGTAAGTTAAGTTGAGGTTACACTGATGGTTATTTATTTATATAAAAAATCATGAATTTATTGTTAACTAGCTAAACTCGACCAAGATTTGCCGTGGCCTAATTTAATATTAAATAAATGATGATTTAATATTCAATTAGATAAACTTTGTATAAGTAGAAAATCAAAGACAAAAGCTTTCTCAACCAAACTATAATGAAAAGATAATGAAACGGGGGTAGATTGAGATAAAGAAGTTTTTGAACGGAACACTTTAACAATGTTGTGATTTGAAAATCGATGAATGAAAAAAGCGACAGTAAAAAGCGACATACACATAAATTTATAAGATTTAACGTGGGAAAAAATGAGATAGGAAGTATTATGCAGTGTTTCTTATGTTCGTGGTTCTCTTTGTGCTCTGCTACGTGCCCTCAACACTCGTGTTTACTAAGGCATTAAAAATAAATCAACACAAAACCTACAATTACCCTCTTGACGAAATTTTACAGTCGTCTCATTACCTTGAAGCCAAATTTTTTGAAGCTTTTACTTATGCCACGTGTGAATTGCACACAAGATATTTTATCACTAGTCTCTTACACAAAAAAGCAATAAAATGAAAAGCATTCTATACGTTTTATGTTTTACTAGTTATTTGTGTCGGTTTTTCGAGTATAGTTCAATTCTGTGTGATAATTTGATTATTCCCTTCTTGCCTGGTCAAGATGTTAGTACGGTAAAGACCGTGGTAATGTGTACATGTGGAGCTTATAAATAAAATTTATTTTGGATTTTTGCACTTGCTTTTTACTATCGTTAGTTAAATTCAAAGGTTGTCTAGAAGAGATCGCTCTGAGCGATAAGGCTGCCTTTGTACACTTATCCTTATAATTGTTTGTTGATTTTTATAAAGACTTCGATTTTTTTTTGTGTACATTAAATAATTACTAAATAAAGCTTGGAGAAGAACAGTAAAATATTCAAAACTACGGCGCTGTTGCGAATGTTATCGCTCTTTTTGTGTAAAAATTGGATAAAGCAGTCGCTGGCGTTACTTCGTTTATTTACAGTTAAATGTGTGCTTTACAATGCCCAGTAGTGGGACCTTTTATTAATGTAAGCGATTAGAAGAATATATATACTGAGCTTAAGTGTCTCGACCTTACGTCACCTTAGGAAGCGGACGTGCATCCAATGCCAGGGATACGTTACCCGCTGGTAACGGCTTCGGTATTTATTGGAAAGGAAATGTTCCTGTTTTAACGAGCATTGATTTTTTGCTAAATCAAGATTACACTAAACGTCGGCAACAATGTATTAATTGTATATTGATGTGTGTGTATGCGATTGTCAAGGTTCTACATATTTGTTTTTATGTAGTATTACCAGCGCTGAACTGCCTCATTGGTCTAGTGGCCAGTGACTTCTTCTACAGACATGAGATCCTGGGTTCGAGTCACAAATTCAATAATCGATATTGAGTCTTCTGTTAAGATTTTCTAAATATTTGCCCGAAGTTGTGTGCGTTCCAACCCCGTTCCTCAGAGAGCACGGTTAGTACTACGCCTGATCTCTCCCCGGTCGTGTCGGATTGTCGTCATATCGGACTAAGAGAGTGAAGGAATAGAAAATGCAATGTGTACTATGCCTGCCAATCCACAGTGGAGCAGCGTGGTTGGTCTACTAAACAATCTCTCCTATAGATGAGGAGGCATATGCTCATGGACTTAATGGGCTGCTAACTACCCGACCTTTACCCTTACCAGTACTGCCCGATGTTGCCTTTGTAGATTCTGATCCCACGATAAGATGAGTGAGTGAGTAGTTTTAGTAGTTTGAACACCGTTTCTATCTTTTTTGCATCATGTATCAAGCAGCATCTCTTTCGAATATGCACCGGTTGGATTGTTTCAAACTCTATAACGGATATGGATAACAACATTTTTTGTGGATTCTCTATATATATATATAAAAGAGATATCAAGGCATCTATTGACTCATCACAATATCTCTTGCACCATAAGGCGTAGAGACTCGAAATTTGGTACGAATATTCCTTATGACGAGTAGAGGTCACCTAAGAACGGATTTTCCGTAAATCCACCCGCAGGGGGGGGTTGCGGGGGTGTTAACTATTAGTTCATCACATAAGGCGTAGAGAATTGAATTTTGGTGGGAATATTCCTTTTGCCGAGTAGAGGTCAGCAAAGAACGGATTTTACGAAATTGATTGAAATTTGGTACAGCGATAATCTAGAGCCTCAAAAATAACTCATTGACGTTTTTATACGTAAATTTTTTATTTGTAAAACAATTTGGCTAAATTAATGAAAATGCTACCCATTCAAACCACTGAAAAAAACATTCAACGCAAACGAAGTCGCGGGTTCAGCTTGTATATATATATATATATGTTGTGTTATGTTTCTGTTTACTAATTGCTATGGATTGTTGTCACTTTTCCTAAACATATACTCGACTTAGTATTTCTCTCGCTATTTATTTGTTGAAGATGCTTAATATATTTAAAATAAGGCCAATTACGGATTACAGTATGGATTACAGTACGGACGTTATATAATATTTGAAATAACATAGTAGAGAATTATTCTACCTACTCGTTTTGTTATACATCAACGCTTTTTTAAAACATTTGTAGATGTTTTTTTAAGATCCGCGATTCATTCTTAAGTATACGCTTTTGTTATAAAACTTTTAGTGTTTTTTTTTTTAATATATTTTGTTGGCTTCGCTAGCTGAGGTTTTGAAAAAAGAAATATTTTTTAAAGCCCGATTTCAAGTGTAGGATGTTATTAATTTGCAATTATAAACATTTGCTCTCCTTTTTTTAAAAATTCAATAGATAATACCATTGTAAAGAGATATCTCGTTATAGACATATTATATCTTACTCAAGTATATACGAGTACTTACTTAACTTTAATTTATTCAGTTACAAAGTAATTTTACTAAAATAGGCACAGAGTGTTTAAACTATAATTTATTACGCAGTTAAGACATTAAGGTAGCCTAAACATCTTAATGAAGTACTACAGTTACCTGCCAACCCGCAAACTTAAGTGCTAACTTAATAAATAAGTTAATAGACCGGTTTAAAACTAAGTACTATATCTTTATGCTTGTATACAAGTATCTAATTATTTATTTTACTGCTATGTACTCGTTAGTGCTCAACTGCTGTGTTTTAAGAAATTGTAAATTATTTAAAAAGGCTTTTATTCGAGCGATTGAGGTATATTTAAATATTGTCGAATAAATGTTTTTTTCTCTGGTTTCGATGCTTGACAGGGAAAATTGTTAACATTTTCTAAATTATCTAAGTCTGAACTTATGGAAAAATTAAAAGTGCCTCCGTACAAAATGCACATGTCAAAAGTGAAACTTCTTTGGCAAACTAATTTTTAAGTCTTGTTTATATTTATACAAATCTAAAACTTTAGATTATCGAGACTTAGAGGGAGGGGAAAAAGGATATATTAGGAATTTAGTGAATTTAAGTGTCGTCAATTAATACAAATGATTTATTAAATTCTCAAATGATGAATTGCAAATAAAAATGCTACGTGTTTTTTTGTCATTATTAGAAATTATTAATTAAATTTTGTTTTTGAATATAAAATTGAGAAAAGAGGGATGTAGACTTCAGTTATGTAGACATTTGGAGGAATCCGGACCAAAGAAATGAAACAGTTTCGAAGGTTCTGTATATACAAAAACGAATTGTTATTGGATCAGCAGCTGAAGTCAAACTGTCATATTTATAACTAGCTAAATCCGCGACTTCGTCTGCGACGAATGTTATTTTGTTTTGGTAGCATTTTCATTAATTTAGACTTACTGTTTTAAAAATAAAAAACATACCCGCACTGCCCTTTGGGGGTGGAAATTCCTAAAATATACTTTTGATAGTATCCACTATGTATCTGACCAAATTTAAAAGATATAGTTTGTAAATGTGAAGTTTGAATTTTAATTAAATGAGAAAATTTTAATTTTTTAAATTAACACCCCCGCAACCCCTCTTGCGGGTGGATTTTCGCAAAATCCTTTCTTCGCAGGACCCCTACTCGGAAAAAGGAATATTCCTAGCGTATTTCAAATCTCTACACCTTATGGTTCCAGAGATATCGTGACGAGTCAATAGATATCTGGATATCTCTTATATATACTTAAATATAGATATTAGTATACATAATGTGAATATGAGTTCCAGGACACGCAAACAAACAGGAATCATATGATAACTGTAATTGTAACCGCATGGTAATGTAGTTATTCACGGAACATGGTGGTTAGAAGTAGATCGGGGTCTCATTACAGTACCTGGAAATAGCCTTTGAACACGTCATGATATGATTAGTGTGAATATAATATACTTAATGCTATAAATTTCAAGTTAAAATTACTTTAGCAGCGTTGTGCAGTTTATTTTATAGGTATTTAATGAACCTCAGCCGTCACGCTGGGTTTTTTACGCGCGTTCGAATGCTCGGCTCTCGTTGACTAAATAATCGAGAGAGTTATTATGTCATTTTTAATTAGATATCCGAATCATTTCTGGGTTTGCCTCCACATAACTTTAATATGTTAAAAACAATGTTGAAGATTGCCACAAACATGTTTGGACTTGATTCCACATGAAAGCTAAACGCTGTAACCTATAAAAAACTATATCAAAAGGAGTAACCGCTGAGGTTCTTGCCGGTTTCTTCTCAGCAGAATCAACTATCCGAACCGGTGGTAGATTTGTTACACACGGACAGACACCTGACGAATCAAAAGTGCTTTTTGAATAAAGAAAATATTTGATTTTGATTTAATACCACCCCATTTTTGTATCATCATCGACATCAGGCTGTGGTACAGCGAAGTATATTCGTAATAAGTTAGTAAAAGAAACCATGTCTTACGGATGACCCAAATAAATAGTTAAGTATTGGAGTCATTTGCACACTTTAAATACATAATTACGAATATTTTTGCAACAATTTGAGGTATACATGAAATAGGCGTGGTATGGTAAGTTTAAATGTTTAAATGTATTCGAGAGCAAAATGAGCCAATTGGGCGATGCCAAGAAAACACTTTCAGCCGTCTAATGAATGTTTTAATTAATATAATTAAATATGATTTCTACCTTCTTTTAAGGAAAAATATTGAGTAAGTACCGTTTTTGGGCAAAACCCCACCCTGAAGTTAGCTATAGACAATATTGTAATTTTAATTTTATACACAACGGTCTGAGGAACGCACATGATAAAGGAGAGGATAAGTTACCACTGATTTTAAGTGAAGACTTTAATGTTAATTTAAACACAGACAATGCTGGGGAACTCATCAATTTCTTACATGAAGATTTAAATCTGTCAATCAATAATGACCCTGTACTTTTTACGACACGACATGGTACAACTATTGACGCTGTATTTATACGATATTTAGACAATGTTTCTACAAGATAATTTGTATCATACTTTAGCTATCTTAAGCCTCTTGTTACTCATATATCTACTGAACTCCAACCAATTGACATGAATTAAATAGTAAATATCAATATGTATAAGTTGCATGCTTATTAAAAAATGTCCATTTCTTTAATTATGTAAAAAAAATAGGTTTTTGTGATATTTAAATAAACTTTATTTAACTAGATAACGCGTTACAATAAAACTTTTAATGTATTAAATACCTTTTTTCTACAAACGTAGATAAGGCGGAAGATAATTTTTTTGAAAAGACTTTTATCTTGTTACGTGAAGGAAATATAACTTCTAAGGCCCGTACGTAAGTACACACACACTTTTTCAAGTCTAAAGTGCGTTGATCATTATAAATACTTAGGATACTTGGTTGCCAATGACCTTAATGACGATGTAGACATTGAAAGGGAACGAAGAGAATCGGCGGTACTGTTTAATATGTTGCTTCATCGGTTTGCTCGTTATAGCGAGGAAGCAAAGATTAGTCTTTAATCCTTTTGTCAGAGCTTTTGCACTGCATTCTTGTGGACCATTTTTTTCTGCTGGGAAATACATTTGCGCACCCCTGCCACGATGCAGGGAGTGTAGGACTCGGCGGCAAGGCAAGAATATCCACTAAAACCCAGCGACCCACCTCACCCTAAATTGGGAGTGTCAGAGGTTCCCTTGTGCATTCACCCTGACACTCCCGGATAAAGCCGATTGAGGATGTCGAAGGAGGAGAAAAGAGGCGTTCGTAAAGACGCCCCCTGCCGCCCAGCCTTCTCCTCTAAAGGGGAGCAGCATCTGCTTGAGCTTCCCGTACAATTGCCGCCTTCAAAGAAATGACAGTTTCGCAGAAAGAGGCAAGTGCATTTCATCCTATCTCACTGTCAACCATGGCGCCCACTATACTTGGTAGTGAAAGATCCGCTCTGATGAGAGACACCAGAGGATGTCGCTGTGGTCCCCAAGCCCGACATTCTGCCACAGTGTGCGGCGCCGTACCGACAGGCGCACTACATTGATGGCAGATAGGAGACTCTTCTCGTCGTGCTATCTGATGCAAGTACTTTCCGAAACATCCATGTTCGGTCAGTACTTGCACCAGCCTCAAGGTAAGCGATCCGTGCCGCCTAGCTAGCCAATGGCATTCTTGTGGACCAGCGATACATAGGCGGCCATGAATGTTCTTCGTGTCCAATATAATAACGGATTCAGAATTTTATTTCGCTTGCCACGGTATTGTATTGCGTTAGGAATGATCGCGATAACTCAAAACTGATGATTTTTATGCTATCAGAAGGAAGCGAATAGCGTTAGTATTGAAAGGGTGTGGGCTAGTAACAACAGCATTTTAAGCATGTGAAGGCAATGTTTAGGCTAGGTTCGGACTATTTAGTAGATGGTTTGTGTGAAGTTTGCACAAAATCAATCAAGCGGTTCTTCATTTATCACATGTTTTTGTAGCAAATGATTTCAATAAATGGCGTACCACTTAGTTAATAGGAATTTTGCTGCTTTTTCATGCGAATTTTTTTAAACCCATTTTGAACTTTATACATAGCGAAGCGCATACCGGGCCGCTAGTATATTATAAATTAAATTGCATGTATTCCAGTTGTACATTTTTAATAAATTTTAGAAATTTATTAAGTACTAGCAGACCCGACAGACTTCGTTCTGTCAAATAGATTTGGAATTTAGCGGATTTCAGTTTTACGAATGATTTTCGAAACGAAATTACAGCAGTAATAAAGAGCAGCTCTTACATTTTGTGACTATTCAATTGATATTGAACTTTGCGCAGTGGTAATAAAGTACAAATTCACTCTTGCTTACCATCACATTTTGTGATTCATTTTTATATTATAGATTGACGTATTATTCTAAATGACATTCTTTTAAACTTAATAGTAATATTTGTAATAAATTTGTTTCCCTAACAATATGTTATTTAATAGTATAAGTTTATTTACCAAAAGTTTGTGAAATATTTTTATGTACGTAAATTAGCCTTCATTGCTAATTAAATGAAATATTTATTACTATTTTATTCTAACAAACTGAAGTGCGCTTAACTATGATCCGAATTAATGATAAGTGGTGATACAGTCTAATTTGGTGATAGCATACAAACTTGATCAGAAGTTTAACTCTTGATGGTTTTCTGTAACAAGAAAGGTTGTACCAGGACTGAAGCACCCCATTCTAGTCTAAATTAGAATATATTATTTCCTATATTTTCCTTGGTTTGCAAAGCGAACACATAAAATTTCTCCAGAAACGACCTCAAGAAGATTCAAATAAAACTTTATGTGATATTCATTCAAGTTAATGAGGTTTTAGGTTGGATTTTCGACATAATTTTGACTTCGAACATAACTGTTTAATCACTCTCATAGTCCAATGAGTTAATGAAATCATAATTTCGAGCAATTGAAGAATCTTAGCTTCTAACCTACGGTTTTATGTTATGTCTAAGAGTGCTAGGTTTCCAAGCTCACGATTAGAATTTCTTTATAAAACATCATATCCGATTTAGCCCTACACGACAGAAGTCAAACTTTAAATATTTCTGCTAAAAATTTATCTTAAAATTAAACACGAAATATGCTGTGATATACGTTTTTGAGGTACTACTTAAACCAAGGACTTGGTAATACTAAAGACAAGGACAACTAGACCAAGGAATTCAACAAAAGATTATATTTATCAATATTTATATTACATAGTGAGTGGCTTCAACTGATTTTATTATAGAGCTTTCTTTTTCTTATATATTGACTTGTTTAATAAATACCAAAATTGGTAAGAAACTTAAAAGAATTAACTTTCCCATACAATCAATTTTCTGATGTCAATTAGTTTATATCGACTTATCCACTATTATTGTTTGTTTATAAACTCCAACCACGTGATAAAATGCAACAGTAACGATAAAAAAGTGGTTTTCCACCAGCTGAAAAAAGCTGATCTGTATTTTACTTCATTATCCATATAAATGCCGTTCTTTCTAAACTGGTTATATTATTAATGTGTCCAATTTAAAAAATCTAACATCCATAGCTACAATTTTGTTAACAGAGGTCATTTATGTTGGTCATTTATATTGGATAGAAGGCTTCTTCGAGTTCAATAAACTGCGGTGTCACAATAAATCTAATGTAATATAGTTTTTGTTTGATAAGGTATTTATGTCTATAAAAGGCAAATTTGAAATCATATCTTTTTCTCACACACCTCGCGACTTCGTAAACTATTCTTCGATGTTATCTTTGAATATATAAGATAAAATTCCTTTATATATTCGTTCTATTATGTGTTTTCGTGGATTGCTATATATGAATTACTATATTTACATATATGTTCAGGCCTTTGCAATTATATTAGTATGACGGAGTGCAATAGTCTGTGGAACACTGGCGCTATCTGTATATCGGCGTGGGGCAGAGTCAATAGTGACAATCCGGCGCGCGTTTCTCCAGTTCTTGGGTGACGGGCCGCCAGACCGGTCGACTATTAAAACTGTTGCGTTCCTAGCTATTATTATTAATGAGTTTGTGTAAATTGATATCAGGAACATTAAGTGATGGAACATTATAATCTGAGTTAATTAATAAAGTGTGATTGCACCAACATTACCCACTAAAGCCATGCCCACAGTATGAAGATGGAATTATAAGTAAGTAGCAGCTCATTAACGTCCCACTGCTGGGCAAAGGCCTCACTCATATGAGAGAGGGTTTTTAGAGCATAGACCACGCTGCTCCACTGCGGATTGGCATAGTACACAAGTGCTCTCCCAATCCTTTACTCTCATTGTCCGATGTGACGGGAAACCGACACGACCGGAGAGAGTTCAGGCGCAGGACCGACGCCTTAACGTGCTCTCCGAGGCACGGGGGTGAATCACACCGCCAACTTCCCAACTCCGGGCAAATATTGAGAAAATCTTAAATAAAAACTCGAACCCAGGACCTCATGTCTGTAGTCGAACATGCTAACCGCTAGACCAATGAGGCAATAATAGAATTATGGATGCCACTAATGACCTTGTTGGAGGAGAACCCTACGCCCCTATGCTTTATCCACCTTCTGTCTTATTCCCCGACAAGTATATCTTTTACATGTGCTACTTTCAATTTTACGTGATAATTTTCAAGTGGGGAGTCTTACAAGAGGGTATAATAATTTGGG